>JAVRXN010000008.1:79840313-80240049 GCA_033556935.1 Timema podura | reverse complement strand
ATTTTTAACAAACTAATATTTATAGTGGTGTTACACCCCTCTCTCCAACCTTTCCTTACGACCATCGATAACTTAAAGGAAGGGGGAGGGTTGCAATCTACATAGTTTATACAAAGGACATGAAATGCAAGATTTAAATAATAATACCATAAATGGTTTATTCAAAGCAAAAAACAATTATCAAAGAAGAATTCAATTAATTACATGGTCTCAATAATCGTACTGAGTTCAGTGGAAAATCATATTAGAAATAAACAGTTATTTATCGTAGTCCATTAGAGAAAACTTCTCTAATACTAGACATATCAAACAATCAGATGGTCTAGTCTTTATGAGACAAACAACCCAAAGTGTTGAAAAGTATACAAGTAAACAAATAATAAATCAGTTAATAAATTTGTAAGATTTATATAAGAGCCTTATGAGCCTTATTATATTGTTTTAAACGCGTCTGCACTGCATCAACTAAAGCAGACTTCAACAATTTAAGTAATAAATATATAAAGAATATTTACTAGACATTTTTAAAATACGTGAGAGTTTGGCTAACATACTTTAGTCAAACTCCCGCGGGACTACATGACCTAACTTATCAGTTTAGAAACTTCCATTTACTCGTGAATTTAAAGTTAACAAATTACTATAAATAAAGTCTAGCAAAAACATTTAAACAACGATCAAATATAAAATTAATCACTAATTAATTTTTATCTGTCAAACAATTTACGTCTCAAAATTAAATATTATAAGTGTTCATTATAAAAAAAGAAATCAAAACATTTTATTTGCAACATTATTTCAGAATGAAATATTAATAAACTTCTTCAACACAAAAATGTATCAAAGTTATTATGATGTAAAGATCAAACTAAACAGCTGTCTCGAGCGCCCAAGTGGCGACAGACCTTATATATTTTACTATTTGGCGAAGAAAATAAACACGGCTTATACAAAAGTTAAAGTTTTAAATTATAATGTTCAAAGTATACGTTGCCATAGTTAACGTTCGTAGTTAATCATGGATGATCCTGGCATAGTCCTGGTCATAGGACTATGTTCCTCCGTCCAGTGTTGGTTGAATAGTCATTTTAATAATACGAGTACAGGACTTTAAATAGGGGTTTTTCACAGCAGGGTATCAAGGTGGGGGGAAAGAACAATTCTGTCGGTGGCCTTCCTTCTAGAAGGAATGGAACATGACGTGGATTTTTGATATTATTGTCCCATTCTTCATTTAGAGCAGCGATTCTTCAATCGGACGTTATTTCTGTAGTTCTGGAACTATCCACCAGGGTGCAGGTGGGTAATATCCTGTTTATCGTGGATGGTTTGGCTCGGCGTGTCTTCAGTGTCTATTTGATTTAGTCGGGGTTGACTTCGGTGAAGGAGTCTCTGTTACTACCCGGTGTTGCTAGGCGTTGCTATTACCACAAGATAGATTGGGTGAGTACAGATTCCAATGTTTTCCATAGTTCTATAGAATTGATTTTATTAATTTGAATTGTCTATTACTTTGTCTCAATTTACAGGAACTACAATAGTGAAGTGTACTATTGTAGGGTTTAGAATATTATTGAATATTATTTGGAACGGGTAATATGAATCTTCGGCGAGTTGAGTATGAAGTTTAGCATGGGGGCGAGCTTTAATGTAACTCAATGTTACAGTGGGTTGGGTTGGTTCAGGTATTAGTAAATTGTTTCAACTAGTTCCTTACTTAAGAACCAGAACCATTATCGGTTCTTAGTTATTTAAGTTAAAAAAAATCTTAATAAATACATACAATTAAATTTATATAGCTGACACAAAAATCATAAAAAATAATTTCTAGTTTTAATATATAATTTATTTGCGGCCTGTCACCTGATGATAATTTTTGCAAATACTTCAATTATAGTGAGACAAAAACACGTTAACCTTATGTCTTTAGATTAGTTAGTGTGAGTAGGTGGAAAATAACAGAAAGCTGAAATATGAAAACTAGATCCGATAACATTTCGGAAACAACCCATCTCTAATACATGATGTTTCGATAGCTCTCGGCCCCTGAGATTCCCTTATAACTTTCAAACTAATGGATGTAATTGGTGTATGAGGAACATTCAGGGGCCGAGAGCGAGCGAAACATCCTTTGGATTAAATAACAACGATATTATATTTGTTAATTACGGTAATAGCCGCATCTAGATATCATATACTTTAAATTGAAAAATTACACCTGGACGCGGGAATTGAACCCGGGACCTTTGACTTATTATGCAATGCTCTAATCACTGATATATCTGAACTAGAAACTATTTGGAATGGTCCTCACCTCGCATATTTGTGAAAAATGAATTCCTTTAAAAGTTTTTCGCATTCAATGCAAGTCTTTCAGCTTCATATAAGAGAATATCAGAAAGTGTGAAATACATCTAGAGAGGACTAATTTGTTCCAGAAGGGGCATTGACCCCTATCCCCATATCCCCCTACCCAGTTTCACTGTAACTAATTTAGCGTGGTTCTTCTCCCAATTTTCGAATATTGGACTCTTCTAAAAGCTATTTAGAGCAGACCTATGAAATGTTGAAGATCCTAGAACATATTCGAGTTAGTCCTGCTTCAGAGAATTTTTATATTGGGAGACCTCTAAAGCCTATTTCAAATAGTCCTCACCCAAATTTTGTGTTTAATTTATATTTTCTAAAAGCTATTTTAAGAGGTCCTTAACAAGATTTTTTTAAAAAGTTTAATTGCTTTTAGGAGCCGATTAGATAGCTCCTCTTCTGAATTTTTCTCGAAAATTAGATGCCTTTAGAAGCTATTTGAGGTGGTCTTCAACAGGTAGATGTTTTAAAAATGGGATCTTCTTTGAACCTATTTAAAATGATTCTCTTGTGTACATTTTTTGAAAATTAGATGATTCTATAAGATATTTGAGGGGTTATTCCCCTGACAATTTTTTGAAAATGGAATTTTTTCAGAAATTATTTGGAGTGTTCCTCACCTAGACACTTTTGAAATTTGGATGGACCTAAAAGATATTTAGAGTGCTCTTCACCTAATTTTTTCAAATTGTTAGTTGCCTCTAGAAGCTATTAATTGAAGTAGTTTTCTCCAGCAAGTTTTTTTTAATTGGATGCATCTTGAAGTCATTTAGAATTTTATCTAAGGCCATATTTCAGCTTCATATTCAATTATATCAATCCGACACCATAGTTCACAAGGTAGCGTGTCTGTCTACTGAGCTAAGTGTCCTGGGTTCGATTCCCGGCATGGCCGAAAAATATATTATTGTTAAAATGTGGGTTTACCCTTTCAAACGGCTGAAGACTGGCTGTTGTACCTACCTGTCCTAGTCTTAAGATTCGGATGGACACCTACTATATAAGAACGATAAAGTTGTGCCCGCCATAGCTTAAAAAATATGCATAGTAACAACATGCGGTTTTTTGCATTGCATTAAACTTGTAAATTTAAAATGAACTATATTAATAAAAAAAGTTACAAGTTACTATTTACTTTTTTGCAATAAGACCAAATTTCAATTAAATTTAAATGAAATAAAACATGCAATACAAGAATATAGTTTTGAATTTATCATATTATTATAGAGAATAAGATAATGTTCTATCATACACGACATATATTTATAGTACAATAACGGGTACAAAATTTGTTATTTTCAAATTAAATCATGTCTAAACTGTTGAAAAAGTTCAGTAGCTTCCTGGTAGAGTGCTCTATCTTCGGAAGCACCTCTCCCTCTTCTCCCCAAACCCCCTTTTGGCATTCTCTTTCTTACCATCTTTTTTTCCCCATGTAAACCCCGCTACTCCCCCTTCATACGAACTATTTATATCCTGTTCAGTCAGGTAAAACCCTTGACTGGACACTAATTGTCTGTCACCTCCAAACCCGAGCTATTGAGAATGTTCCCTGTGATGTATTTGTATGATCTAGGTTAAAAGTTTTTATAGGGTAAACTTGATTATGTTTACCTTATAAATAATTTGCATAAACAGTGTTTCCTTGATTAGATAAAACCTATTTGTATAACGTTGGTTTTGTAAGAAGAGAGAGGTGAAAAGGATTTCTCTAAATAGTTTTATTCATGTTTTATAGACGAACAAGAACTTTTCCCACTTATAGCAGACTTAATTTTGAAGGTATTAAGAGTCAGTGGCACATCCAGGAGTTTACTTAGGGGAGGGTGGGTATGTGTGTCATAGCTATTATTTATATCCACTGAAAATATTCATTAAATTATTTTAGTTTAATACATCTTTTATTTTAGAGAAATTACACACACACGCGTATATACAGGTTGTTAAAAAAAGGGGTTCAGAAATTATGGATCTTGTTGTACACATTAACATGTGTGGAATGATTTTAATGATGTTACATGACCTCTAGTTGTGCCAATACGTCGGTAAACTCAAATAATAATTATAATACAAATAAAGGTGTCTTGGAAACTATAGGTCCACAAACCTACTCACATAGAGGTAAAGGTAATTTTGTATTTTAGTAATAAAAAATAAATGGTACGGTGTACCACACAGACTTCCTCTTGCTTTTATCTTGAAATATACATTTACTAAAAACTCGATAGGATTTGTGAAATGAAATAATATACACTGTTACTTACTCTATGCAAGGGGGGCTCAAGGGCCGTGCGAACCGGGCGGCTACCCGGGGCGCCAAACATAGATAGACATGACCAAACGTAGCCTGGGCGTGATGTTAAAATAATCCTCAAACCTAACAACTTCAAACCTAACATAATCTGGGCGTGATATGAAAATAATCCCCAAATCTAACAACTTCGAACCTAACGTAGCCTGAGTGTGATCTGAAAATAGTCCCCAAACCTAACGTAACCTGGGCGTGATATGAAAATAGTCCCCAAACCTAACAACTCCAAACATAACGTAGACAGGGGGTGATAGTGGAGTTGCTAAGCTTAACAATCGTTCGATTTTTTATACTAACATGAAATTTTACACATTTCTTTAAATTTGTGGTTAGTAAAATAGAATCTAATGTCACTCTTAAAAAGTTATTTTATATTTTCCAGCTTGAAATAATGGCGCCATTAAACTTTTTTTTTTTTCAATTATAACACAAACCATTCATAATGTCAAAGTGTTTGTTAAACTTATAATAAAAAATAGAGGATGACATTGTCTACAAAACAGGTTCTTATAGTTTTATTTGTAATCCTAACAGTTTTTGTACAATCTCGAAGTGAAACGTTTAACGTATGTTTAACATTTGTGGAGTTTCCCTTTCACATTTTTTCCTATCACGCCCAGGCTACGTTAGGTTTTGAGTTGTTAGGTTTGTGGATTATTTTCCTATCACGCCCAAGTCACGTTATTATTTTATTATGGACTATTTTCATATTTTTCGAGAGTACAATCACCATGAGAAATGTGATAGCTGGCAGCTAGCAGAAGATTTAAGAACTGTCAAAATAAAAACCAAATTAAAAATAAAATTGTTTTTGTGAAAGTTTTGACTGCCAAAAATTCCAATAAATCAACATAGTATTATGGTCATTGCAGATAATATGGTTTGGCAAATTAATAAATGAGATTTGATCTGCTAACTTTTGCTAGCTGTTAGTTACCTACACTCCTATGGTGAATGGATTATATTATCCACCGGTTACGTAAATAGGTGCCAAAAAGCAATACCGCCTGGGTGCGAAATTTACCTCAGGCCGCTCCTGACTCTATGGCTTTACGAACAAGGAGCACTGTTACAGAAAAAATTAGGAAAAAAGAAACATCTTTGTCAACTAAAGAGCATAAGAATCAAATTTATTTTCAAAAACCTGTATTAAAAACTGTGGTGTAGTCGTAAATTTAGCAGTGCCGAAACGCAAGGTCGTAGCGACCCCAAAGTTGAAGTGGGGTGTTGGGACCCCCAACCACCGTAGACGAAAGAATTGCACAAACATAAATGCCTCTAAAAGCTATTTGGAGCATCTTTTAATGATTACTAAAGCAGAAACTTACTTAACGCACTTCCCCTAAAATTCCTGGAATTCGCATAGAGCACTGTTAATTTCATCAGAATTTATTTATTAATAGTATGAAAAAAGTTTTAACATAATATTGATATAAAATCAATTAGTTAACTTGGAATTGCAAAGTATAAAACTTTACTAAACTTTTTTTTTTAATATTTTGCCACGAAAAGCAGTGCCAGAACGGCGTTCGCCAGGGATCCCACTCCACTACACCCATGATTAAAAAGTATATATATATATATATTTGTTTATAGCTCAAAACTTATTGGTTTTATAAAAAAAAGATTTTTACATTTCATAGTATACTACAACTTTAAAATAATAAGATATTACGAATCTCAAATAGTTACGGAGAAATGATGAAAATTTGAAAATCTGTCCTATGTAAAGTACCCTCAAAGTCATGTTCATGAGAAAATGAAAATGTCCATCTTGTTTATAATGATAAACTATGTTTAGATATCAAATTTAATCAAAACCATTAGAGTAAATTTCTATAAAATAGATTTATTCTCTTTTTGCCTTTCAATAAACTAGCCTTAAATTTAGGGTTAGATATCTAATTTTAAAAACCCCTCGGGGACGGGGGACCTTATTTAAACCCCAGATACTAAGTTTTAGCCCAAACGGTAGAATGGTTTCGCTTCTAGCCCAAACTAAGGTACAAACAGTCAGATGGCCTTGCGGAAACAACTTTTTTTGTTTCAGGGGGCTATGAAACGTCAACAATTTTCAAAATCTCGGTTTCGAATTTTTGACGATCACAATATTTTCACTCCAAGGTGTCGAGACAAAGTAAATATTAGTTTACAAAGTTTAGTTACCCACAGCCGTTGCTTGCCGTTGGTTTGATCGCCATTGATGGGGAGGTCATGGTTCGAATCTCATCTGCGTGAACTGGAGATGGTTTTTCCGTTAAATGTATATATATATATACCTTTAACGGTTTTCCACAAGTGATATATCACTCTGGTTTTTCCATCTTTACTCCATGCAAATGCGGGTTCACTTCCTCTTAGCTACCTTCCTCATCTCTACCCAATCAAATTAAGCCGTTAATAACATGTGTTCTGAAAGTAGCAATAAAAAAGAAAATACTTAGTTTTGGACGGGTTATAATCATATTATAGCAATAAATTAATAATTTTAAATGGAAACATGGTTTAGCGAGCTTTATTTAATTTTGATTTTTTTAAGATCATAAAATACAATGTTCTTGTTAGTAGGGTTTTCGAAAAAATTTAACAATAGGGCCTATTTGTAAAGTGAAGTAGGCGTACAGTACGTAAATTATATTTTATTGAAATAAAAATTTTAAAATTACAATTTTTCACCAACTTTGGCCACCTTTTTCTAACTCACTAATTTTTTTAAAGCTATTTAAAAAAAATTTAATCAGGCTATCACCTAGAACAAAGTGTGGTTTTCACTTTGGTTTTTATATCTTCTGTACAAACAAATTGTGGTGCACTTATTTTAATTCTAACCTCCTTATATCATGTATTTAAATAATTAGCGTAAGTAGTGAACGTAAAAACTATGTCATTGAAAAAAACAAAAAGAAATGGCTATATATTTTTTAGTATGGGGAAGAAAATATATATTTATATATTCCTACAGTAATAGATAAACTAAATAAAAATGTAAAAATTTACTGTAGATAATGATTTCCCAAGGTAGCTCAGAAACATTATACTTTGACAGGGATTCGAGCTCTAGTCCTATGACTTTGGACGTCATTCTACAGACCCGAGATATCGGCTAAGAACCCGGCATCATGGAAAGAATAACGGGGATAGATTGTCTTTTGTTGAGTAGCAAGTAACAAAGTTGAAAGGATTGGTGCTTGGGGGGAGTGGGGGGGGTGGGGGGGTCTGTCTGTGGAATGTAAGGACACTCTGAAAAGAGGGTAAAATATAGGGGGTGAGAGGGGTCGGTGGGGTGACTGCCATAACTACAGCAGCGCACCTCTAGTGAGGTGATAATACATGGAACTACTTGGACGAGAGATTTGCAAAACTTGGAGATGTCCATCCGAATCTTAAGTTAAACTATAACAGTCCGGAACGTATATGGCTTGAATAAAAAACTGACCCAGGGTACAGGCTGGAAACAGTAATTGATGTAAAGTAATTCAATAATATCAGAGGACTTTAAACAAATTTGCGGGTGGGGGCCAACTTATTCCGTAGGGATGGAATTATTTTCAGGGGTCAACGCCCCCTCTTCTTCTGGTTCTGCCGCTCCTGAATGTAGATATTGTCTATTCACATGCAGGGAAAAATTCCCGCTTCAATTTGTAAAACTCATACAAATTAAATACAATGTGTATGTGTGTGTTTGTGTGTAGACGCAATAACTCCAAAACCAAGAAACCTAGAAAGTTGAAAATTGGCAGATCTGCTTACACCACTTGAGGGAATCTTACTCAGGCATATACCTTTTTTTGAATTTACATTTATTTTGAGAATGACGCCTTAAGCCACAAGAACAGCGTTACATTTTCTATCAATTTGTATTATTTTCAATGTAGGCTTCATTTGGTTTCTGTCTAACTTGACTACAAAGAAAAATTACCAAATTTAAAGCCAAAGAGAAATCACAGAAGAGATGTCAATCTTAAATTCAAAGTGAGATAATGGTTTTAGTTTGTTGTTTCTTATTCCAATTATTAGGGACTAGCTTTTGCCCACGGCTTCGCTCGCGTTAATGTAGATTTTATCAATAAATTCAGGTTGTTGATTGACACAGGGAATATGACAATAAAAACGATGAATATATTGAGGTTGTTAGTCAATAGAGGTAGAGATAAAGAAAAAAACAAACTACACAATATAAATCAGGATTAAGTGTAGAAATAGAAAAGAAGTAGTGGAGTGTGTGTCAGTAGAGTCATAGGTTATGCCTTGCCACGAATTGGAAGATCCTACTCCATCTTAAATTTTACTTACAGTTAATTAAATCCCTTATTTACTCCGCTTGTTCTTGACCGTTGCAATCATGGGCACAGAATAGATAATTATTTTAGGACGCTCCTATATACTATGTTGTATGTCCTTCCATTTGGCACAAATACATACAAATTCTGGGCATTGGACATACGCGAACAGGCTACATATAGCTGGCCATGGGAAAAACATGGCATTTCCAAATGCACCCCTGCTACCTGCAATGTTTGCCCATGCGCTTTGTTAATAGTAATAGCAAAACTAAGTTTTATTGGAAACTGGAGTATTTTGAATTGAAATGGTAGGTCAGTGGGGATTATTGGGATTCGAGGTATGATTACAATTTCCCCTTTTCCCACACCTGTTAAAATGGTGGCACAGATTATATTTTGCCCTAATTGTGTAATTGAAGCCTCGTCCCATTACATAAACGGGGTGCATCTAAATTTCGCATAAGCATAACTGGTACACCTAATTTCAATTGTAGTTTATGCAAGGGTACACCCGATAGCTCCAGAGAATTTAAAAACTCAGCGGGATATGAAGTGCTCTGTTCTGTGTCCATGATTGTATCTATTGACAAATACTCCTTTATTTCTCCCTGCACCTCTTTCAAAATGTCAGCGTTGATTTTGTTAACGATTTCATATTTTGGTGCAAGAATTGCTCTTGCACACAACCAATGATCACAATTTAAATTTAGTTGTAAGTCTGGGTAAACTTTAGCAATGAGCTCCACATCATTTTCCACCAAATTACAGAATTCCCCTGTAAGTAAAATACAGCCTTCAGCATCCGTGTCCAAACGTCCATCGCCAATTTTCAATAGTGTCTCTGCGTAATGTCCTGAATCTACGTCATTATAAAGGTGGACTCTCATATTCGTTGTTAGGCTGAATTTTTTCACTTTTGCCCACAATCTTGATGACTTGAGACAGGCTTTGATTTCATCTGCATGTGTGTCCCTCTGGATCACCGGTAGAGTTTGTCGGAAGTCACCAGCCAGTAAAACTACCATTCCTCCTCTCTCGCAAGTCCTGAAGATTTTGGTTTAACGCCTCTATAGCTTTTTTTATGGAACATCGTACACTCGTCCCACACTAAAAGTTTACATTGTCGTAGCATCATACCTCGAGAGCTATTTTTGCTGAAATGAATAATACCAAACTTCTTACGACAATTTTGTCATTTACCATAACGGGGTGAACAGACAGAGCTTAATTAGCTGAATATAATCATTTTTAATCATTTTAAGATAGATGTGCCTAAAATAACTCGGGAACAGATTTTTATTCGGGATATCAGATTTTCTTCTGGGACCGAAGGTCCCTTTTTCTGTACTCCAGGCATCATGTTGCAATTAATTTATTCATATCAGTAGGCCGAGTTGTTAAGCTGGACGACCGTCTAACAGTTATTTTTTTCTATCCGTCAGGAACAGTACTTTTTTCTGGATGAAAGGTACCCTATGTCCTTTTCTGTACCCATGACAGCGTGTATGCGAAATTTCATGATGATCGGTCGAGTAGTTTAGGCGTGAAAGCGTAACAAACCATAACAAACAAATAAACAAACAAACTCACATTCACATTTTTTCTGGATGAAAGGTACCCTATATCATTTTCTGTACCCATGACGTGTATGCGAAATTTCATGATGATCGGTCGAGTAGTTTAGGCGTGAAAGCGTAACAAACAATAACAAACAAATAAACAAACAAACTCACATTCACATTTTTTCTGGATGAAAGGTACCCTATATCCTTTTCTGTACCCATGACAACGTGTATGCGAAATTTCATGATGATCGGTCGAGTAGTTTAGGCATGAAAGTGTAACAAACAATAACAAACAAACAAACAAATTCACATTTGCATTTTTTCTGGATGAAAGGTACCCTATGTCCTTTTCTGTACCCATGACAGCGTGTATGCGAAATTTCATGATGATCGGTCGAGTAGTTTAGGCGTGAAAGCGTAACAAACAATAACAAACAAACAAACAAACAAACTCACATTTGCATTTTTTCTGGATGAAAGGTACCCTATGTCCTTTTCTGTACCCATGACAACGTGTATGCGAAATTTCACGATGATCGGTCGAGTAGTTTAGGCGTGAAAGCGTAACAAACAATAACAAACAAACAAACAAACAAACTCACATTCGCATTTTTTCTGGATGAAAGGTACCCTATATCATTTTCTGTACCCATGACAACGTGTATGCGAAATTTCATGATGATCGGTCGAGTAGTTTAGGCGTGAAAGCGTAATAAACAATAACAAACAAACAAACAAACTCACATTTGCATTTTTTCTGGATGAAAGGTACCCTATGTCCTTTTATGTACCATGACAACGTGTATGCGAAATTTCATGATGATTGGTCGAGTAGTTTAGGCGTGAAAGCGTAACAAACAAACAAACAAACAAACAAACAAACAAACTCACATTCGCATTTATAATAGTTAGGATTATCTTTATTTGGTTTTATCTTTATATAATTATATTTAAATAGATAATTATGTATTCAGACAAACAAATGAATTCTTCCATTAAGAGGTAGCTGATTCAGAGATGAACGCCCGAACGCGTGGCCACCAGTGCAGATAACTCGAAAACAAAAAATCTTAGAGAGAGAGAACTTGACATATTTATTGAAGAAAATCTAATATAGCTCACTATCAGTAGGCCTATAATATGCTGTTTAATTTATTAGTGGTAATAAATAATAATATATCATAGACAAACAAATGAAGTACTAAATGGCCGTGATGATGCTGCTCACACATAATTGGATAGATAGAACACGTGGTAATTTCACTTAACGTTGACTTTACGTGCTAGTTCTCTCCTAGACAACTATAAGTTCTTCGATACAAAAGCTTCAATCGAAAAACTAAAATTTAAATAGGTTTTGTGATTCTATGTGAATAGTTTTATTAAATTGTGGCTTTGTAGTTGAAAGTTGGAAAACTTTGTCATACCTCGAAGCATTTTTTTAAATTAAAAGATTATTAAAATATGTTTGATAGAACTCAATAAATTGGCATTGAATTTTTTTTTTATAAAATTAAGAACTCAACTTTTAATATTTTTGGGCACATCCTTGATGTATAATATTTTATTTTTAAAAGAAATGGTAAAAATCGGTTGGCTAAAACTATAGGAATCATTGTTTGGTTGAATCACTTCACGTTTTAAATACAGAATTATTCACATAGGAAGCCCGGTTTATGAAAAATGAAAATTCATGTTGCCGCAACGGCAGCAAAATAAATATTACAATTGTATTTACGTTCTTAGTATGTTTAATTAATATTGTAAAGAGAAATTATATAGTAATCCATAAGTATTATTGCATCGTTTTGGTAACTTTATAGATTAACTTTATAATTAATAAATTAAAATAAGATAATTTATCCAATGAAAAATGTTAGTGAATTTCATTCAATGTTGGTGCTAAAATGTGGCCATCGTATTAAATAAGGATTTATATATGTGTTTCCATCTTGTTTCACCAGCGAGCAATCCGACATATCTTTCGATTATCCTTAGAAGTAGCAAGAATACCTTGTGAAGTTTCACTTCTTGCTTGGAAGACATGGCAATATTGTAATTTGTCAAGGTAAGATTTCTACCTTTCAGGTTAAACGGAGTGCACACAGACAAAGGTATAGTCAAACTTTGTGTGAAAGCAGTCTACGGTCTAAAGAGGTTGTGTCAGCGGATGAAGCACCCTGAAGTCTAAGGGGACTGTGTCAGCAGATGAAGCAGCCTGGGGTCTAAGAGGGCTGTGTCAGCATTTGAAGAACCCTACGGTCTAAGCCTTAGACTCTAAGGGGATTGTATCAGCAGATGAAAGCGCTCTTGGGTCTAAGGGGGCTTTGTCTGCAGATAAAAACATCCTACGGTCTAATGAGGCTGTGTCAGCATAAGAACGCATGCTACGGTCTAAGAGGGCTGTGTCAGCAGATGAAAGCACGCTATGGATTAAGGGGGTTGTGTCAGCAAATGAAAGCACCCTACGGTCGAAAAGGGCTGTGTCAGCAGATTTAAGCACCCTACGGTCTAAGGGGGCTGTGTCAGCAAATTAAAGCAGCCTACGGTCAAAGAGGGTTGTGTCAGCAAATGAAAGCACCCTATGGATTAAGGGGGCTGTGTCAGCAGATGAAAGCACCCTACGGTCGAAAAGGGCTGTGTCAGCAGATTTAAGCACCCTACGGTCTAAGGGGCTGTGTCAGCAAATTAAAGCACCCTACGGTCAAAGAGGGCTGTGTCAGCAGATGAAAGCACCCTACGGTCTAAGGGGGCTGTGTCATCAAATTAAAGCACCCTACGGTCTAAGGGGGCTGTGTCAGCAAATGAAAGCACCCTACGGTCTAAGGGGGCTGTGTCAGCAGATGAAAGCACCCTACGGTCTAAGGGGGCTGTGTCAGCAAATTAAAGCACCCTACGGTCTAAGGGGGCTGTGTCAGCAAATGAAAGCACCCTACGGTCTAAGAGGGCTGTGTCAGCAAATTAAAGCACCCTACGGTCTAAGGGGGCTGTGTCAGCAGATGAAAGCAGCCTACGGTCTAAGAGGGCTGTGTCAGCAAATTGAAGCACCCTACGGTCTAAAGGGGCTGTCTTAAGTAGATATGAGCTGAGACACTAATAATTATATCAAGTATTAGCAGAAGTACACAGCGTTGTCCGGGAGGCCCCGGTTACTCCTGGTAACGCTTTGCTTTGTTTCAAAAATACATGAATGATTAGAAAAATTAGTCATAACTGTAAAACTATTGCTTCGAGGTGTACGCGTTCGTGTACAGGTCCTACTAATTTTAAGATTCCAAACCTCTGCGTGCGGTAAATATTGCGTAATGATCCTGATAAACAGACAAACTCTTTACTTATTTATATAATTAGATTGATTAAGAACGCAATGAACCACACAATTTTAATGAGAACATTCTTACTTGTCGATGGTTTTAACGATCCACGATGACCTTTAACCATAATATTTTCTAGTAATTTATTATTGTGATTTCTAAGAATGTGCCATAAACAAAGGTCACACCTAAACCTTCAGCCTAGCGCCCCATTATTATTTTGTCACCAAAGCGAGGCGACAAACCAAATAAAGGATCGCACGACTAAGAGAATCCAGTGAGAAGATCTGCGAAACTTGGAATAAAACCATCCTAAGTTTCTTCATCCATGACTTTACAAAAACTTCTACTTTTTAAAATGAAATAAAACAGACGATTGGAACAGATAAGCGAGCAACCTGACACAAAGCACGCAGCGGAATGACACACATTCTGTCACTGTAATGAGCCGTATGGTGGAACAATGGAGGACAAGATTGGCCAACTCGATTGTTTCCACAGCCTCCAGTAGTTTATTGGTAGCCAAATGGAGACACTATCTAAAGTCCATCTACCATAGGAGTGGTGGTAGCTGACAGCTAGCAGAACATTTTTTATTGTAAACTTTGGTTGACATTCATTAATGTAGAAATGGTTATTTTCTTAGTAATATAATCAAATAAAAGTGTTAATAAACGCTTTTAATAATACTTCCATATAAATTAATTCATAGGCCTGATTGGCTTTTTCGAAACTAATTGAAAGAACAGAAAAGTTGTAACATTGAGTTATATTTAAACTCGCCCCCTTGCTAAACTTCATAATCAACTTGCCGAAGAATCATACCACCCGCCCCAAATAATATTCAATAATATTCTAAACCCTACAAAAGTACTCTTCACTATTGTAGTTCCTGTAAATTGAAACAACGTTATAGACAATTCAAATCAATAAAATCAATTCAATAGAACTATGGGATACATTGGAATCTAAACTCACCAAGTATATCGTGTGTAGACAACGACAAGCTACACCGGGTAGTAACAGAGACTCCTTCACCGAAGTCAACACCGACTAAATAAAATAGATACTGAAGCCACGCCAAGCAATACTATCCACGTTCAACAGAATTCTACCTATCTGCACCCTGGTGGATAGTTCCACTACTACAGAAATGACGTCCGATTGAAGAATCGCTGTTCCAAAATGAATAATGGGACAATAATATCAACAGTCCACGTCATGTTCGATTCCTTCTAGAAGGAAATGTTCTACACCCCCAACCTTGTTTCCGTGTGGTGAAAAAACCCTGTATTAAGTCCTGTGAGCGCATTATTAAATTGACTACTCAACCAACAATGGACGGAGGAACATAGTCCTAGGACTAGGATTATGCCGGGATTATCTTCCGTGATAAACTACAAACTTTAACAATGGCAACGTATACTATGAACTTAATTATTCAAAACTTTAACTTTTTTTATGCCGTATTTATTTTATTCACCAAATAGTAAAATATACAATGTCTGTCGCCACTTGGGCGCTCGAGACAGCTGTTTAGTTTTGATCTTTAATTTATAATAACTTTGATATATTTTTGTGATGAAGAAGTTTATCATTATTTCATTCTGAAATAATGTTGTAAATAAAATGTTTTGATTACTTTTGTGATAATGAACACTTATAAAATTTAACTTCGAGTCGTAAATTGTTTAACTGATAAAATTAATTAGTGATTAATTTTATATTTTGATCGTAGTTTAAATGTTTTCGCTAAACTTTGATTATAGTAATTTTGTTAACTTTGATTATATTAATTTTGTTAACTTTGATTTCACGAATAGATGGAAGTTTCTAAACTGATAAGTTAGGTCATGTAGTCCCGTGGGAGTTTGACTAAAGTCTGTTAGCCAAACTCTCGCGTATTTTAGAAATGTCTAATAAATATTCTTTATATATTTATTATTTAATTTGTTTGAAGTCTGTTTTATGTGATGCAGTGCAGACACGTTTGAAACAGTATAATAAGGCCCATAAGGCACTTATATAAATCTTATAAATTTATTAACTGATTTATTATTTGTTTACTTTTATACTTTTCAACACTGTGGGTTGTTTGTCTCATAAAGACTAGCCCATCTGATTGTTTGATATGTCTAGTATTAGGGAAGTTCTCTCTAATGAACTGCGCTAAATAACTGTTTGTTTCTAATATGATTTTCCACTGAACTCAGTACGATTATTGAGACCATGTAATTAATTGAATTCTTCTTTGATAATTGTTTTTTGCTTTGAATAAACCATTTATGGTATTATTATTTAAATCTTGCATTTCATGTCCTTTGTATAAACTATGTAGATTGAAACCCTCCCCCTTCCTTTAAGTTATCGATGGTCGTAAGGAAAGGTTGGAGAGAGGGGTGTAACAAAGTATTAATGTAAACTTAACTATTATGATTAATGTTTCGCAGTTGTGGTAGCAAGAGATATTATAGTAGAACCTGCATTATCTGAACACCAACATAAATAAACATTTCTTTTATAACTTAGAGAAATAGCCATACAAAATATTAGTTTGGAAACTAAACGTTTTTATTCTGTTAACACATGCGTATGAACACAATCAAAGACAGTTTTTATGACGTCATCAACCCCATTCATTTTATTGGGCTATTTATGAAGAGAAGGCAGCCTTTTATAAACTCTCGTTTGAAAAACATGTTTAAGTGAACCACAGAAGCCGCTTCCATAAAAAAAAAAGAAACAGCCAAACTACTATTTTCAGAATTTCGTGTTTCAATAATGTAATTGTTGAGAAAGTTTTGGCTGCCAAAATTGACAACAAAACAACATATTGTGTTCTTGCAAATCATATGGTTTGGCGAATGGACACATGACAGTAGATATGATAGCATTTGCTAGCTGTAATTTACCTACACTCCCATCGTTGGTGGGGTGTAGGTAGGCCTATCCCTCATACTTGGAAATTCAGTTTGACTAGGATTTGTATAAATCCCGAGGTTATACTCATTATGATGAAACATTAAGAAAACTGACTATCATTTTATAAAAGTGTGAACATATTTGTTTGTTACGTAAACAAACTACAGTATATGCTCGATACCTCGAGGCAGAGATATGCCCGGTGCACGTCCTTTTTACTGGGAATGATGATTACGTGGCAAAACAACCACCATAAGTAAGAAACACGTGATAGATTTTACAAACTATAGTAAAAAAAGGTATTATGTAACGAAAAAATGTATTAAGTACATTGTACATTTAAAAACATAGAAGTATTTTAATTTTTTCCGGCTATTCCATGTGTGAATCCGGTTTTCAATGATTTGAGATGGGTCAGATCCATTCAACAAGAATTGTCGAGATTCTGCTGTATATTTGTAAATGTATTATCTTAGGGCGTTTTATGGAGGAAGGTGAGCTTTAGTTATTTATTAAACTAGTCCATTCGAAATCCAGGTTATAAATCACTTATTAGAGGGAACACAGATTTGGAGGTAAACGTCGAGAAAATGCACCCGCTCTAGTATTGAGAGGGTATCGAGAGTCCAGAGTTCAATGTCCACCCAGTTGAGATATATTTTCGCGGCACACCTAGGGAACCATCGCGGTACTACTTGAGAACCATTGTTATTTGTACCAGGGCAACTTATGAGTTTATGACTTTGACACAACACAATGTTCACTTCCATCACAGGAACTGAATACAAGATGGCGGTCTAGTGTATTAGCTCAAGCTGACAAGAGTTCCAAGACACAATCCCTCATTCATTACAGGAACTGAATACAAGATGGCGGTTAGTGTATTAGCTCAAGCTAAGAAGTTTCCAAGACACAATCCTCATCATCACAGGAACTGGACACAGATGGCGGTCTAGTGTATTAGCTCAAGCTGACAGAGTTCCAGACACAATCCCTCATCATTACGGGAATGAATACAAGATGCGTCTAGTGTATTAGCTCAAGCTAAGAATTTCCAAGACACAATCCCCTCATTCGTCACAGGAACTGAATACAAGATGGCGGTCTAGTGTATTAGCTCAAGCTGACAAGAGTTCCAAGACACAATCCCCTCATTCATTACAGGAACTGAATACAAGATGGCGGTCTAGTGTATTAGCTCAAGCTAAGAAGTTTCCCAAGACACAATCCCTCATCGTCACAGAACTGAATCAAGATGGCGTCTAGTGTATTAGCTCAAGCTGACAGAGTTCCAAGACACAATCCCTCATTCATTACAGGAACTGATACAAGATGGCGGTCTAGTGTATTAGCTCAAGCTAAGAAGTTTCCAAGACACAATCCCTCATTCATCACAGGACTGGACACAGAGGCGGTTAGTGCCGTAGCTCATGCGACAAGAGTTCCAAGACAAAATACTCGCGGTGAGACCATCTACAGCCACATTTCATCTCGAGTGGCGGAGAAAGACATAAACTATGTCGCGAGAGTGTCAGGGACGACCACACAGCAGAGGGATAAGGCTATAGTCAGATAGGCCCAGGAACAACTTTAACTAACAGCTTAAAACAGATTTGTCATGCACTTGGGAAAAACACTTTTTTTTATTTGAAAATAAACAGGAAAACACTGTGAATTTCACCAAAAACAAACACAAAAAACTTAAATATTTATGAAGTTGAGTTTTAAAAGTGCAAGTTTTAAATAGTGAGCCTTTGGATGGAAGTAAAATTGAACTAAAGAAATAAGCACGCTAGTTAAAATACATGTCTTATTACCTTTTTTCCCCCTTGACACATTGGGTTGCGTAATAGATGCATATATTTCACCTTTAAGGTCAAATCATCCTGCTATTAACACCAATAGCATGACTTTATAATAGTCACTTAACACTAATAAAATTTCATTCATATATATATTACTCTCTAAGTGTCTGGTAAATGGAAATGCCTTCCAGAAACAGCCATGAAATTTTATATTAAGAAAATAGTGCTGACCTTAAAAACTTGGGCCAATTAGGCACTTAGGCAAATTTACACTAATTTCATATTCAATTCAGGACACCTTATCAAGACATTAAATATATAATGACGATATATTATTGAGTCGTTAATTATCATAAATGTTTTCTATGAATCATTGTAATGTCTTAGTCGCTAAATCATCCAAATAATTTGTGTCGGTCGTGGCCCAATATTTTAATAATATATGACGTCATGAATCATACTGCATGGACTAGCTATTATAAGAGTCATAATACTTTGTTTTTAAAGGTATAATGGAGTGCTATGGTACCCTATCCATCCTAAAATTTATTTCATCATAATTTCATAGGCAAAATCATGTGCGTTGTAAACGTAAGTTTTAATAAATTGTGTCAATATTTTTGACAGCTGTAACATGAATATGATCAACTTTCATCAGTGTTTCCAAATCGCTAAAACTCATACGTTTTAAACATAGTAAAAAAGTGTATCCTAGTTTTTTTTAAACATATGAAAAGGGCCTTTAAAATATACACCATATTTAAACCTTTACATCTTTACATTGAGACTGAACCATCAATAATAAAATTAGAGCTCTAAAAACAATTCAAATTCATAGTAAAAAAAATCTAGTCTTGACAGATATTTTTTCAAATACTGGAAATCCAAAAATTCTTAAAGATTCTTAATGACTTGAGCTTTTAACAAATCATAGATGGTTACAGTACACTCCGTTTACCCTGAAAGCTTAACTTGATGGGTTCCTCTGTGGTGCAGCTTATAAAATTATACCATACTGTATTCAATAAATATCACTCACTACACAGTTTGACATTCAATTTATTTAAATTAGTTGAAATATTAAACCTGGACACGGAATTGAACTTAGGACCTTTGGCTCTACCACTGAGCTACCCAGGATTCAGTCCGCGCTCATAGTTTTAAGGCCGAGTCTGTGATGAACATGTGGAATTGTCAGTTATATCTGTGCGGCCAATAGTATCACGAGATAGCTGTTCTGCTGCAAAGTATAGGGCAGTTCGGAAAGTAACCTCCGTTTGGTTGTAAATAAAAAACTTGCATAGAAAAAATTATTTTATTAGATACATATTAAAACTTCAGTTTTTACTATTTTTCATCATAGTCACCATTTAAATATAAGCATTTGTCATAGCGTTTCACTAATTTACAAATTCCTTCTTCATAAAATTCAGCCGCCTGGGCACGTAGCCAATCTTCCACGGAATTTTGAAGTTCGTCGTCGTCATCGAAGTGCTGTGACGCAAGACACTTCTTCATGTGAGTAGAGAGATGAAAATCACTTGGCGTCAAGTCGGGGCTGTAAGGGGGGTGATCAAAAACGTCCCATTTGAACTGCTTTAAAAGCTCCTGAGTTTTTCGAGCACTGGGAGCAAGGCCGTAGCCAGCCAATAATTTCGAGGGGGGGGGGGGGGTTGGTGGGCCTATCCCCCAATTGCCGGAGGCTAGAAAAAATTCTAAATAAAAAACTGTTCTAGAAGCTATCTGAAGTGTTTTTTTATGGCATCACTACCCCCAACTATCGGAGGCTAGGACCAATTCTAATTATTAAACAGATCTAGAAGCTCTCTTAAGTGCTTTTTTATTGGTACCATAACCCCATAAATGTCGGAGGCTATAGGAAAAATCTCTATATCTAAACACCTCTAGATGCTCTCTAAACATTTTTTTATAGTAGCATAGCTGTTGAAGTTAAGGAAAAATTATAAATATTAAACACCTCTAGAAGCTCTCTGAAGTGTATTTTATGGCACCATAACACCCTAACTGCCGAGGGCTGGGAAAATGTATAAATATTAAACACCTCTAGAAGTTATCTGAAGTGTTTTTTATGGCAACATAACCCCCTAACCCTAACCGCCGAAAAATAGGAATAATTATAAATATTAAACACCTCTAGAAGCTATCTGAATTTTTTTTTTACTACAACATAACACCATAACTGCCGAAGGCTAGAAAAAAATTCTAAATAATAAACACCTCTGGAAGCTCTCTGAAGTGCTTTTTATGTAACACAGCCCCCTAATTTGTACTTGTACCTTATTTGATATTGTGAACCATAAATAAAGCCTTAAATTTCGGGGAGGGGGGTTTGAACCCCGAAACCCCCCCCCCGACTACGGCCTTGACTGGGAGGACGAGCGTTGTCATGCAAAAACACAACACCGAATGTCAGCATACTGCGACGTTTGTTTTGAATGGCTTGCTTAAGTTTCTTCAAAGCTTTACAATAGACATCTGAAGTGATCGTCGTATCCCGTTCCATAAATTCAACCAGAAAAACTCCCTCGGCATCCCAAAAAACCATAGTCATAACCTTCCTCGATGCCAAAGTTTAGCGGGCTTTCTTCGGGTTGCACGGAGAATTGGTATGGCCCCAAGCCATCGACTGTTGTTTCGTTTCGGCGTTTACGTACGCCACCCAAGTTTCGTCAACAGTCACAATTCTCTCCAAAAAACCTTCTCCTTCCACTTCGTAGCGTGAAAGGAAGTCTAAGGAAGAGCCCATTCGTTTGGTTTTGTGGACCTCTGTAAGCAATTTTGGTACCCACCGAGCACAGAACTTTCGGTAGCCTAATTTATCGGTGACAACCTCGTATAAAACCGTAAGAGAAATTTGCGGGAATTGTTCAGAAAGTTCAGAGATGGTGACTCTTCAATTTTCACGAACTTTTTCGTCAATTTTCTTGACAAGATCATTACTCACAACAGAAGGCCTACCACTCCTCTTTTCATCATGAATGTTTGTTCTACCACTTTTAAAAAATCGGACCTATTGCCGCACAACACCTTCACTCATAACGTTTGGACCGTATACAGTACACAATTGACGATAAATGTCTGCTGCTGAAACGTTTTGCCCCAAAAGAAATCTTATTACAGCACGCACTTAGCATTTCGTGGGATTTTTTTTTATTGCAGCGCTCATGTTTTGAGGTTATACCAAGCGAATGCGTGAAAGAACAAGGTTCATATTGTCACAGCTGGACGCTTACTGAGTCAGAGAACATGTAGATGTGACAATGGCTCGCTCCACGCACAGCTACTAGCGCCACGCTAGAACGGCGGTTACTTTCCGAACCGCCCTCGTACAATACAAGATTGTAGTTTAAAAATAAAATTTCAATGAACATCAACACATACGGCCAGTGGAGTGGTTAGAATAATTTGGAGCCTGGGCGTTGATATTCATTGAAATCTCTTGTAAATTACAATCTTGTAGTATTTACATGGTAGCATAACAGCCTTCTTGAGTCAAAGATGGCTGTGGTATTTGATAAGTCGCGATACTATTGGTCGCTCATATGTGACTGACGATTACACATGTCCATCACAGACTCAGCCTTATCACTACGAGTGAAGAATTACCCTGAGTATGGGACGACTCCTGGATAGCTCAGTGGTAGAGCTTGTCGTGCTATGCCTAAGATACCGGGTTCGATTCCCGTATATAGGTGTCATTTTTCAACTAATTTAAATTAATACTGTATTCGGTCAAGCTAAGACTGTTTGCTACATTTCAGAGTAAAATGAGTGATGAATCTAATATACATAACAATGCTAGGCTAATATTTATATTCGATAGCAGAATACCTAATATCTATAATAATAATAATATAATAATAATAATAATAATAATAATAATAATAATAAAAATAATAATGAAATGTTTGTATGTGTGTGTGTTTGTTTATTTGTGTGCGATGCCCAGTCAAATCTACAACACGCAGAGATATTAAATTTTAACATAGGTGGACGGAAGCCTCGAAGCTAATTTTTAATTAGCTTTTTAATTAGGCTATTTCTAACAAATTTTTGAAGAACATATTGTTAATCTGGTAATTAAATTCTCATGGCAAATCTGGCACCATGAGGGAGGGCCTTATATAATTATTATACCACAGTGGGTCACGGGCAACGCCATGCGGGATTGCTGGCAAGAATAAATATATTCGTTGGCACCACCCAGAATCGAGCAAAGGACTCTCTAGACGTGTGGTCGAACATTCTAATCACTTATGGTAGGAAAATTAACGATAAATAGTTAGTATAGGGCAAAGAAGGTTTCCAGATAAAAGTATGTTCCTGATGTGAGCTACAAGGAACGTCTGGCGAACTGAAAGCAAAATAAAAATAAAAATCTGATTAACGTGAAAGTTGTAATAAAAGTGTTTGTGTTGCGCACTTGTCCCTATAAGGAGGACGTGATATGTACCGGGATATAAAACAAAAGACGCGAGCGAGGATCCTTGAGTGTGGTTCAGGTTACCTTCCTTACCACCCCCGGGATCTGTCGCGTCACAATGGACTCAGATTTATTCAGCTCGTAAAGCGGAGAGCGACTCAGACTGGAGACGCCAAGCGATGACAACAAACGTCTGTCTCACATACTCTTCCTACTTTTCTTGTCTCCCTTTTCACTCTCCTGGTTCTTATCTTGTCCTCCTATTAAGGGATTTAAACAATTAAAAACTTCCAGCTTGATCGTTCAACTTGAAAACTTAAAAAAAAAAAGTTTAATATAAGGTTTACTAACGACTTATTCTAAGGCTTAGTGATGAGGATGGTAGTAAAGTTCGTCCACACCATTATGGAGATAGGATGAGATCTCCCCCTCCCCTCAATCACCATACACCCGCATTATACTCAACCAGGATTCGAACCCATGCAATGCGGCTTAGATTCCTCGGCCCTTGTTTAGGGTGCAGCCAAATGTAAAGCGAGGATCAAAGAATCCTCACGATGGCATTAAGTAGCGAATTCTTAAGTCTATAAATAGTTATCCTTTTAAATTCGTATTTTTTTTTAAAGAATTAAATAGAAATATTTCCATTTTATCTAATTAATGCTTAGTATTTTTGACATAAGTAAATTACTATTAAATTATTGTCAAGCATACTTTGGCATCAAACAATATTATCAGCCAAAACACGACAAATAATAACTGGTACGACACAATCGTTCTAGCGTTTTTAAAAATTAAAGAAAAAAATTAAAAAAGTTTTAATCAAGCTACCTTTGAGTAAGTTTTTCTCAGAAAAACAAACATTTTATCTTGTTAATAACAAAAAATATTATTCACACAAAAATTTAAATAAATGGTACGGCGCACCGCACAGACTTTCTCTCTCTTTCTATAAACTCGTAAGATTTCTGAACGCAATAAAGTACATTGTTCATCACCAATCCACATAAGAACACGCATAAAATAATATACAATGATATGAATCAATGAGAAAAGGCACATCTTGTCCACTAAGAGCATTTCAAACAGTTTAATGTCTTCCACAAGGGTCAACACTTCATATTAAAATTTCGATTTCTGGTTAAAATTTTAACATTTTATAAGGTGTTGCAGATCTTCAAGTCATCGCATTGATATTTAATTATTCATTTATACATTTTGACTAATAAAAAATGTAAATATTGACAATTGAGTCTAAAATGGAGATAGATCATTGCTGTGCAAACATTTCTCCTAAGAGCTTTAAGGAAAAATAACATACTTTTTTTAGATACTTACTTATATTTAATTACTCTATGGCATTGGAGAATTATTCCGTTAAGACTTAAGTAGTATATCTTTACAACTAAAGCTCACAAAATTGTATTAATATATTTGCAAATATCTCAGAAACTGTTGCTTTTATAAAAATATATGTCAAATAAAAGTTTTTTATTTCTAATAGTCCTAAAATTTTGCAACGTTATGTTGTTTAGTTTCTCAAATAGTTGTGGAGATACGGAAATTAACGCTTCTGTAAAGTACCCTAAAAATCATTTTCATAGGAAAATTAAAATAGCCAGTTTATTTATAATCTTAATCAACGCCTAGATACGAATTTTAATCAAAATCGTTTGAGCAGATTTTGAGAAAACCAATTTTTTCTCTTTTCGCCCTTCAGTAAACTACCATTAATTTTAAGTTTTTATAGGCACACAGACAGACGGCATTGCAAGGACTATTTTTTAGGGTTGTGGGGGTCATGATACGTCGGCATCCATCAACATTTCAGGTTGGTTTTTTTTTACGGTCGCAATACTAAAACTTTAATGTCCAAAAAGTTAAAAAATTCATATAATTGCGTATAGATTGAAAGTTATTGATTTTATAAAAATATGTTTCGGATAAAATATTTGTATTATAAATATATATACATATTTGTAATGCTAAGTAATTTCATATCTCAAATAGTTTCGGAGCTATTTAAAAAAATGTTAACTAACGCGTCATACCGGAGCCCTTAAAGCCATTTTGCCGAAATATTGAGGTAGCCATTTTGTTTGGAATATTTATTAATGTTTATAAATGAAATTTAATCAAAATCGTTAGAGTCGATTTTGAGAAAATCGACTTTTTCTCTTTTTGCCCTTCAGTAAACTACCCTTAATTTTAAGTTTTAATAGACACACAGACAGACAGCATTGCAAAGACTATTTATTTAGGTTTCGGGGGTCATGAGACGTCGACATCCATCAACATTTCAGGTTAGTTTTTTTTACGGTCGCAATACTTAAGCTTTAATGTCCAAAAAGTTAAAAAATATATATCTAATTGCGTATAGATTGAAAATTATTGATTTTATAAAAATATGTTTCGAATTAAAATATTTGTATTATAAATACATATACATATTTGTAATGTTAAGTAATTTCATATCTTCAAATAGTTTCGGATCTATTATAAAAAATGTTAATTTACGCATCAGACCGGAGCCCTTAAAGCCATTTTGCCGAAATATTGAGAGTAGCCATTTTGTTTGGAATATTTATTACTGTTCATAAATGAAATTTAATCAAAATCGTTAGAGCCGATTTTGAGAAAATTGACTTTTTGTCTTTTTTTCCCTTCAGTAAACTACCCTTAATTTTAGGGGTAGATATCCAATTCCAAAAATTCCTCGGGGCAACCCTATGAAAACCCTAGATATCAAGTTTTAGCTCAATCGGTAAAACAGTTTAGGCTCTAGTTGGAGGTACAGACAGACAGACAGACAGACGGAAATTCAAAAACAACTTTTTCGGATTCAGGGAGTCATGAAACGTCAAGATTCATTAAAATCTTGAGTTCGATTTTTTTGACGATCACCATACTTTCTCTACCTGTAAGATAGAGAGAAAGTAAAAATCATTTATAAACAAACCTAAATTATGTATATTTGTAAAAAATTAAGATACACTACATATATTTAATGCATTATTATTTTATCATCAAAAACCATTCCCAGATGCCTGATTTTGAACTAAATCCTTTAGGCTAGATTCGAAAGAAAAAAATCAAATTTTCTAAAAGTTGTCTAAAGCAAGTATATCATAAATGAATTTATTTTAGCATAGTTAGCATACATTATTATTAATCATGTAAAAGAGTCTCCAAACACTATTTTTTTAACAAAGCCATTTGAGTTATTTTCAAATAATTTTAAAATTCTCAAAAATAAAGCATAAATAAACGGCTATTACAATTTGTTTTAAAGAAAAAAAAATAGAAATATATATATATATATTATTTTCTATTTCTTTTTCTTAATATATATATAGAGTTACTCTGAGTCAAAAAACTTAGAGATATCCATTTTGTACCAAATCATGAGAACAATTTTAAAAATATTCAATTTTTCAAAATCAATCAATTTTCGCCGGAAAAAAGTATATAGTTTACTTATCATGTCAAAAATTCCCGATATATTTATTTCAAACAAAATAGTTAGAGCCATTTTAGACATCATTTGAATTTTCAAAAAACCACTCACTAATCAACTACTCTTAATTTAAGTGATAGGATATAAGTAACAAAAAGTCTACCTAAGTTATAGTCATATACTATATAAATATCAAATTTGAATAAAATCCATCAAACAATTTTAGATTTGTGGCCAGAGACAAACAGACATGGGGGTGAACATCATTTTAAAATCCACTTTTTTGGGTTCTGGGTCACATAAAACGTAAGGTTTCATCATAATCTTGAGGTCGAACATTTTAACGATTACAATAGTGTATCTTGATATGAGAAAGTAAAAAAAGGGAATTTTAAAAACTTTAAACTGTGTGCTTTGATAATGAGTGTTTTATTTGATAACTATAAATACAATATAAGACTTAAGAGGAATCGCGCATTTTTATAACAGAAGGCTCGAATTAAAAGTTATTTTTCTCAATACAAGAGCCTTACATATATTTTGAGAGGATTACGTTATTGATTCTACTATGCTATAGACCTGTAGTGTAGTGTAACAGATCAAGGTAAGCCCACTAGCTTGCAGGAGAGTAGCTGTGCATCTATCTTGGCCACGTTCCCTTGATCATATCTGCACCCTTCTCTGCGATCATTACGGTGGCAGCTTGCGAATACCCGCTCACAATACTGGGCATCACAGAAGAATCCACAACTCGCAGACCTTCAACTCCATGTACCTTTAGCTGAGGATCAACCACCGCCATGGGGTCTGAGGCGGGACCCATCTTGCAGGACCCCACAGGACCATTCAGACTAGAACGTACATGGCTCATAGCCACGCATCTAAAGTATATCTCCGTGTTGGTATTGTGTTGAGAGCAATGGGGCACAGGGGGCAAGGATAGCTGATAGCCGTAGTGCTTGAACGTGTAGGTTTCACTGAGGTTCATGGCGAACTTAACGCCTTCGATGGCAACCTGCAAGTCATTGCGATCCTCCAGATAGTTCATATATATCAGCGGAGGAGAATTAGGATCCGATGAGTTTATAGTGACGTATCCTCTACTCTTAGGTCTCAAAACTGTAGGAGAAATTATCAGTCCATTGTAGTAGAATGGGAATTCTATCTTGGCGTTTGATCGTGGGCAGTTTATTTCATCTGTCGTGACTGAAACGTTTTCTGAACTTGGAGATAACGAAGTTAAGAATGAATACTGTATGTCGGGAATGTCACCCTCGTCCGTACGGTAGCTGGACTTTGAGAAGGCCACCAACTGACCTGGGCCGATGGAAGACAGAGGACCTTTCGAATTGAAATATGAAGTCATATCTAGAAATGAGCTTTGAATATTAGGTGGAATCCTAGATGTGTCTCCACTAAGCTGGTACCCGATAAAAGGGATGGTGGGATTATCCTGGAGGTTTTTTCCAACCATAGAGTTCTTTATAACTGTGATTCCCAAACTCTTCAAAGTTTCCCTTGGGCCGACACCAGAGAGCATAAGGAGTTGCGCAGATCCCACAACCCCAGCACTGAGGATAACCTCTTTGAGAGCGTAAGCCTTCAGCACCTTCCCCACATCGTCCCCCAATACATATTCCACTCCATAAGCCGTCTTGGTGCCCGCATCTATAAGAACTTTTCTCACTCTAGCCCTGATCACGACCTTCAGGTTAGTCCTCGTCTGCCTCGCAGAATCTAGAAACGCCGTGTTAGTGCTACGACGCTTCCCATCGTAGGATGTCGCGTGAGCCCTCATCACGCCTTCCTGTTTGTTGCCATTCACATCCACGTAGTTGTACCCCGATTCTATAAAAGCCTGCACCAGTATGTTTACGTTGGCATCCTTGTGAGGAAACTTCTGCACACTGAGATAACCACCAGTTCCGTGATATCTAGAGTTTTTAGCGGTATAATCTCGAAAGTCTTCAGATTTCTTGAAATACTCCAAAACATCCGTGAAGCCCCATCCCTTGTTTCCCATGGCCTCCCAATCATCGAAGTCTTTATGGTTCCCACGCACGTAAAGCATATGGTTTATTACGCTGGTTCCTCCGAGAACCTTCCCCATGGGCCAATCGCAGCCAGCGCCTCCACATATTATGTCATCAGGTTGTGTCCTGTAGGCCCAATCGAGGTCGGAGTGCCTCCCCCTGAGCCCTGGGGAGAAGGCGGGTACTGCCGCAACATCCGGCTCCTCGCCCCCCGCCTCCAGTAGAAGCACCTTCCAGCCCACCTCCTCGGAGAGCCTGTTGGCCAACACGCAGCCCGCAGTACCACCCCCCACTATCACGTAGTCGTAATGGACGGCGGAGGGTTGTCTCGGGGGGAACTCTCCACGATGTTTAGGACTCACCATATAGCTGATGAGGCTGAGGTACAGGGTGGGGATGCTCATGGTGCATGACGTAGAGTTGGGAATGTCCAACACAGGAAATACGGGAAATAGCGACATCTTTAACACTTTTACTGAAACACAAAATGTAGATGGTAGTGCCTCCATTTATTCGTCTAGTTTGGTTAACCATTAATACAATAGAAACACTAAGTAAACCTAGGACTGTAGCATGTAGCTCTAAGCACCCAATTTTCACAAGTGGTCACGTCGTTTTATAACCTCTGACCGATCTAAGTTTGAGTTTGAAACAAAAGCTCAGTTGTTAGCGTGTCTGTTCACCGAGTTGAGGGTCTCGGGTTTGATTCCTGGCATGGCCGAAAGAATTATTATTGGTGAAATATGGGTTTCCTCTTTCACAGTAATGAATTAACGGCTGGGCGCAGGATGTTGTGTCTGTTCTAGATTAAAATTAGTTCATAAGTCGTGTGCTGATATAATCAATCGGTTCAGAGAGTGCAGGTTAAATACCTCAAATATATGCAAATGGGGGGGGGGGGGAGAATTTGGTTTGACCCTCGACAAGAGCGATCAATTAGTCTCCTCAAAGGACGAAAAAAAAAAAAGGCCACCTCAAGACACCTGGCCAGGATTCGAACTCCAACTTTCCTGTCATTGGTGAACCAGATATCAGATGAGGTCTACCTAGCCCTTGTACTCACTACAGTAATAACATTTAGAGAAAGTAAATATTTTCAATTAAAAAAGCATGCAAATTAATGTATGCAGCTTATTAGAACTTTATGGTTCAACAACTTGTGCAATTATGTTTAATTGATGTATTTGGCGTATAACACGACTTACAAGCTAACTTAACCTAAAACAGTAAGCTTAATACGTTACACCAAACATTCGCTTCTAGAAAGCTACTAATTGGGTAGTAGTACGAATCTGAATATACATACATACATATATATATATATATATATATCCATCAGCACCAAGCGGAATCAAACCAGGGTCTTGTAGACTGTTCGACCACATTGACCTTCATGTCACATATAAATATACACATTTTACATCCATTACTGTTTCCAGCCTGTGGCCTGGGTCACTTTTTTATTCAAGCCATTTATTTTCCCCCTACCAGCTTGTTAGGCCTTTCATAGCTTCATATGCCTTATAATCTATCTTAAGACCAAGACAGGGACAACATCTAGTCCCCAGCCGTTAATTTATCAATGTGAATGTGTAAACCTACATTTCACAATTGATAATTTTTTTTGGCCATGCCGATAATCGAACCCGAGACCCTTATATCAGTAGGCAGACACGTTACCAACTGAGCTAAGGTGTCGGATCATCAACATATACAAATATATACATAGTACAATAATGGAGGTACTCACTGGTTTCAGGTGATGTCGAGTAGCTAATGGTATGACTGAAAAGGATGACAAGAACCACTTAGCCTACTTTTTAAATGAGGTGAAGGTTCTGAGCCTCCTTGTGACACGGGGTTGTCCTAGAGCCGCTGATACCAGGCCCATCATAAACTGGTTGTACCACAAGGAAACGAAGCTGTTATCAACGCCGGCCGCCAAGGTAACGCTGTACTTGTAGGGCGGTTCTGGTCGCAGGAGACACAGTTAGGTCGATACAATCATTATTTTAAGTAATTTTACTAAGGTTTTCGGATGAAATCCTCCCCAATGAAAGAATGACTATACACAAATTTTATTGGTCTAGGTTATGGTCAATGTAAGCTTCAAACAAGAATAAAACCAGTTTTGAATCCCGGTAGTGTCAAATATACAAATGTGGTATTAGGTCTAAGGTTAGATGGTATAGAGCACAAAATTTAAAATTGATTACTTACTTTCTGAAAAACAGTAAATCAAGTTTTATTAGCCGTCTGGGATATGCGCATTTCAATTATGTTTAGGAGGTGTAAATTAGGAAGGAAGTATATAGAGTGAGTGTTATCTGTTTTGTGTGGCAGAAGAGTGTGAAACCATTAATGAAAAACCAACTTTCAGCACATCTGACCGGTATTCGAAACTTGGTGTCTACGTTAACGGCTGACAAAACAAGATGATCGTGACATTTGGTCCACGTAGCCATTGATACAGGTCACTGAAACTTGATTCCTGATTCTTGAACGAGAAATGTTTGAAGTATTTTGATCATTTCACTGTGGATTAGCTAAAAAAAAGAAAGTGGCCTCACAATCTTTGGCATCAAATTATCGATGTATTAAATTTTACCGGTGACCGGGAGGTCAATGTTATAATCTCAACTGGGGATGGGGGAAGACTCAGATGTGATTTGTTACTGTAGTTTTCTCAATTATTCCTCTGTACGATAATGCGAGTGGATTGTCTTTAAACTATTAGATTACACCTCATCATTTGTATACTTTTGATTTAGCCGTTAATAGCCACTGGATTAAACGCAATTTTTTACTAATAAAAGGTACGACACGATTTACATAATTTCTCAAAGTCTATTATATTTTGAAACAAAATTTTAAAAAAGAATCATTTATCAGTAAGCTACCTTTAGGTAATTGTATTTTTATATAAACGAACAAACATTCTTACTTAGTAGGCTCTATGTCATGCACTGACTAAAAAAAACATTATGAACAAAATTGTTAAAACTATTTTCGATAAATTTAAATTTAAAAAAAATGTTAGAGCAAGAAACCAAATCACGATTTTGTCTCGATGTGTGAGCGTACAAAATTTGAGTATCAAGTTAGAATTCAAACAGCTTAGGCTGTAACCCCAGTTACATACAGACAAATTTGGGGACACACAGAATTGTAAGGCATAATTTTTTAAGTATGGCCACATAAAACGTTAAGATACATCATAATTTCGAAATAGAAAATGTTCACGGTTACAATATTTTCAATATATGAGGAAGTATAATAATTACAAATAAATACTTTCGCAAGAATTTAACGCAAATCTTTTATTTATATCGTCGATGTGATTGATAGTCATTACTGGCACTTGGCTGAACTTACTAGAAACTTTCCTCATTACTTTTTTTATAATTAATTTATTATTCACGTCAACTCTCCGTTTCATCACATGTCATCACGAGTATAAATAGACCACAGAACTTTTATCTTAGCAATAATTAATAGACCCGATATCAAAGTGTTGTTTTTAGTATTTACTGTAATCATACATTGAATTACACCTACCAAAAGGTTTCATTAATTGCGTATCAGTTTTTTATGTCATCATGGCTTATAAAACAACAGGTAAAACACAAATTAGATGTGTACGAGTTTCACCGTTTATAAAATAGAACACACTGTAATTTGTTGTCGTATTAGGGGGTGGCCAGACTGAGCGAGCGAGCGACTAAAATATAAAATAGAACACATTGGTTGTAATGAGAGGTGGCCAGACTGGAGCGCGCGAGCGAGCGACTGAGCACGCACGCTTGAAAGATAGAACTAGTTCTATTTTCCAAGAGCGAGCACTCGACCCGGTACAGTCTAGTTTACAGGCGCTAGGCAATATTATTGTATGTTGGTTCATTGAGTGCTAGGAAAACTTCTCATTTTGACATTTTTATTATTATCGATAGGTTTAGCACACTTGCTACTAACGGCCTAGTTTAATTGGTAAGATCATAAACCATACCTATATGTATATATATGTAAAACTTATATGTTAAAATACTTCAATATTATCAAAGTAGGCCTTTACAAATAAGAATCACCATTAGCGTGGAGAGATGATGAGAAAACCACAACAATAAATCACTGTTAAAAACCCCCTCAGTCCACTGAGCCAAGATTCGAACCTTTGACTCCTCGTCAACAACTAACGAGAACTATCTGCTAATCACGCGCTCACTCGATTGTCAGTCTGGCCGAACCTTAGACTTTCACCCGTTACCACCCAACTCAGGTAATACAGCTCGAACAAGACGTCGCATCGTGGTGTGCTGTTTTCTGTATTCTACTTTAGAAAAGAGTGTAATGGAGACCAGTGAACCCACGTTACCCGACTTTAAAAATTAAACAAAATTCAAAAATAATAATTATTTTATAATGAACTGATTTATTTTTCACTGCTATGAATTGAATAAAGCTTTATCCACTCGCTCGCCAAAGATTTAGAGCAATTCACACACTATCAAAAAGTAATATCGATCTTTAATGATTTTCAACGCAAACTTGAAATAGCTGATTATCAATATATTTAGTTTTCTAGCTGAAAAACCAATAGTTCAGATCATTGTCACGATAGATATTTTCAAATTAATGTAGTGTGTAGTGAAACCAATCAAAATGGAACGAGAACTACACACAATATTTACATTTATCGAGTTATTTAAAATCGTTTGCCAACAATAGATGCAGATGTCTGCTTGTGTCTGAATCTATAGGCGCATGCGCGTATTGAATCGGTTAACTTTGAAATTTGATTGGTTCTACTAAGTAGATTTTATGAGAAGCGTGTACAAAGCTGAGATTGTTTATACTATTTCAAAGTAATCAAAGCAGTTCGCGCATTTCAGTTCTATTCTTGTTTTTCGGTGAGTGTGTGAATTCATAGTAACAAAACCCTGCACTTGGAAACCATTTCCAGTTAGTACACAATCATGTATCTAATGATCCAATCAATATTACAAAATATTGTTGAGTGTGTCGACCAAAAGTAAAAAAAAATAAAGCCCAAAAATAATTGTAGAGCAACAAACATTGACAAAAAGTTTTTAAGCTGTAAAAATATATAGCTATTTGTTAACAGTGACGGCTACATAGCACATTGCTCAACCTAAAGAATACATACTATTAGAACAGGTAGTATTTTGAACGATCAGATTTTATTTTTTATGACTCTCCGACTATTCATGTCCGCGAGGGATTTTAAAGAATGTTTTAGTTTGAGTTGTAGCTCCGTTGTGAAAAGGGCTATTTAGCAAAGAGTTTAACGCTGCAAAAATAATATAGCCTACGTAATTTGAATAATATTGATAATGATAACTAAAACCTTACATAGTAATATCGCTTAACGTATAATCGGGCCCTGACCCTGAGGAATATAGGTGGGGTGTTGGTCACCTTAGCATTATACAATAATGGTACAAAAGTTACGTTTTAAATTGATTTAAAATGCAGTTTTTTTTAGACGTTAAAGAAATTGTCGTCTTACACTAACTACTACTATATCACTAATAATAACAGCCCATCGTCATGGCCTGGGTGGTTGACCACAAATTAAGGAGAGCATGATTTGATTCTGGATGGTATTAATGTAATTATTTATTAGTTGCATTAGAGTTCATTGCTATTAGTTTAGTAAACATCTAGGACGTGTAGAGTCCAATCTCCATAGGAATAACCTTGTTTGATAGTTATGTTACTAGATCTACTTTCACGTAACCATTAGTCAAGTCATGTTATATGCAGCATCCTATTTAGATAAATATTATCAATACCTATAGAATAATACTAATAATATAGTAAAATATATTAGTTTGGTTGAACGCGAAAAAAATGTTTAGTTTTCTAAAAGTTTCTTCCTAACAAAATTTTACTGTTAAGTTGGGTGAGCAATATTTTTCTTATCAGCGCGTCTTACTACCTGTTTAGGTTATACGCATATCTGATAATTACTCTAACTGGTTAAGGATGAAGAAAGAAGCATTTTAGAGGTGAAGAAAATTAAACTCTATGTTTCTAATTAAGATTTATTTGATCTGTTTTGACCAAACAATTTTTTTGCTAAAAAACTACAAAAAGACTGACCTTTTATTGCGTTCCCTACATTCCCACCTTAAGGTGGACAGGGGCAAGAATTACCACAGGGATAAATAACATGGAGCTAGCCCCCCCCCCCCCCCCAGTGTACCTGGTGAAATTCGTTCGAGCCCCGGTCTACGCGTCACCGGTAATCCAGTCCGTCACGGAGACGACTGAAAAGTACAATTTCGGAAATGTAAAAATTTCAAATGTTTATTACATGTTGGTTGCTGTAAAAAAAAAGTCAAAATTGGTACAATTAAGGATTTTGTTTCAAAATAATATTTCAGCTTTTATGAATCCTGAAAAGTACAAATTTGGAATGGGTACAATTCAGGATACATGATTATTAGTTTAAAAAGAAAATCCTGAATGTTACAATTTTTCGACTTTTCTACATTGGCCAAACGTAATAAAATCCGGCATTGTACAACTAAGAGAGGTATTTTTCAGCTCCCCCACCTCGAATGTTGGACCGCGAGACCACTCAGACGGGCACAAACCCGCGACCAACCGCAACGCGCTAAGAGGCGTGTCTCTGATGTCATATATCAGCGGGGTCATGTACGTAACACAAGTTTACAGTTAAACAGCGATAAAGAATATGAAGGACCATCTCGGACTAGGGTGGACCCCAACATTCCAGCCATAATTACACCACCTCTTACCATCGCTTGGTTTTGATGAAGCGTGAGAACCAGACGGAGGTGGATATCAGTTCACTTTAGAAATAAAAAGAAAATAAGTTTCATCTTTTTTTATCGAGTTCCATAAAAGGAAATGAATTTGTTAGAGGGCTGGTTTGTTTGTTTTGTTGGTCTTGTAAGCTGTTTGTATCCTGTGGTTGAAACGTTGTACAGTGATACTACGTATAAGGACAAGCAGGGGCCTTCCAAGTTTAAGACAGGATTTTATTAAGTCCTGTGTGCTTTAACAATAGTATTTATATGCCCGCTATTCTCGCAGTGGACTGCCGATGACGGGGAGATCAAGGTTTGAATCTCAGTCGGGTGTGACAAGTTTTTTTTTACAAAGTTGTTTTTCTCTCTCCCTCCACACAAATGTGGGTAAACTTCGTCTAAATATAACCTTTTAATCCCTAAAACCATCAGCGTATAACACGATTGCGGTGCTAAGAAAAATAAAAAAAGAGTATTTATATGTAGCTTTCAGTGCCGTGGAGTGTTGCCAGGATCAACAGAGCGTGTTGAAACTGTACCCGTGATCTTTGCTCTCGATCGCTTGGTCCCCGTTCATACGCAGGCTCTGCAACGCATTCAGTAAGATCCTAGTAGGAAGGAACGTTTATAAAAATACATTTCTTATGTCAACATTGATAAGAAACATTTTACTTTTTATTCAATTTATTTCCCCCAGTAATATTTATTATTTAGTACCGGGTATTACTACCCGTTCGGGTTATACGCTTAAGTACTAATTACACTAATGGATTAGGAATTGGGAAGGTTGAATTTGAGAGGAAGTAAACCCGCATTTGCGTTGAGGAAAAGTGGAAAACCATTTAGGAAAAAACACCCCCAGTTCACCCGACCAAGATTCGAACCTCGATCTCCCCCTCCTCGGCAGTCTAGCTCACCCAATAAAACAATTGATGGAATGTTACATTTGCAGATCATGTGACTTTATGTATACATTTTATGAACATTATTTTGGTAGCTTTAATAACAGTCCCAAAAAATTCCTTGTTATCTAAATACTGTCAGTTTTTTAGTTTACTTCGGAAATGTATTTTCGTTTATACATGATTAGCAAGTGTTCTACTGAGTGATGAGAATATATTATAACAGACACATTTTGAACTAGCTCTGCTTACCCTAGAAACACTCCACTACACATTAATGGTAACTTTGTGGACACATAAACCAAACCATGGCGTTACACTAAAGTGTGTTTGGAATGTTTTGTCTGTGACGATTATTTCCTCCATAGGTTAACATTCAAATTTTAGAGACAAAGTCAATGTAAACTTTGAGACTGGATGTTTGCATCAAATTAACCTTTGTTAAGTTAAAAAATAACAAAATATATTGTTTAAAAATGTATATATTCGTTACATTATAAAAATAACTAAACTAGTATAATAAGAAGAAATATCACCTAGGCAAATTTTCATGCTCATCCAAACAGTGTTTATTGTTAAGCTTATGTATTCAGACACTCTGCAATTTTTGTGCAAATTTATTTATTTTGAGCCTAGTCCTCAAATTAAGGTTGGTTTAGTGATGAGAGATTTTTCAAAACTTTGGAAAAATTTTGAAAATAGCTTTGAAAATTTTGTTTAAAATGTATATCTGTGGAATGTTTGACAAGACACAATTGTATACTTGTTTTAAATAGGAGAATGTATTTAAGAGTAATTTAATGATAATAGATAATTAAAAAATTCGAGTATGTTTAGAAATGGCTTAAGCGATTTGGTTCAAAATGGGAATATGTTTAGTTTTTTACATTATAAATAGTTGTGTATTTGTTTTTCTTAAAACGAGTTAACTGATTTTTTTTAAATGGCACATTTTTAAAAATAGCGCTAATGATTTTGTTAAAAATTGGTATATGAAGATTATTTTAAATTATAAATAATGTTTGTTGGTAGTTATAAAATAATTTAATTTAAGGATAGTTTACTTGTGAGAAATTTAAGAAACTGTTAAGTATTTTTAGAATGGTCCTTAAGTTCGAGTTTAAAATAGGTATCTGGCAATAGTTTTGCATGCTAAATAAGAATATTTTTACATATGTAAATTATTTAAGGGTTGTTCACAAATACCTCGATTTGAATTTTTTCCCCTAAAATTTAGTACACTATTTAAGAAAGTTTGTATCACCTCTGAAAAGACATGTATTAATCACAGCTTGTGAATGTGAGGAATGCCAGGCCTCCACTGTGGTTCGGATTCCACTTTAAACTGTAGGTCCTCCATTTCATCTCACAATCACCCTACCATTACACATTAGCGTAAGTGCGTATAACTCGTGCGGGTAGTAAGACGCGGTGCTATATAATAATAATAATAAGAAGAAGAAGAAGAAGAAGAAAGTTTGTACAATTGCAATATAAGTTATTTTTTAGAGATATTGGGATCCTTATCTTAATAGCGTCCATACATTTAACAACAATCGTAAATTATTTATAAAGTGAGGCTTTGCAATTAAAAATTTAATAACTTTAGTATAAATTCTTTAATTATGTTCTTTTATTTATAAAAAAAATTAAAATAGGTTTTGTAGAGCTTTGGAAATTGCTGTTGAAAGAAATCGTGATTTTATAACATTCCTTTTCCTTCGAGTATTTTTGAAATTTGGAAATTGGTAGTTGGCTTGTTAATGCCACTCTAAAATTAATAACAGCTTCGGCTATTTAATTCAGTAATACACCCTGCAGTGGTGGTCATAGCAATGACATTGCGCAGGGTCAGTGATGAGAGAGGTGGAAAAGTTCAAATTATGACCAAGTGCATCCTGTTCATGACTTTACAATGCTCCTTCTTTGCTAGTATGAGTAATTTTCTTCAGATTAAGTATAGTCTCTTAACTGCAGCCTTGTCCACCTATCACTAGAATCCGAGGCGGTGATTTTACTCAAAAATGAAAGAAGCAGAAACCAAAGTGTTAACATGCCCCCTACAACTTGTTCATGATGACCAAGTACCAGTATTTCGAGACTCATCCAAATCTACTGTCATTGTCCTAATAAAGCCAAGCTATGTAAAGTGCCAATGTTTCACCTTCTTTTGCTTTCTGAGGATATTCTAGACATAATAAAATACCCTTTGAAGAAAAAGGCGTCACGTTTTCATGATACAAATGTTCTTAAAATATACTATAGTAGGATTGTGGCTAGGAAAAACATTTAGAAAATACAATTCTCTTATGAATAACAATAACAACACCAATAAAAAAAATCCTGATTAGTTTCCCAATATTCCTCTATTATATTACAGTATATTTTCTTTTCATTTTACCTTTGGTGATAAAGGATCAGGCCTCTTAGTTCAGTTGATAAAGCTTCTATATCGACATGTTTGGCATATGTCTGAATTTAAAAAGATCCTTCACATATACCAATTATAAGCAAGATTTGAAAGATTCTTATAATTTTTGAATGAATGAGTGGGATACAAGCATTTTTGAATACAAATTCAAGGTGGGTGTTTGATTCAAAATTTTAGTATTTTTGTGATGGGTATTTTATGTTTTGTCGATAATCAGTGAATTCCACTATAGTGTGTTAAATACACAACTTTGACATTTTTTAGCCATGGGAAGTTTAAACCACCGTGACTCAAAAAGTTTAATAAATCTGCTCAATCAAGGTATTTTTTGAGTATGTAAAACTTTTAGAATCTAAAATTTTGGTAAGGAAGTTTATATTAGATGCATTTAACATTTGGGCTGGTATGCAAGAACAAAGCTGAGTGGGCCAGTAGTGCCACATTAATGTGCTCAGGACAGCACTATTGCGTCAATAAAGTTGTGACGTTATTTCTTGTAAAAATCAGTGTGCACTTAATTTAGCAAGCTAAACACCACTACTGCTCCATTCAGTTTTGTTCTTACATACCAGCCCAAATGTTAAATGTAAGACTTTGAATGAAAGCAATGAAACATATTAATGAGAATTTCAAATAGATCTTGACTCACACCTATGGAAATTGATTTAAATAAAATGGGTGCATTTCCTTCAAACTACCCTTCATATTAAGGGTGTAGAAAGCTAATTTTTATAGGCAGGTTCTCCTAGGAAGCTGACATAATATGTCAATATTATTTTTATATAACAATGTGTGTATATGTGTATTCCTTAAGTAAAATCTTACAGTTAATAACAGATACATTTGATTTCTTTTCTCAAATCCACTAAAGCATTTAATTTCAAGAAATACCTTTTATTCTCCGATACAATTTAGATATATCAAAAACATAGTTATTTGAAATGTTGATCAGGTTAGTGTTAATATAGGAGAGTTTGAGTAATGTGTTTTGTAGGTGAATATTAAGATAAGAATTAATCAGTAGTTGACCAGTAGCCTTTAAATTATTAGTAAAATTAAAAAAACACATTAACCTGTTTAAGGATTTATGTGTATACTGTATATGGACCCCCATTAAGAGGCAGCTCATCAATTTTCAGAGGGGTATAAGACCTTCACCTCCCACTTTTCTACAATCATGCTTCCTACAGCGTGTCCACCAGTTATGAAAAAATCATGAAATAAGATTTTGGCCATTTAAGTCATTAAGTTAGCTTTCAAGTCACGAAATTTTTTAACAAAGTTCACTGTGCAGGTAAAGATAGTATTTTTTATACTTTGCTCAAAATTAGCTTGAATTAGCAACTAATTCCCAGTGATGACAGTTTATAAATGAGAAAATATTAGAGCTCAGGATTTAAGAAATTAGGAATAAAAATATCAGCCCGAGGGAATAGTTATTAACTTTATTTTAGCAATTTTTGGTTATGAATAGTTCTTGAAAAAAAGTCATGAATTTTGGTTTAATAGTTTGGTGGACACCATATAATCATATCCCCAAAGCTTGGAGTACAGCCAAACCCTGTTATTAGCGGCAGATGCGTTCCCAAGAATCGCCACAGATACTGATTCTGCATGAAAAGGGATTCTCTTAACATGTAATAACCTACATTTTGTATCTTAGAAAACAACAAAGGTATAAGAATGATACGCAGCATGAAACTTTGTGACCACACTGATGAAAGAGGTTGCATACAGCGCTGAACATTAAAGGGTGGAGATGAGGCAAGTTAAGAGGTGTGCAGAATATTTTAACATATGAGGGAGTTCACAACGTATTTACATCTATTGATCAAAAAGTGAACTGCACAGTTCCCTTGCATTATTGTTCAATTTTTCCTCACAAATCAAAATTCACATGCATGTGAATAACGACATTGTATATAACGGGGTTTGCATATATGGGCGGTATGTAAGAACGTTAATGAATGCTTAGTATACAGATAGTATGGTCCCGAGCACACTAGTATCCACTTAGTATACAGATAGTGTGGTCCCGAGCACACTAGTATCGACTTAGTATACAGATAGTGTGGTCCCGAGCACACTAGTATCCACTTAGTATACAGATAGTATGGTCCCGAACACACTAGTATCCACTTAGTAATACAGAGAGTATGGTCCCGAGCACACTAGTATCCACTTAGTATACAGATAGTGTGGTCCCGAACACACTAGTATCCACTTAGTATACAGATAGTGTGGTCCCAGCACAGTAGTATCCACTTAGTATACAGATAGTGTGGTCCCGAGCACACTAGTATCCACTTAGTATACAGATAGTGTGGTCCCGAGCACACTAGTATCCACTTAGTATACAGATAGTATGGTCTCGAACACACTAGTATCCACTTAGTAACAGATAGTATGGTCCCGAGCACACTAGTATCCACTTAGTATACAGATAGTGTGGTCCCGAGCACACTAGTATCCACTTAGTATACAGATAGTGTGGTCCCGAGCACACTAGTATCCACTTAGTATACAGAGAATTGGTCCCGAGCACACTAGTATCCACTTAGTATACAGATAGTGTGGTCCCGAGCACACTAGTATCCACATTAGTATACAGATAGTATGGTCCCGAACACACTAGTATCCACTTAGTATACAGATAGTGTGGTCCCGAACACACTAGTATCCACTTAGTATACAGATAGTATGGTCCCGAACACACTAGTATCCACTTAGTATACAAGTAGTGTGGTCCCGAACACACTAGTATCCACTTAGTATACAATAGTATGGTCCCGACACACTAGTATCCACTTAGTATACAAATAGTGTGGTCCCGAACACACTAGTATCCACTTAGTATACAGAGGTGGTCCCGAGCACAATAGTATCCACTTAGTAAACAAATAGTGGTGTCCAGAGCACACTAGTATCCACTTAGTATACAGATAGGTTGGTCCCGAGCACACTAGTATTCACTTAGTATACAGAGAGTATGGTCCCGAGCACACTAGTATCCACTTAGTATACAGATAGTGTGGTCCCGAACACACTAGTATCCACTTAGTATACAATAGTATGGTCCCGAGCACACTAGTATCCACTTAGTATACAGATAGATGGTCCGAGCACACTAGTATCCACTTAGTATACAGATAGTGTGGTCCCGAACACACTAGTATCCACTTGGTATACAAAGTATGGTCCCGACACACTAGTATCCACTTAGTATACAGATAGTGTGGTCCCGAACACACTAGTATCCACTTAGTAACAGATAGTAGTGGTCCCGAGCACACTTGTATCCACTTAGTAAACAAATATGTGGTCCCGAGCACACTAGTATCCACTTAGTATACAGAGAGTATGGTCCCGAGCACACTAGTATCCACTTAGTATACAGATAGTGTGGTCCCGAACACACTAGTATCCACTTAGTATACAAATAGTATGGTCCCAACACACTAGTATCCACTTAGTATACAGATAGTGTGGTCACGAACACACTAGTATCCACTTAGTATACAGATAGTGTGGTCCCGAGCACACTAGTATCCACTTAGTAAACAAATAGTGTGGTCCCGAGCACACTAGTATCCACTTAGTATACAGATAGTGTGGTCCCGAGCACACTAGTATCCACTTAGTATACAGATATTATGGTCCCGAGCACACTAGTATCCACTTAGTATACAGATAGTGTGGTCCCGAACACACTAGTATCCACTTAGTATACAAATAGTATGGTCCCGAACACACTAGTATCCACTTAGTATACAGATAGTGTGGTCCCGAACACACTAGTATCCACTTAGTATACAGATAGTGTGGTCCCGAGCACACTAGTATCCACTTAGTATACAAATAGTGTGGTCCCGAGCACACTAGTATCCACTTAGTATACAGAGAGTATGGTCCCGAGCACACTAGTATCCACTTAGTATACAGATAGTGTGGTCCCGAACACACTAGTATCCACTTAGTATACAGAGAGTATGGTCCCGAGCACACTAGTATCCACTTAGTATACAGATAGTGTGGTCCCGAACACACTAGTATCCACTTAGTATACAGATAGTGTGGTCCCAAGCACTCTAGTATCCACTTAGTATACAGAGAGTATGGTCCCAAGCACACTAGTGCACCCTGCCCGCGGGCTTATTCCCTCACTAGAACAACCTAAGCCCCTAATTATCTATCTCGGGCAGTCAGTGTTTAATTGTACAAAAGGAAGAGTAATCACAGGGGATCTTATTGATTATTTCCTACAAGCCCAGTAATTCCCATGTCACGCCTGAATATACACAAATATGCCTAAGGGACAATTCATAAATGCAATTAAATATAAACAATAACGAAGGAAAGTTCACAATCATGGCCCAACGGCTAATTTATTGGTGTGATTATTTACAATACGATTAATAGAAATTTATATTGAATAATATTTCTTACACAAATTTACAATATTTGGAAGGATGATTAAATCCCCCATACTACTGACTCAGTAATAGTGAACGCCACATTAAGCTAAGCGTGACAAAAACAAATTATATAAATATATCAATGTCTTAACATTGATTAAATTTAACCTTATATATACTGTGATTAATAAAACAAAGTTAGAAATAAGATGAATATAATGAGTATGTAGGGAATAGCTAGTTATCCTTAATCATAACAAGAACATGTTAGGGCCCTATAGTTCCTAGACCTATCCATTAGACCAAAAGTGAAAAGTCATATATAAGGATCATAGTTATTTGCTAATTTACAAATGTCTCGCGAAATGGCGAGCATAAATACCAAACTTTATCTTAACCTGACCGTCATCAAATAAACTAATAATGTTTAACAAGTCCCGCAAAATAATTACTTTAAACACCGAGAATCACAGCCATCTGGCTTTCCACTAGCTTTGAATCTCCTATACATGAACAAACTCGTAACAAATTACTTCCCTAAACATTATACCAAGTATCTGGCTTTCTACTAGCTTTGAATCTCCTATACATGAACAAACTCGTAACAAATTACTTCCCTAAACATGAACATTCCAAGCATATAGTAAATCTGCTCCAAGACTACAACCCTAACCTGAATATTTACACACATATGGTCCGAAGACGAGAATTACTGGATTATAGCAGATCTGCATCAAGACCAGAACCCTGACCTGAATTTTGCAACCAAATGGTCCGAAGATAAATCCCTACATATTTAGACAGACTTACATTAGTTTAGTCCTAGCGGCCTACATATCGCCCATGTACGCCTAATATCTGTAAGGCATCAAAGAGTAACCTCCATAGTAACTGACCCGCTTATATTCAATCTAATTCAGAAGGGGGAAACTAGGGGAGGCCAGGATGACGCCATGAAGCGCTCATCTCTTGAGTCTAGCGCCTGCGCACAGCGACGTTGACACAAGGGGGGGGGGGGGGGGGTGTGTGGGAGTCACTCCTGTTACCGATGTCCAGACAAGTCCTTATTGCACATGCGCGTTTTCACGGGCAATTGCAGTTCACAATATGGGTCAGATGCCACTTCACACACACAGTTCATTTGTCGATTCTGATCGTTTGTTTGGCGTGATCATAGTTCTAAAGTGAAATTGCAGCACGTCCGTTGGCTGGGGTGAGTACTGTTTGCAGACGGAGCAGGGTTAGTCTTTCCACGGTACACTAGTATCCACTTAGTATACAGATAGTGTGGTCCCGAACACACTAGTATCCACTTAGTATACAGAGAGTATGGTCCCAAGCACACTAGTATCCACTTAGTATACAGATAGTGTGGTCCCGAGCACACTAGTATCCACTTAGTATACAGAGAGTATGGTCCCGAGCACACTAGTATCCACTTAGTATACAGATAGTGTGGTCCCGAACACACTAGTATCCACTTAGTATACAAATAGTATGGTCCCGAACACACTAGTATCCACTTAGTATACAGATAGTATGGTCCCGAGCACACTAGTATCCACTTAGTATACAGAGAGTATGGTCCCGAGCACACTAGTATCCACTTAGTATACAGAGAGTGTGGTCCCAAACACACTAGTATCCACTTAGTATACAAATAGTATGGTCCCGAACACACTAGTATCCACTTAGTATACAGAGAGTATGGTCCCGAGCACACTAGTATCCACTTAGTATACAGATAGTGTGGTCCCGAACACACTAGTATCCACTTAGTATACAAATAGTATGGTCCCGAACACACTAGTATCCACTTAGTATACAGATAGTATGGTCCCGAGCACACTAGTATCCACTTAGTATACAGATAGTATGGTCCCGAACACACTAGTATCCACTTAGTATACAGAGAGTATGGTCCCGAACACACTAGTATCCACTTAGTATACAGATAGTGTGGTCCCGAACACACTAGTATCCATTTAGTATACAGAGAGTATGGTCCCGAGCACACTAGTATCCACTTAGTATACAGATAGTGTGGTCCCGAACACGCTAGTATTCACTTAGTATACAGATAGTGTGGTCCCGAACACACTAGTATCCACTTAGTATACGAGTGTATGGTCCGAGCACACTAGTATCCACTTAGTATACAGATAGTGTGGTCCCGAGCACACTATCGCTCCACCTTTTAACCTAGGATGACGCAAGCAAACCCACGCTAGTGTCCAACACTTAGTATACAGATAGTGTGGTCCCGAGCACACTAGTGCTCCACTTTATACACTAGGATGCGTCAGAACACCACGCTAGTTCCACTTAGTATACATAGATAGATATTTGGGCCCGAACACACTAGTATCCACTTAGTATACAGAGAGTATGGTCCCGAGCACACTAGTATCCACTTAGTATACAGATAGTGTGTCCCGAACACACTAGTATCCACTTAGTATACAAGAGTATGGTCCCGACACACTAGTATCCACTTAGTATACAGATAGTATGGTCCCGAACACTAGTATCCACTTAGTATACAGTAGTATGGTCCCGACACACTAGTATCACTTAGTATAAGTAGTTGGTCCCGAACACACTAGTATCCACTTAGTATACAGAGAGTATGGTCCCGAGCACACTAGTATCCACTTAGTATACAGATAGTGTGGTCCCGAACACACTAGTATCCACTTAGTATACAGAGAGTATGGTCCCGAACACTAGTATCCACTTAGTATACAGAAGTGTATGGTCCCGAACACACTAGTATCACTTAGTATACAGATAGTGTGGTCCCGAACACACTAGTATCCACTTAGTATACAGAGAGTATGGTCCCGAGCACACTAGTATCCACTTAGTATACAGATAGTGTGGTCCCGAACACACTAGTATCCACTTAGTATACAGAGAGTATGGTCCCGAGCACACTAGTATCCACTTAGTATACAGATAGTGTGGTCCCGAACACACTAGTATCCACTTAGTATACAGATAGTGTGGTCCCGAACACACTAGTATCCACTTAGTATACAGATAGTGTGGTCCCGAACACACTAGTATCCACTTAGTATACAGATAGTGTGGTCCCGAACACACTAGTATCCACTTAGTATACAGATAGTGTGGTCCCGAACACACTAGTATCCACTTAGTATACAGAGAGTATGGTCCCGAACACACTAGTATCCACTTAGTATACAGATAGTATGGTCCCGAACACACTACCACTCCACCTTAGGATGACGCAAGCAAACCCACGCTAGTGTCCACTTAGTATTCACTTATTGAAGTTCTTGCATACGGCCCATATGTCGTTAATCATCTTTGTGATCTCTTGTGGCATGACAGAGTAGTGACGTCTGCCATAACACAACAAAGATCGGACAATTTAGGATAGCTTGCCAGATATTAGAAGAATCTTCGAACAACAAGGTTTAAAAAGATATAATAAAATTTATTTTAAGAATATTTATTTTTCTCCCTAAGACAAATTAAAGCCAAGTATAAATTACACTGCATTATATGGACACTATAATTTGAATCAAAGTAGAGTTTTTTAATGAGAAGCTATATTTTGATGCAATCTTAAATTATAAACAAAATTATACAACAGAAAATATACCACTAATTTAAAAGCTGAACTGAATTAGTTTGTTATAAAATAATATGTGGTACCTTTAGTAACCCTTTGAAAATACTTCTATGATCAGTTTGCATCTTTGAAAGGTAGAGAGAACATGGACTATATATACAATTTTATTTAGCCAAGTGCTCTTGAAAGTCGCAAAGATGTGCATAGCCTAGATGCACTGGATCCCCCTTAAACATTGACTGTACACAGTTATGGGTGGGTTGGGGGGGATACTATCTCAAACAACACAATTAAGGAGATCTACAACATATACTTGTCCAGGGCCAGGTGGAGTAGTCCACCGATATGGACACATTCATGGACTGTTTTCTAGACAGACTGACTTGGACTATAACTTTCATAATATTTTATCAATTAACTATCTACATCACATTATGTACTTTAATCTAGAATAAATCCATCAACACAAGTTCGACCATTCTAAACACTCATACTTGACAACCCCCACCATTTGATAGGTTATCCTGACAGATTAACATATAGATAATGGGTTGTGGGAGACGGGCAGCGACCTTTTTTTTATTGTGAGAAAAATATTTTATTTTAACATGAGAGAGTCAATTCATATATTGGTATGGACTCACTCTGTTAATCACAAAATGTAATGCATATTTCCACAAACTAGATTGGATACAATGCTTGTTGGAAACTCTAAACTACGGATGAGCGGCAAATTGAAACCATTATCAAGGAGTGTGAACTCAGCCAAGTCTGTCCTCACTGTGATGTTATGCTACATTTTACAGGTAAAGATGAGTAACCAAGACACCAAGCACAAAAAAAAAGTAGTTTCTTTCCTTGCTGTTAGTCAATTTATGGTCCTGGTGGGGGATGGTTTTAAAACCATTTCTCTCCACTTGCTATTAATTCCGATCCCATTTGATTTTATCATAATTTCGTAAATTGATAAAAAATAGCCCTTCTTTATTTTTTTTTTGTTTGGGTGAAAACTTGTCAGTTTTTAAATTTACAAAGAAAAATTATTCAGTTTAGAGAAATAAAAAAAAAAAATTATTTCATTATTTTGTGGAAAAAAGTTACTATACACTGTTGGTAGCACCTTTAAAGAGATTGAACAGATACTGTTTAAAAACCCAACAAATTTGGAGTCTGGCCAGCACCCTCAGTTAGAATGTGGTGACACTGTTTAAACACCTCAACCTCTTATACTGAAGAAGCGATCCCTAGCTGGTAGAGTGAGTTGTTTTTTGTTTTTTATTTGTATACTAGTGTGTTGAATCAACTATTTCTGCTAAACATTACCCAGGTTAGTATACTGTCATTAACTTTTACAGTTTAAACAACAATTTCTACTAAACATTACCCAGGTTAGTATATGTCATTAACTTTTACCAGTTTAAACAACAATTTCTACTAAACATTACCCAGGTTGTATACAGTCATTAACTTTTACCAGTTTAAACAACAATTTCTACTAAACATTACCCAGGTTAGTATACTGTCATTAACTTTTACCAGTTTAAACAACAATTTCTACTAAACATTACCCAGGTTAGTATACTGTCATTAACTTTTACAGTTTAAACAACAATTTCTACTAAACATTACCAGGTTAGTATACTGTCATTAACTTTTACCAGTTTAAACAACAATTTCTGCTAAACATTACCAGGTTAGTATACTGTCATTAACTTTTACCAGTTTAAACAACAATTTCTACTAAACATTACCAGGTTAGTATACTGTCATTAACTTTTACCAGTTTAAACAACAATTTCTACTAAACATTACCCCGGTTAGTATACTGTCATTAACTTTTACCAGTTTAAACAACAATTTCTGCTAAACATTACCCAGGTTAGTATACTGTCATTAACTTTTACCAGTTTAAAACAACAATTTCTACTAAACATTACCCAGGTTAGTATACTGTCATTAACTTTTACCAGTTTAAACAAAAATGGATTTTTTTTTCCTTAGTTATGAAAAAGCAAAGAATGATAGATTATATTATGCTATTTAAAAAAAATGCTTTCTTTATTGTGACGAAAACAGATTATAAAAACAGTGTTGTACTTAATATCATTGCAACTAAAAACACATATTTAAAAAAAATGGAGTTTTACTTCATTGCAATCCAGTGTTGACTGAAACATGAAGAGCAATGATTTAATTTTCACAATTTGTATTATGTTAAAAAGGGAAAATAAGTTTTTAATATAAGAAATTTTCGGGTAACAAGCTTTCTTTCCACGGAATACGTTTTTAATATCAATAAACAAGAGCGTACAAAATAACAATGTTGAAATATGTAATTAAAATGTGCACACCATTTACACATATAGTACATATTATGTTTGTATCCACTTTGGTGCAACTTTCATCATAGCACCATTACCCTTGAAAATATTCTTTAAGACCAAACTTTTTTTCCTTGGGAAAAAACTATACATTAATGTGAAAATCTCTAGTCAACTTTAACTATTTTGCGAAATATGCAACAATACAAAGATAACTCAAGACAATCAATAAGTAGTTTTTCTTTTAATTTCAAAACATTGTGGAGAATTGATAATGTAAGACTTTGTATGTAATTTGATTTACTATTGCAAACTTGATATTAAACATTATTAGTGTTTAAGTCTATGTACTATAAAAAAAAATCTCTAAAACTATGTTTTATGATATTAAATAAAATATTGATATATTCTCATAAAATGTGAAATAAATACTGGGATATTACAGAAAAGTATGGTTACCCTTTGAAAATGGGGTAAAAACTGCAGAAAGAATAAAATATTGTCGAACTCCCATCTCTTGTAACTTGTGGCTAATGAAAATCCCCTCTAATTTTTGGAAATGTCTAAGAATCCTCAAACGAGCTGTGTTTTCTACCCCTTGGTGGATTTCGTCCACCCCTTTTGTGATGGGCACCTCTACCCCTTCCAGAGTAGCTCCGAGTCTCTTCAGGATACAGCCCACCAAGAACTTGATGCCCCTGTTTGGACAATGGTGTTCGGTAATGGTACTGGCTGTCTGAGGACGCTGGTACATCCCAGGCCGGCTGAAGATAGTTGTTTCTTGCACCATAATGGACATTGTTTCTCGCACCATTCTGAAAATTGTTTCTAGCACCCTCCTGGAAACTGTTTCGCACACCATTCTGTAACCCGTTCCTTGGGTAACCAGTTTTTGGGCCAGTGACACTACCTGAGGTTGGCCGGTCCCTCCCTTAGTTTTCCTCTTGCGATGCTTGCGAGGCAAGCTTGTCCCTATTTCAGCTTGACCCAAGTTGCTCCTTTCAGGTGCAGGGCGATTTATTGAATCCTCGTTTAGTTTGGTGAGGAAATCAGACTCCTGAGCAAGCTTTTGTAAGTCAGCTATATAGTAAGCTCGTTCCACCTCATGTCCTCGGGCCTCCTGGAAAGCTAAAGCCATCAAACAATTCGTCGGTAAAAATTCAATATAATTTAAAATCTTAGTTTTAGTTATATACAAATTGTATTTCAGAGTTCGGCTTTCAATTTTCGATAAACCCCAAAAATGTATCATCAATGAAAGTGGATCTTCCTTTTTCACAGTAATGGATTAACAGTTGTCATTTATACTGAGAGTTAAGGTGGTTAGAAAGACCACAAGCGTTTAAGGCAGCGTTTTTACAGTTTTTATAACAAAAAGCTTTTATGGGCAAAATAAATAACATATTGCTTTATTATATATGTAGTGTTTAATTTTCTACTCATATTTATTTCAACATTTCTTGAATTTTGGTCATTTTATGGACTTTTAGCAAAATCTTTTTAAATGATGAGATGCCCACGAAAAAAATTCAAATATCGATGGGATAACTATGATGAAAAAAAGGTTCTTTTTTATAAAAATTGCAAAAATACCGACTCAACCTCAAGTTTTTTTCCATCCCAACTTAGAGTCAGCTTTTAAGTAATGAGCTAATAGGATAATCAGTTGGATTTGAAAGTGTACTTTAAATATCCCTAATAAAAAAGTCAGTAAAAGGAAAGCCCCACCTATAGTGTAGTTTTGTAGCCAGATGTTCAATAATTTCTATATTTATGCTGCTACATAGTTACATATATCACAGTGTTTTTCTACCCATTTGGGTTGTACACCCATAATAATATATTATTAATTTCTTTCTTACCTTCAATAGCCTGTTTCACAGTCATATTCATTCGTTTAATCATGTAACTGAAAAATGACAATAAAAACATAAAATATAATTAAATACACCTTACTTAGTCTTGAGTAATGCTCAAGTGATAGCATAAATTAACAAACATATTAATAGTTTAGTTTTGTTAATAGTTAGATAAATATGGATACCTTTATATATATTTTGGAATAAACATTTTATTAGTAGTTTATATGAATTTGAAAGTTAAAGAATAGTCTATGTTCGCCTTTACAGCGGAGCCCTGGAACCTAACTTGCTGTATGAGCGGAGCTCTAATGTATCATGTTTGTCAGCATGGTTATTAAAGGCTTAACCCATTCAACATGGCTTCAAAAGCGCAAGCTGCACTTGTACTCACTTGAAGGTTACTACAAAATATATTTTCTTGGCTTTCATTGCTAAAAAAACGAGTTGCAGTACTTCCAAGAAATATACACTATTTTTATTATTTGTCAACACAAGTTAGTGCTCATGTTTATAATAGAGGGATGTCATTCTAAATTACTTATTATATATACTTATAAGCTCTGAACCTCTTGATTTATAATTATGATTATGAACTTGAACAAACCAATGCTGATAATAAATATATAATTACAATATTTTGATTTTTCAGCTAAATATAATAGATAAATTTATTTTTCGAGGTATTTTATTCTTGCAATAAATAAAGTTATATATATAAACACCCTGAAAGAAAGATAATGACTGCAATTAAAAGAAAATTAAATATTTTAAAGTCTATTAACAGTATAAATTCAAAATATTCTAAATTTGGTCTGCATTTGAAAGGCCAACTGGAATGTTATAATTAGGGTTGAGACACTTTGTAAGTAAAGAAATTTTTCAACTTTTCCAAACTTTCCAAACTTTTATACAAAAATATATAAATAAAAAATCACATAGTTTTCAATACAATATGGCTAAAATATGTTTGAGGATTTTGTCTTTTAATATACAAATCTGATTATCATATTTTACTTTTTTAATTGTTTACCCATTTGTTCTATCAATAAGCCTATTAAAGAAAATTAGATGGAAGATTTTAACAAAGACAATAAATAATTAGTAGAAATAGTTTCCAAATGTCTATTAAATAAAGTTTTGATTCCCACCCACGATGATTATCTCTATAAAAAATACAAATTTCACTATCTTAGACTACCTTAAGCTGAAGTTAAATATCTTTCCTGAGAGTAATATTTCTGTAAGTGTAGTTAAGATGAGGTGGAGGAGAATATAAGTTAAGTCCAGCATTTTGCGTTTTTACATAAAAAAGCATTTTTGGCCAAAATAAATGAAATATTTCTTCAATAGATACATCGAGTTTAATTTTTTACACATAGTAATTCCAAAAGCATTTCAGCAATTGAACAGAAACTTTTTTTTAGTTCTATTATCTGTTAGGGTTATATGACCATGTACTTAGTACTCTAATGTGTTAGGAATAAGAAAGGTTGAATTTAGAGGAAGTGTACCCCAATTTGTATTTAGGGATAGTGAAAAAATATTTAGAAAAAACCACCCTCAGTACACCCAACAGAGATCAAACCTTGATCTTCCTATCATCGGCAGTCTAGTCAATTGCGAGAGTGACGCCTTAAGCCTTATAGCCACCGAAGCGGGTAGAAACTTTTTAAATAAAAAAAATTGTCAAATTTTGTGATGACCAATATTTAAGAAAGGTTGATTTTACTATGTGTAGAAAATTCAACTAGGTCTATCTAATGAGGTGATATTTTATTTATTTTGCTAAAAAAAGGTTGTTTGTTGTAAAAAAAGTAAAACTATGACATTAGCTCACATTCTCTACCACCCCAGCCCAAATCTTGGTGTGAGTGTGATTTTTGAAATATCCCTCATAGAACTTTCTTCAAATGAAATTTTCACTAACTAGAATTTTTCTCTTATTTCCTTGAAAATGTTTATTGAGTAGGGTCTGATTGTATTTATAATGGAAACGTGTACAACTCAGTGTCTAATATAAAATGTTATCAAACCTGCAGATAAAATAGGACGTCCTGTTGAGACCATGTGTGCAGTGGATGCCGATCATCGAATCTGCAACATTAGATAAACCACATGTTATATTATAGCCGAGACACAAAGTAAACAAAGAAAAGGAGGAGACTGAATGGCATGGCTGCCACTTGTGTTTCACCAATGCTCTGTGATCAGGAAGAGCACAACGGTTTATTATTTTAAACTGTGTGTTTTATTTTTGTTTTAGATAACATTATTACTACCATAACACTTACTATTGATCAATTATCATCATGAAAAAAATGACTAATTAAAACAAATATATATATATATATATATGTATTGATTTATTTGTATATAGCTTTTGATTTGATTAGTTATTTTTTTTCATGAAGATAATTTATAATTATATGTGTAAATATTTTTAACGTAGCCTATAACATCGGTCGCCTGTGTGTGAAGACTTTTAGCCATTCTGGCACAGTACGTTGCAAAGGGTACACCAATGGTGGTCGTTTGAACTTAGCATCCGCAATGAGATGAAGTGATGATAGTGATTATAAAGGTGTAAGATCAGGAGTGATCTTAAACCTAACTTAAGCCTAATCAACAAAATCCTGGTGACCGTTGGGATAGTTCTCCTTTAGAAAAAATACCCATGGTAACACCAGAGAATCGAACCCGGGACCAATATGTTTGCAGCCGGGTGCACTGACCACTTTACCACTGGTTCAGTTCATGTTTGAGTTCAAACAGTAGGCTTACTATTTAAAACACTTATATCTGGCAGTTATTCTTAGTGTAGGCAGTGGTTGATTTATAAAAAAATTTAGGTACCGGAACGTACTACCGGGGGGGTGTGCCCTCCCCCCCCCCCCCAGATAAAAAAATTAAGCTTCAAAAGAAGTGTTTTAAGCCATTATTTTCTTCTAAAACCAGAAGAAAATGTTCGAAAATATATCATAATGTGATTGTGTTTGAATGTTTATCAATTAAGCTAAATTTAATGCAAATGCTCACCAGATGTTTAATTTAATTTTGATTTATTTACTTCTAGTTTTACTATACAAACGAGAATGATAGGAGTGATTAGAAATTTTCAGTCATAGATTATACAAAACAAATGGTTTTAGTTTTTACAGGTGTATTTTAAATTAAAAATACACAGACGCTATTATATACATAACTAGCGGACCCGACAGACGTTGTCCTGCCCGAACGTTGGCTTTTCGTTTGGGTGGCATAATTGATTTCAATAGTAAAACAAATACTATGTGATCATCACAATTACAAATTCACAATGAACTCCAATTAGTGAGTTACACAAATATTACAAATTCAGTGTTTGCCTTCAGAAGGTTTTAACAGTCAATTATTGATGAACTTATGATTTTTTAACGGTCAATTATTAATATTATATTCATTATTATAAATATTGGGGGTTTGGGGGGGTTGGGTGGTGGTGGGTTGAAATTTTGAGGTTACATGTTCTGATATGTAAAAAATCTAATATATATATATATATATATATATCCCCCCAAAAAATCCCTAAAAAATAAAAAAATCCTAGAACCCGATTGCAGCGCCACCTACCGGGTTCAATTGTGAATCTAAACCATCCACGGACCCACTCAAACACACACAAAAAATTTCATCAAAATCGGTCCAGCCGTTTAGGAGGAGTTCAGTGACATACACACGTACAGAAGAATTATATATATTAAGATAAGATTAGAAAAAAAATGACTATCCATTTTAGAAGCAACTCCACAGTCGTTCCATATTTTCATCATATTCAATGACTCTAGACCTTTCCTTACTCGTGAGTGTCTATGGCAAAATGTCGTCCTGTAACAAGCCACGAGTCAACATACTTGCTTGGAGGGATTAAATAAACAAAGAGGGGGTCCAATTATTCTTATAAATAAAATACCAGAGACGGTTGTTGTCTTAAAAGATTTTCTTAGTGATGTCATAATAAAATTCATCTGGGAGAAATTCTTCTTGCATTCAATGAAAGATATAGCAACTGACTTGATTATATTCTTTAATACAACAAGACTGTCTGGAAATGTCTTACTATATATATTCCTGGAAACTCTCAATTAATTGTCTTTCATTGAGTTTGAACTTGGCAACGAACTTCTTTATTTCATTTTACCTCTAAGTTATTTATTTGCGTATTTTTGGGCCAGTTTTTAATGTCTATTACTTTTTATCAAGTTAACAATCTCCCAATCTTGTTCACTCAGCAGTCTCTTCACAATTGAATGTTTCAATGCTTCGTAGAACATCTCAGGATCATTACTCTGGCATCCTTCCCTTTTATGAAGGAACTCCCACAAAATTAAAATTTTGTACTGCTTCTAGGGCCATGGTATAATAAGTACCTGGTACTGATCTTCTACTTTCAAATACAGAGACTGTTAATTTCAATTTTTCGTTTGCAAAGCCTAGGCCAACATTTCAATGCTGCAAAGCCTCGCTCAACTCAGATAGTTCCTGTAATGCATAGCACATCAAGCCAAGATCTAAAATGAAGTTTGCATCAGTAATTTTATTCATTGATACACCTTGTGGTGAGAGAAAACAAGATTGCGTGTTAGGAAACGTATCTGTATACACTATTGTTGACATAAGTAGCTAATTTTTAAATAAAACACTGCGATTATGTATGTAATAATTTGCTAATCACGTCTTTCTTTCTAAAGAACTATTTTCTAAATTTCGTGGTTGACTTAATAGAGGTACCGGAACGCCGCGTTCCGTCAGAAGTTAAGCACTGAGTGTAGGTATTACTTTTACTTGGCGTCTCAAATAAAATGAGACGCCATATAGGACGAGTATATTTAACTAAAAGGTATTCAACTTTATATATCCAGTCGTTCACACGTTTTGTTGTTGCCAAAAATAACAACAAAATCCAAATTAGATATTTCAAAATTGTTAATTGCCACACTAATTTTCTCAACAATAAGATTAAATCAATTGTTAAATTACTAAGTATGTAAGCCTATTATAAGGCGTTTTTCACCAGCATTTTCGTTAGCTTATAGCTCGTACGCCCGGTCTACAGGCATAAAACTAAACCAATGGGACAGGGATGAAGAAGGTAAGATTTAAAGCAAGTGTATCCACATTTGTGAGTATATTAGGAAACCATTTAGTAAGAACCATCTCCGACACACCAGACCGGGATTTCCTGTCAATGACAAACCAAACTACCTGAACCTAACATTTAGGCCACGTGCCCAATAGTTGTAGCAATTGAAAGAGAATCTCAGATTATTTTTTTCGTTCACTACTGCGTGTTTTACAGTTTGTTCAGGATGTTTGAGAATTCCGATAATTAATATAATAGCTCAGAATGAGAGCGAAATTTAGAAAAATATACAAACATTTAATGGCTTGGAAAATATAAACTGAATTAACCGTCATGGGGGAGGTCGAGGTTTGAATCTCAACAAGGTGATATTTTGGTAGATTTCACATCCTCGCTTCACGCTAATGCATGTGCATTTCCTCTAATAGCTCTTATCATCCTTAACCCATGTATTATGCTATAAATATCCTTTAAGGTGAAAGTATGAACTGAAAAAAAAATCATCTAGAGTATTAACCTGTATCGCCGACGATGGATAGATGTGGGTTTGAATCCTGGTCGAGTGTACTGAGGTAGTTTTTACCTACAAGTTTTCCCAAGTTCCATCCACTCAAATGCGGGTACAGTTAATCTGAATTCTACCTTCCTCATCCCCAGCCCACCAGTGTAAATATGAGACACTTTGGTTCAAATGACAGTGAGATGGTAGATTTAATCTTCCCATGGTACAAGTAATTCGGTGTTCACCAAGTTAATAATACACCCCACTCACACTTAACACCTGTAGAAACAATATTGATAACATTAAAGTATTTATTAAATCTATCAAGAAGAATGCGCTCCTGCAACAACAGAAGGTCCCAGGCGCAGCTGACCCAACATTGATCCCCACAGGCGTGGGTGGGCCTACGTTGTGTGTACACAGTCGCACGGAGGCCTGGGAAACAAGGGCCCCGCCCTGCTAGAAACCCCCGCGGGCAGGTAATGTGGTGCGCTATGTTGCCGGTAATTGTTACACGGGGGCGAACTACTCGGATCCCTGCGACCCCCAGAGGGCACTGGTCATCATAAACGAGGCGCCGCCAGCCGGCGTGGCGCCAGCGCGATTCACTAGGAGTCGTTCGTGGTTAAAAACAAACAGCTTAGAACTCACAGAAACATTAATTCATGGATCTACTGCCATAGTCACTTCTGAGATGGAAGGTCAGGGGTTCAATACCAATCGGAAAAACTGGAGGTATTTTTTATTGGTGGTTTTTCATCATCTCTTCTGCTTGATGTTATGTGTAATTCCTTGTACTTTAATTAGCTAGTGTAAGCCGTATTGGAGATTACACGGTCTAGGGCATACGTCTCGTACTTGAATGAAATACTGGTGATGGTGTGATCACTGTGGTTTTACTACCCTCAAATTTGGGACCCTTGTGTTAAAACTACACGCATCTTTGGACACGCGGGTTTAGACGTCAACTTCATCTACGTTGGTTTGTCAGTGACGTCGAGAGTCGGCGTTCGGATCTTGGTCGAATGTAAGTTTATGAGTTTTTTTCTCCACTAAATAGATCTCAACTTTATTTCTATGTAAATTCGGGTTCACTTCCTCTAAATTCTACTTTCAGTATCCCTACCATATTAGTGGTATGGGTGGTGAAAATTCAAGAGCACAGAAGTGTAGCAATAGAAACATGTCTTAAGATTTAATATGTTTTGCATGCAATAAAAACTATAATGCTCGAATATTAATTATAGAGATGAAAGTTAAAAAGATCAACTAGTCATACTCGGGTAAAAAATCCTTAAGTTAACTTTCTTTAATGTCCAAATCCCAGGATGTCTAATAAAGCCCAGCGACAGATCAGAGATTTTGTGTCATTGTGCAGATCAATAGCGCAATAACTTTTTTATGACATAGGAAATTATGTATTAATAGCGCCTATACCGTCATAGATTAACATAGAGTGATATACTTACCATAAAAATATATATTGTTTTCCCTACAAAAGTCAGGGTATTCAGATATATATATATATATATATATATATATATATATATGAATATATATATATATATATATGTGTGTGTGTGTGTAGGGTCTATGTACATATATATAAATATAAACATACATATACATATATAAATATATCTGTACACCCTGACTTTGATAGGAAGAACAATAGGCTTATCTGGTGGTTACTAAAGTTACTAAAACAATTTTAATATATTCATACATCGAGTCATGTTATCTGCAACCGTCACTTTTGATAGATATTATCTACATCTATGAAATAACCCAAATAATAAAGTTAAATTTTATCAACGTTGGGTGTAAATAAATGTGTTTGTATTCTCTAAACAATTCTTCCAACCAAAACCAGGCTCTTTCATTTGGCAATCTTAGTTATTTCATATATTATTTTTTCACTATTTTTATCCTATTATCTATGAATTTTTCAAAGACGTAATACCTTCATCATCAAAGTTAGTGAAGACACAGATTAAGGGGTGGGAATTGAGAGGGAGACTTGGAGGAAATGAACACGTATTAGCGTGTAGTTAATAGAAAAACCATGGTGATATACAAGACGTTGAAAATAGTCCCCCGGCGTATCCGGTCGAGATTCGAACCTCGATATCCCAAGTCAAGAATCAAGCGTATTGGTGAGCGCACTCAAATAAATCATCGGAAAAAGTAATGACGCTTTACTATTCGGTAAAGACTATTTCTTTCGATACTTTCACTCATATGAGTCGGATCGTTATCGAAAGAAACAATCTTCCGTTTATAGTGTAGGCCTATCCATTTGTATTAATAATGTAGTTAATTTAATAAAAGTTCCTAATGCTTCGTTCGGAAATAGATATACACATAACTAAGACCTTTATTACAAAATTGTGATAGCATCATTAACATTTTTAGTTATCTAATTTATATGGAATAAGAAAAATACTATTATAGTGCAAAAGTTGTATTTATTGTTTCTATATTATTACGAGAATTATATGTATATAAAATGAACAGAGAAAAACAATAGTCAATATTTCGGTACACAAAACACTAATAAACACGATATTCGGATACAATTTCCTGGTTATTCTTTCGATACCGAGGATACAATTTCCTGGTTATTCTTTCGATACCAAGGATACAATTTCCTGGTTATTCTTTCGATACCAAGGATACAATTTCCTGGTTATTCTTTCGATACCGAGGATACAATTTCCTGGTTATTCTTTCGATACCGAGGATACAATTTCCTGGTTATTCTTTCGATACCAAGGATACAATTTCCTGGTTATTCTTTCGATACCAAGGATACAATTTCCTGGTTATTCTTTCGATACCGAGGATACAATTTCCTGGTTATTCTTTCGATACCAAGGATACAATTTCCTGGTTATTCTTTCGATACCAAGGATACAATTTACTGGTTATTCTTTCGATACAAGGATACAATTTCCTGGTTATTCTTTCAATACAGAGGATACAATTTCCTGGTTATTCTTTCGATACCGAGGATACAATTTCCTGGTTATTCTTTCGATACCGAGACCAGCTCAGGGTAGCTACAAAACTTGTATCATGAAACTCTCTGACTTTCCAGGGATACTCAAGTTTTCTTTCGTGAATGACAATTATTTTTCCCGCGTATTACAATGATTACATCTTGTTTTATATGTATACAAAAATACTAACAACTAGTGAAAATCCAATTTTGATAAGTTGTTATATGTCCAGTGTTGGATGTTTTTAAGTAAACCCCTATTATTTTTTGGGAATGTAATATAAAAACAAAAACTACAACCCTCTCAAGTTAGAATGTTATATATAGACAAAGAATTTTGCTAACGTGCGAAAAACAAAATATCTTACTTTTATTTTTGTGTAAAAGTACGAAAATATATTTTTAAATCAAAGTATTTAAATTCGTTTATTTTTCATTAGTTGTTTAATTTGGCCCTGAAAACTCCTCATTTCCACTGATATCAACAAATTCCCTCGACTTTCCCAGGTTCCTCGTGCTACACTGCGATCGTGCTCACAAAAAGCCCCCGCGTGAAACAGGCTCTGCGGTGTATTTATCGGGTTCCTACTTCTCCTCCTCCTTGAATACTCTAGGAAGGGGGTGTTATTGACTGGTGATTGATGCGAGCTGTTATTATACCTCCTCTACTCTTGCTCCCGAAATACAAACTGGACCGGGTCCGAGAAGTGGGCTTACTACAGCCCTTCCAGCACTCGGAGAGTGAGGTGGGGAAAACTTGGCGCCGACGAGACTCAGATCTTACACGACCCACAAAAATTACCGTCAGATTCAATACACAAAATAGAGGTGGGGTAAAGAAAGTACCATCCAATTTGAAGGTAAGATCTGAAATGGCAAGAGCCACACGGAATAACACCTCGCCCCACCCCCCACCTCAACCTTCCTAGTCCCTCTACAAGTAAAAGTACTACTCCCCGGTAAAATGTAAACGGACCAAGAACAATAAGAGGTGCAACATTTTGATCTAATCGCACTTGGAATGTATTCCGAGCCTCCAGAGTGAGGATTCCTCAGCAATCCTGGTCTATGGCAATGTTTACCAAACAGTGGCACATACATGATTTGTATTGATAAACATTATTTTAGTCGAAGACAATAAGCCTGATAAACAAAGTAATGCAGATTTTGTCGAAATGTCACTACTTCCCTCTGTAATTGCTATAAGCTTAAGGAGGGAGGGAGGGAGGAAGTGCTAGGAGGGCAAGTTAAGGGCAGTATTTTTGCAGTTTTTATATCAAAGCATGTTTAAATTAAACCATTCTATAGTAGAAACAGAGTTAAATTTTCTAAAGACGGTGATCTCAAAAGTTCTTGAATATCAGTTAAGGGTGTCGTGAAATTTAATTACAACTTTTTCTCTCCATTTAATAAATTTCTCATCTAATGCCGCTATGCTCATGATATATATTCGAACTGTCTAGGTCAATATGCGAAGTAAATTAAAATAAAGGTTTCTACTGGATCAATATTTTATTTATTTTGACCAAAAGCATTGTTTTGATTTTAAAATGTCAAAAAAAAACCACGTTAACACTAAGGTTTTATTAATATTGGAAAATGCTGTTTATACTTTACAAGATAACGGATATATACATGACTTACATACTAACTAGACCTGGGTTAATATGACTGGTTTTACACAGATACATAGCACACCAATATTTATTAATCGAATCAAAGGTCGAACTCGTACATAAAAGAAGAGGAAAGAGCGGAAGAACGCCCTCCCTTTCTGCCCGATACTTTTCTATATATTAAAAAAAAGTTTTAAATGAAAGCTGATCTCTTGCTAAAATATAAATTTAATATCAGTAGGAGGAAATCTTTAATTTTATAATTTCAAGATATTTCACATTATTTATTCTGAACTAATTTGAGCACGACTCGGTAGGCGAGAAACTGCCGACCAGAAGTTCAGCTCCAACCCACTAGTTAATCAGCAATAAGTTATTTAAAACTACAGTTCACGCCAAAATGAAGTTAAAATATTCCAACAGGGTTGATTTTCCTTTATTAACACTCTATTTTGAGTTTTATTGATATAAAAATAGATGTGAACACGTGACATTTTCTGAAATGCGGCCCACTTAGTATTTGTAATGCTCCTTTTGACCTAAATAATCCAAATAAATGATTTAAATCATTTTATAGTATTTATTAATTTGTATTAGCAAAATATAGTGCCACCTCAGTAGGATAATTTTCAACATAAGCTTGGATAATACACAAAATAATGCTTGATCGCCAGTTTGAAAATTATGCAGGAAAAACATTATTTCTAGGCAATTCCATTAAACCCATACAACGAAATGTAAAAAAAAATCAAATAACTAGAATGAATTAGTAAGAAATAGTTTTTTTATTATCTTTAAGATTCTAAGCCTCATAGTTTTTTACAAATAATTACTCAAATTGGTAAACTTATGGTGGGATGGAAGGGAACGCTATAAAAGGTCTGTGGGTCTGCAGTATTGCAATATTGCTCCAGTACAAACATAGAATTTAATTTTCTTCACATGGTGACCTCAACATTTCTTGAAGATCTGTCAATGGTGTTCTCGAATTTAATGACAAGAGATTAAACAACTGTCGATATCACCATGTGAAAAAAATTAAACATTATGTTTGTATTGGATCAATATTTTATTTATTTTGGCCAAAATAAGTTTTGCCATAAAAACTGCAAAAACACTACTATTTTCTCGCGTCCCCCCGCCCCCCCCTTTCCATCCCACCTTAAAAGTTGGCACAATCTTCCTTTGCTATGTGACTTGTATCTGCCGAGGAGAGAAATACAGCAGAGTATGTATAATGGATATTTCATATTTAATGGTTTTCAATTCAAATTTTTGTGTTATATTTGATAACAGTAAATTATTATTAGTTTATTACTAAACTTTCTGAAATTCTTTGGAACACTTGATAGGTCGCCGCGGACCACTATTGGTTCAAGGAAAAGAACTTAGTAAGTTAATTTAAAATCATGCTGAAAGAGAAAAATATTATATTCTGTAGACCAGTGTTCCCAAACTTTTGGAATGTTGTACCACTCCAACAATTCTCGTAATTTGTGTAGGTTAAACCGTTTGCGTGTTTGTTACAAGACTGTGCGGCTGCACCGTCTGTCTGAGCTGTAATCAATTTTGCCACTCCTACAATCACCGAGTGAATCTATTTTAATTTAGATTAGACTGGGTCATAATATATTTAAGAAGCTATAAGTTTGCAAAATTTCAAGTTTCTAGCTCATCTGGAAGTGGGTAAACATTAACGCCAGTGAGTGAGTCAGCCGTGTGGCTTTATAGTAGTATACTTTCAAATAACGATTTTTATATTTAATATGCCTTCACTTTTGAAATGATAAGTAATTTCGTATCCCAAAGAGGTGCGGCGATACGCGATACGATAAAAATTGGAAGTTTCCTTAAGTGTAAATTACCCTCAAAGTTATTTTCATGAGAACTTCCATTTTGTTTTAATATTAAACTATATACATATATATATATAATATTATATATACTAATTTTAACTGAGTCGAGTTTGATATAATATATTTTTTCACTTTCCATTCCTAAGTAAAAATACTACCATTAATTTTAGGAATGGATAGATTATTTAAAAAAAAAAAACTCTGAGAAACCTTATGAAAACCCCATATCCAAAGTTTTATCCCAATTGGTAAAATAGTTTTGTCTCTAGTCAGAGCTACAGACTGAAAATTTTTTTAAACGCTTTTTCGGATTCGACATCCATCAAAATGTCGAGTTTGATCTTTTTTGACAAATACTATTTTTTCTCAACCAGAGAGGTGTGAGATGATCAAAAGTAACATTATATATTAACTAGTTGGTCGTTGCAGCAATGGCTGCAGATTATTACACTAAAATGTATTTTTAATTTTTTATTGGTAAAGGATCTTTATAATAAGCCCTTACTCACTTTTTGATTAAAAGTTTACTCGTCAAAGGCTATTAACTTTTCTTAGATATTTAGTTTTCGGTGTGTAATTTGAATCAAAACGTATATTTTCCCCTTTACGCCCCGATGGGAACTTTAAAATTACTCTTCTCCCAGATCTATATCTAATAGTTGCACAAACCACTCAAGTACCATAACGATTGAGCTGATATTATTTTTAAACATATACAAATATTTTATTCACCAGTATACAGATATACACAAATAATGGTTTCCATGGTGATGTAAACAAAGAATCATTGTACAGATAGAACCACTGTCCACACAGAAGGAAAAGATGGAAGATTCGCTTGGAAAATTGGGTTTTAGTTTTAGGCCACTATTTTTACCGGCATCTTGATTCCCTTATCTATAAAATGAGTGTTCATTTGTCAAAATCTGTTCAGTCATTTCCTCGTAATTTCTATTACTGGAAACGGGCTTATCAAATTATACATAAGATATATGATATAGAGTGATAGAATGTGATAGGGAAAATGAGAGTTTAAGTGTTTGAGGGTGTGATTGTGTAAGTGTTTGAGGGTGTGATTGTGTAGTGTTTGAGGGTGGATTGTGTAAGTGTGAGGGTGAGTGTGAAAATGAAAGTATGAGTGCGTGTGAGGAGAGTGTGTATGTGTGAGAGAGAAATAGAATAGGCAAGGGAGAATGCGTGATAAAGTGTGTGTGTGAGAGAGAGAGAGAGAGAGAGAGAGAGAGAGAGAGAGAGAGAGAGAGAGAAAGAAAGCGTGTAAAATTTTGGGAGAGATATTGTGTGAAGGAGAGAGAAAATGTGAGGGTATGTGGGAGAGATTTCGAGAGATAAAGTTAAAATGGAGAGATTAGTTCAGAGAGGGAAAAATAAATTTTGAGAGAGTTAGAGCGAGAGTTTAAGAGAGAGAGAGAGAGAGCTAGTTTGAGAGAGAGAATGAGAGAGTGAGATTGATATAGAGACAGTTTGAGTCAGAGTGTTTGAGAGAGTGAGATAGAGGGAGAGTTTTAGTCAGAGATTTTGAGAGAGTTTGAAATAGAGGGAGTTTGAGAGATAGAGAGAACGTTTGTGAAAGAGTGATTAAGAGATAGAACGTTTGAGAGATAAAGAGCATTTGAGGAAGAGAAAGCGTTTGAGAAAGAGAAAGCGTTTGAGAAAGAGAGAGCTGTTGAGAGAGAGCGTTTGAGAGAGGTTGAGAGAGAGTATAATAAAGATAATGTGAAAGAAATTGTGTGATAGAGCGTGTGAGTGTAGAGAGTGTGTGAGAGAGAGAGAGTGTGTGAAAGCGTGAGAGTTTGATAGAGAGAAAGAATGTGAAAATATAGATGTGGTAATCAAACATTTGAAATATCATTCCCTCTAAATTAATTATCAACATGGAAACATAAGTGGACTTACTGTACTTGTAAGAATGTGAAAAGATGTATGGGGTGCACAAAACATTAATAATTTTAAATATACCCTCAAAATTAAGCGGTAAAATGAAAACATAGCTTAACTTATGTATTTGTATTGTGTACTATTTGCTAAAATACCATCAAAACCCATTATTTGATTAAATGAACACTAAAACTCATACTTAGATAGTTAAAATGGATATTTTTTTTAAACATTATTCAAGGTATTTAATGTTTTTGGGCTTACAATATATACCAAAACATATTTAAAAATGATTTTATCATGCACGAAACCAAACGTAGACAATATTTTCAACAAACTCAACAACTTAACCTTTTAATTTTCAAATTATACTCAATATTATTGCTTTAAATTCCAATTAACGATAACATTACAATAAAAAATAAATATTTTCCCAGTTTAGGCATCTCATTTTATGTGTGTTATGACCAGCATTCAAAGAGAAAATTGTGATGTGTTCGGACCAACAATTAATGAAGATTGAGTTATTATTTTTTAGCCAAAATTATATAATTTATTTAGAGATTTACAGCCATGCAGCAAATAACGGTTTCCATGATGACTAAACAAAGAATGAAAAACTGAAAATTCTCTGTGAAAATCGGGTTTTCGTGGAAAACTACTATTTTCCCCCGACATCCTGGACTCCTAACCGTTAAAATGAGTGGTAGTTTGTCAAAATCTGTTCAGTCATTTCCTCATAATTACTATTACCGGAAACGGGCCTATCAAATTATATATAAGAAGAAAGATAAATTAACCTACAAATCTCATCTTATTGCCAATATGACTAAAAAGTAATCTATCTTTATTTATTTAACATAATGCATACATATTAACGAAACTCAAATATAGGCTTTCATCTCACGCTGTATTCTTAGTTCAAGGTCATTCTTAAATTTATTATTATTATTTATTATTTAGCACCGCTTATACTTAAGTTTGAATTATAGTCTAAGATCCGACTGCAGAATTAGTGCACTCATCGAGTGTTTGCTAAAAATCAAATTTTTAGGCATATTTATGATTAGGAAAATATATATCTACCAAGGTGCCTATAAAAATGTGGCCGCTACTATTTTTAATTAAATTATTGCAAATTGATTTTTCGGAAAAAATTTCATTCGCTGGTTTTTTAAATAAAATATCGTCCACTTTACAGCAATATACATGGAAACTGTGGAAAATCACGGTTGCCGTTGCGCACTTGGCCGCACCTCTTCGCAGCCAGGTGTAAACAGGTATGATTTTGATACGTTTATACGTTCATAACGTACATTTATTGTTTATATATCAAATTAAAGCTAATTTTTTTCTGCTTATTATGATATACGGTTGCTTAATTAAATCTGGCCGCAAATAAGGGTTACTGCATATTAAAGATGGTAAATATTTAAGATAGAGTGAAAGAGAGCTAGCGCGTAACATCATTAGTCAGACGAGGATAGTGATTGCCAGCTGGACGACACTTTAAAGCCGTTGCGCATGCGTCGAATGCTAGTGTTCTCAACTGAACAGCTGCGAATTTTCATTCTAACATAAAAACCACGCTGTTTTGGAGTTCGTAATACAAAACGTTATATCTATTGTTGTTTAATTTTGTGCATCTAAAAATTATCAAATTAATTAACATAAAATAAAATCGATAAAGATGAAGGTGTGTTTTCTGTGTGACAAAAAATTCAATGTACTTGACTTTAATAATACATCATTCAAAAAGTGTTTACTAATGTTATTGTTTCGTCGTAAGAAAAAATATAAATATCATGACACTTTATTGACAGTTGAATCTACTTGAGAACACTAGCATTCGACGTATGCGCAACGGCTTTAAAGTGTCGTCCAGCTGGCAATCACTATCCTCGTCTGACTAATGATGTTACGCGCTAGCTCTCTTTCACTCTATCTTAAATATTTACCATCTTTAATATGCAGTAACCCTTATTTGCGGCCAGATTTAATTAAGCAACCGTATATCATAATAAGCAGAAAAAAATTAGCTTTAATTTGATATATAAACAATAAATGTACGTTATGAACGTATAAACGTATCAAAATCATACCTGTTTACACCTGGCTGCGAAGAGGTGCGGCCAAGTGCGCAACGGCAACCGTGATTTTCCACAGTTTCCATGTATATTGCCGTAAAGTGGACGATATTTTATTTAAAAAACCAGCGAATGAAATTTTTTCCGAAAAATCAATTTGCAATAATTTAATTAAAAATAGTAGCGGCCACATTTTTATAGGCACCTTGGTAGATATATATTTTCCTAATCATAAATATGCCTAAAAATTTGATTTTTAGCAAACACTCGATGAGTGCACTAATTCTGCAGTCGGATCTCGTACTATTATGATAGGAAGGATCTGTTAGAAAAAAAAACTCTTTTTTTCGTTGTCAACAATGAATATCGATCACAGTTAAATATTACATGAATTTTAAATATATTAAAGGAATTTTACTAATTTGTGTAATGGTCAGGTACGGTTCATTCTACCAAAACCCTTATGTGGTATAATATGTGTAAAACTAAAAGTCGAATAAATGAGTAGCTAAAAATTACCTTACCTTCATCGAGATTTAAGGAAAGGAAGTTGTCCACGATCCTGAAAAACCTGAAACAAAATTCAAACAGGAATTATGCACATGAAACAAGCCACAGGAGATTAGTATGTTATTTGCACTGGAACGCACGAGGGAGTGGATACATCCCATAAATGAAGGGAGGGGGGAATTTGGTCAATTTCATACTTTATGGTCCGAACTTTTGAAAGATGAAAAGCGTTTCAAAATGTTCGCTAGGATGTTAATAGAGAATTTTTTTTACCCTACAATATATCACACACAAAAATAACTTCAATCTAAAAAAACTCAAGTGTCACTTTCTGATGCTTCAACACGTCTGACGTAAATCTGTGTGTCCAGATCTTGGGCTGATGCGTTACGACAGGTTAACACGCATTCTGGTGTCAGATAACACATAACATTTCACATCACATCACATCACATCACATCACATCACATCACATCACGGCAGTGTAAGCACTTTAATATAATTTATTGGGATGATCTTTTCACTATGTGCAGAAAATTAAACTAAACGCACCTACTGAAGTAATGTCCTAAACTATGATTCCCTTACATCCTACCTTTAGAGCCCGTTCTCACCCGAGCAGTGTAGATACTTCAATGGAAATTAGTTGATTGGAATGATATTAATTCCAACATATTTAAAAAAAATTGTCATCATCGGTGAGCACGCAAACTAACCGCCAAGCTCATCTAGATGGTTTATTCGAAGACAGAGGGGTTAGGGTGGAGGTGGGGGGTCAGGATTTTAATCTCAAATGATTATATAAAGTTTATTTTCTTCTAAATGGCTTTTCAACCTCACTCCACGGAAATGAGAGTACATTTATTTATAAATAATATATCATGTATATTTTATCTGTGCGGTTAAAAGAGGATATACCGGACGGGTATTAAGAAGCAGTACCAAAAAAAAACACGCACTTTGAGATTATTTCTGAATCTAGCACAATAGTTTCCCAGTTGATAAGTAGTGGTATAGGCACTTAATAGCGTTGCGAACAAATATCTAATAACGAATAACCCATCATAACAGCACAGATGTTCTCACTGCCGAGGACGTCAGGTTCGCAATTGCCGATGATGGGAAATAGAAATTTAGATCTCACTCAGATGCGCTAGAAGGGGGGTAGTTCCCGGATGTGACATCACTGTGGTCCCTTCATTCTTTCTGATTGTTAATACTGGTGCACTTTCTCTAAAACGGCATTTCTTATCATTAAATCTTATATTACCACGTTAATATCTATTTTTAAGCATATTTTTTTTCAAACGTGACAGGGAGCCAGTTTTAAGAGATTGAGAGAACAATGATTAGGATCAATATATTGGGTGGTTTGTTGGGTCTCGAAGACTTTAGAAAACTATTTATACTCTGGACTCAACTTTGTCGTCTGAAAATGAAAAAGATTAAAAGAAAAAGACGTTTCAAATATCTATATAAAACAAAAAGAATAAACAAAATGTTACCCTCATTGAGAGAGCGGCCTACCGTCAAGAAATGTAACTAAAACAAGTCTGTCACATCCCGTGTTTGGGCTAGGCGTTGTTTTGAGAAACACTCTCATTGTATTCAAACTGTCATCACCCCGACGTCGCGGTCATTTGTCAGCGACGCGCCCGGCGCGAGCGATGGCGCTCAGTTCCGCGGCCCGCCACCCGCGGCGCATCCCTAGCCTATTGTTCTTCAGAGGGTGTGGGGGGTTGGATTCCATGTTCAGTCCCATTCGAGTTCGACGTTGTCAAAACACGGTGGAAATTGACTGGTACGAGGATTGATGGCTGACCCCTTGTAACGGCCGTATTAATATGTCACTGGGGAACCAGGGCTAGATCATGAGAGGCCGCTGTGAACTATTAAAGGCAGCGCTCATATATCACTCCATGAGAGATGAATTAACATGTAGCGGCATGGCAGCCAACACTTGAAATACAAATTTAGTAAAAATATTTTCACCAAAAAAAAAATCGTATAACTGACAACACGTACCATAAATGGACCTTATTCCTTTTTCTATTGCTAATTTGTGCACCGGGTCAAACTACCCATACAATATTTATCCGCTTGTACGATAATGGGGTAAGGATGAGGAAAGTAGAATTTAAAGTAAATGTAGCCATATTGGCTCAACAGGGATTCGATTCATGACCTAATGGTTTGGTAATCCAATCTATTGAAAGAGTGACACTTCAGACAAGGCGCGTCAAAATAGTTTGATCTTAAGGGCCACATTAAGAATTTTTTAAAAAACCTGCGGAGGCCCCATTAAAAAAATCATCAATGACTTTAATATTACAGTAAGAAAAGTGGCCGAATGGTCTAAGGCGTCACTCTCGTACTAAACTGGCCTGCTGATGACGGAGAGATCGGGGTTTCCCACTCTACTTCCTCGCAGATGCGGGTAGATCACCTCTAAAATATCCTTCCTCAACTCTACCCCATTAGAGTAATTACTATACATGCGTATAACCTGAACAGGTAGCAAGACCAGGTGATACAAAAAAAATCATGTAAAACAATAATAATTAGTGTGATTGGGTCCGTAGGCAGAGAGCTCTTGGGTCGATTCTATTACACATGAGAAAACAACTTTAAGCATACAAACAATGCACATATTGGGAGCTCAGATTCAAATATATTTTGGAAATGATCAATGTCGAAGAAAGAGTACCAATTTGGCACACCAACCTCAGATTTCTCCAAATTGTGCCAAATTTCCAAATATCACATCATCACAGGTTGTATTTCTTAAATGTTTATAAAAAGAAGATTAGGGTGACATTCGTCGGTACTAAGCTTAGTTTATCAATGTTTGCGGGCCACACAAAATCATGGCTAAGGCTACCAGTTTGGCATGCCTGCCTTTTTAGATCATTCTACCACCGAAGCGGGCTTTTTACTAATTAAAGTACAAAAATATATTGCAGACCAACTTAAAATATCTACGTACAATTTTTTTTAATTTAAATAATATGCTTGACAATTAGTGAACACAAATACATTTAATGGATGGTTTATACCGTAAATATGTTATGGAGTTCAACAATAAAAAATTACAATTTTAAATACTATTTTTTATTATTATATTATTTTGTGAATAAAAAAATGATAAAAGACAAAAAATACCGCAAAGTTGTATAAGTGACTATATCTTCATATATATTAGGGGAAATCTGGTACATGTGAGAGCTGTGTAGCGGTCCCAGCATAGCTTTTTTTATTTTTCTTAACTGACTGTTTCAGCGCCAATGTGTTATTTTCAAAATGTCTTGAAATTTTTATTTGGAATAGTGTTACCTATTGATAAATTAATTTTGAAAATTATGAAAAAAAGGCTCACCAAAAGAAAATACTGTGAATCGAGTTTACTAAGAAAATATTTGATCTTGGTGATTATCTTCTTATTTTAAGGACTGGAATGATAATAATATTTTGTATTAATGTGTTTTGCCAGTTTTAAAAATACATTTCATAGGTATTCATTTTAATCAAATTAAATGTAAAAATGAATCTTATCTACTGAAGCTGGGGTGAAGGGAACGCGAGTTTAGGGCAGTATTTTTTAGAGTTTTTATAACAAAATACCTTTTTGGCCAAAATCAAAAAAATATTGTTTCATTAGATGTGTTTAGTTTAATTTTCTACACAATAGTTAACTTAACAGTGTTTGAATATTTGTCACGAGCGTAGTGGCATTTGAACAGACACTTTCTAAATGTAAAGAATGATTCGTGTTCAAATTTCGTGATACCCATCTTCTTCATATAGCCGGGACGTGAACTAAGACGCGATAGACACAAACGCACACTATAGTCTTATATAATAATTCAAAAAACCTAGGGTTAGAACTTCCAAAACTTATTTCGTGCCGTTCTTCCCACCTTTCTATCTGTTCGTGCTTTCCGCATATTTACAATAGGGTAGAAGTTAGGAAGATAGAATTTAGAAGAAATAAAAACATTTTTTAAAAGAGAGCGTGGGAAAACATTTGGGAGGAAAGCGGGGCGGGGGGTCCTCGGTCGAGCCTGATGGGCCCTGAATTCCTGAGTGAATTCTTGAGCATTTCAAGTGGTTTTTTCTTGTGAGTTTAATAGGAAAAACATTCAAAATACCACTGAATGTGCTCAGGAATAGGCCTAAGCTATCTGTGATTTGAAATTAGACCTCCCCGTCACCGGATGGTTAGATAAGCCGAGGCTGACGCCTTTGTTTGCGTGTCCACCGGTGCGAACCCAAGGCTTATTGCATGCTTTTTTTAAAGTATGTCGACTTTATTTATTTGAGGCATTTAACGTACACTTTTTGAACCGACTGATTATATCAGAACACGATAATTTCTATGAGCGAGAGCTAAGGACTTACCAATTTTGCCGGGAAAGCTATTTCACATACCTTCCAGGGTTCCTTAACACGCCATAATCGACTTAGGAAAGACGGCCTTATTTCCCCTCTGAAGGAATTGTGCTAACGGATTTTTATCGCTCAAGAAAAATCCGTCAACCCCAGCTGGGTTCAAACCCACGAACATCGGGTCCTGTGGCAAGCACTTTACTTCAAGACTACAGAGGCCGAAAAAAAAAATGGCAACAAATAGCTACAGAATAAAAACACAAAATTCAGGTACAGCCCAGTGGAGAGAGTTCATGAGGGAAGACGAAGGCCCTGGTTAACGTTAGCACTTTCAACTTCCAAGACAACGATAAGAATCCGGTCCAAGATTGTGTCAGAGCCAACAAATACATTTAAATTATTCTAATAATTACTATTCCTAGCAAATAATTGTTTCTTAAAGAAGTTTACTGGTTTTAAAAGACAAACGCAAATGTTACGACGACCTGATGAATCAGGAAGGGTGAGATTTCACCCCCTCACCCATATACTCCCCTTCTCTACAGCGACCTACTCGAAGACCCAAGACTCCCCCAGGGCGCGACACAGCCATCATACCCCTGCAGTTCAAGACGAAGGCATCATTAATCCAAGTCTCTTTCAAGCGAGCCATTACGAGGCGCTGGGCCCCCATGCGGTCACACATTTGTCAGCATATATTGAAGGATAATACTCCCCCCCCTTCCCTGGCCAACTCTAACACCTTCTCCAAAAACATCGACATTACTTAGGATTAAAAACCCTACAGCGTCAATTGATACCGAGAACTATCTCATGACAGGTTATTTTAATTCCCGCGCAAGGTCTTTTTTTTTCAATCCATTCGTTTTATGAGTCTTATTTATAGTTTATTTGGGGAGGGAACAGAAACGGAAGACTTATAAATTGAAACATAAATCGTAATTTGTTTTCTATATTTATACCTTAAATTGATAAACTGTGCATAGAACAATTTCCTATGATTATCGTCTTATCCCGTTGCCACTTCGAGGGGCGGAGGAGGACCTACGTTTACGGAGCACAGCCCCCAAGGTGAAGTTTCAGGAGCAATCGTGTCCGCCAGTGGAAGAATTAATATCCAGGCCCCGATAATAGCCGAGGTGGTCCTACAGTACACACTCACATCAAACCCCGGTGAGTTTATACGGGTGTTGAACCACTGCTACAATCGTGAGGGACAAAGTTTAAAAGTGCAACACGGGCACATGCAGCAGTGTCGTGGCGTGAAATGTCTCCAGGGTAAGCAGATCTTAGTTAAACTGTACTTGTGAATGTTTATCATCACCAGGTACAAACTAAAATACATTTCTATGTGCTATGTTCTAATATAAATGTCCTAATTGATGCTTATCAACAACAAAGGTAACGTCGAGATTAATAAAATTTTGTGTTGGGCGCCACTCCTGGAAACTAGGAGAAATAATAATAATAAAAAAAAATAAACTTTAGCTCGACTAATTTGAACAAGTGCACGATGACTCTAAATGCTCGAGACCACTGGGTGTGCTCGGGAACTTTTACCTAGATATTACAATGTCAATGTTACAATGGTGTGTTGTAGGCTTCCACAAGAGTTGAGAGTACTTAAAATAAAAAAAAATAAAAAATAGCAATTTAAATACAATGGATCATTAAAAAAACAAAAATGTACTAATTGAGATTACAATAAAAAAAAAATTGTTAAACTTTGGTGGGTTATTATTATTATCATTATTGCTTCCCTTTTACTATATCCCAAACCTACCTAAGGATATCCGAATAAATATAATACTAATATGACAAAATAAAATATATGGTATTACATAAATTCTTAAACAAAGTTAAACAATTAAATGAACAATCTCTGAACAGGATTAAATTTAGGAGTTTTAATATATATATAATAATAGAGTGAAAGAAAATAATATATGTATAGGCTAAACTTTTATAGAATATATATAGTTTTGAGTAAGACAAAAAAAAATGGTATTGTTGAGGAACAAAAAAAAATCAATAGAATTAATATTTTTACATAAAAATAAAATATTAATCAATTCCCTGGAATAGATAGAGTCTGAGTGTATTTAGTCCTTTCTGAAAGTTTTTTGCATACATCCTGATAGTTTGATAAAAAAAAATGAGAAATCAAATATATTTAAAATTGAAGATTTGGCTGGACCTCACCAATGAATTCATCCATGTTGAAACAGAATGTCTGAAGTCTGTTTCCTTTTATTTATTCTAACTCGTCCACCATTTGAAGAAATAAACACTCTAGTTTGTCTCCAGACACTTAACTTTCCATTTGAGTACTTGTACTTTTACTTTCGAACCATTGTTCCACTTGAAAACTAAATTTAATTAGGAGCTATATAAATTTTGCTCCATGTTAAATGACACTCCGGAAGAAAGAACCCTCATCCTCTTCAAATAATGTTCTAAGTTTTTAAATTTAAAAACGTTCTATTCTCTACTAAGTCCAAAGAGAAAACTAATACGTTAAAATAAAAGATAAAGTGTTGGCTATGAACTGTTTATAAAATAAAATACAAATTTAGTATCAAGATTTAAATATATGTCAGTGTTTCTTAAGAGAATTAAATGTTTATTTTAATCTGTCAGAATTGAAATGCGCGCTAGTTTGGAACGTCGTCTTTTTCTCTTTTTTTTTTCTTACTACTTTTACAAGCACGAGACTCGTCACTCACTTGTTCATCATATCTGCGCATGCGTTAAAATAAATCATGGCTGACATTCAAAATATATAGAAGAAGAGTCAACAGACCTCTTGGAAGGAAATTAATATGTTTAATAAAAGGTAAGTGTTCTTCCTTTGCCAAAATTAATTGTTTAAATTATTCAAAACAGTGTTAGATGTTCTATATTCTGTCCTTTTAATTTATTTAAATGGATGTAAATAGTATTATTTGTCACGCCTGCGACACAGCGTGTTTCAAACGAAAATAAACTTGAAACTATTTACAAAGCTTGGGAAAAATATAAGAAAATAAATGGTAGGGTGGCAAATAACGTTACAGTGCCCCCTTTTTGTTGTACGAATTAATTTAAAGCCTAAAAATTACTTCGTGGAACAAAATAAATGTTTTTGCCACAAAGTAGGCCTAGAATCTTAAATATCACAATCTAGATTCCATCTCCTTTAAATTAGTAAATTAGTCTTATCAAAGTGCCTCTACTTGTTCTGGTTCAAGGCGATAAGTAAGGATGGCATTGTTTTTTTTTTAGTCTTTCCGAAAACAGCTGCTTTTGTACAATTAATATAACTTGCATGTTCACGTAGTAAGTCTGTAGCGACATAGACGGTTATTCAACCTAATATAACCTCTTGTCGTCTGCTGTAAAGGATCGCTCTTTATCACAAGAAAAATGGTACAACCGCCATCCTTTATATTTTATACTTGACAAATATTATTTAAACTTCACTCGAGTAACGAAATCTCTTTCTTTGTCTTGTAGCATAAACCCGAGCACTTTCATTGAAGCTGAATATCCATATCGACTTCACTGCACTCGTTTAATTCGCTGATAACACTTCCTCCGCTGAGACTTAGGTGAGTTAAAATCTAACTTTCCTCTCACAAAAATGTCTAAACGGCTTGTGTATGTTCACTTGAGGTCCTTCCCTCGGAAATACATGTATTATTTATCACTTGGGTGACTTAATATAGAAATAAATCATATTTATATGGCACACAGAAGTAGGCCTAATTTCAACACTTCAAAAATGTTGGTTTTTTTTACATAAAATCAACAAATAAATTAAACATTTCAAATTACCACCTGTAAGTACATCTACTTCGACACCTTCTTCAACTAATGAAGATACATCACCAGACAATATCAATTCTTGGTATCAAATTATAGCAAAAAGCAAACTTACTACTTGGCACTTTTGTGGTATCATAACCAACTTTCATAGGCCAAGTGTTCATAGTCAAATTTTCATAATTATTTTTATGAAATGGATATATATACTCTCCCTTGCAAATTAACAGGTACCTGCTGTACAAAAATATCAACAATTAATGTTGGAACCCTTGAAAAAGGAAAATCACATCTACTCCATCCTAGGCCTTCGTCAACCCTCAACATGTATAAAATGTTTTTACACATCACTCATTTAAACATTAAACATTTAATTTGAGACCTGTATTTACAACTATATATCCTTATCAAACTAATTAACACATTTTAAACATAAAGAGATCATTATTTCATAACAAATAATGGAAAAAGTAAATTCACTCATTGTACTTTAGTGACCTAGAATACAGGAAATCTGATAGGCCAAACACTTATGGCTAGAATTTAACAATTCTCTCAATGAATTCAGCTACTAAAACCTCTGCTTTAGGTAATGTAACAATATTATTAAAATATATTTATAATTAATACTTTAAAACTTGAAAAAGGAGATACTCCTGGTGTAATTTTCTTCCAATTTTTCACAATAAAAGGAGTAGGCCAAACACTTATGGCTAGAATATCACCATTCTCTCAAAGAACTTTATAAATAAAACTTTTTCTGCATCTATTGACATACACAGAATTAACATATATTGATGCTTAGTATTTTAAAATCTGAGAAAGCAAATCATAATTTAGCCGTTCTAGGCTATCGTGTCACTTGAATGTTACATAGTAGACCTGGCATTCAGACAACTTGTTTAAACATAAGATATACACTCATTGGGTTAGCCCCCTACTCTCTTGGTGTATGACAACATTATATCATTACATAATAACTTATTTGGCTCTGAAAATCTTTGTTTTTTCCATTGAAACTGATTCATTTTACAATTAATTACACTTTTTCACTTAAACAAATTGAGCTTACAAAATAAATTCATACATCACACAATAGACCAAAATATCTTAATTAATTAAACAAACATAAAAAAAAAATTTACATCTTTTCTTTCTTACAGAACGTCGAGTGGCCCTACAAACCGTCGATGCCCCCTACAGAACCGTCGGAGTGGCCCCCTACAACTACTTGGCATGATGTTATGACGTTGGCGAGGTTTTATACTTTTGGGTCATTTATGAGCTCTGATTCGTTGGATTACACGTTGTGAAGGTAATTATTTTGTTCTTGAAGACCTTATTTCTCCATCCTTATTTATTATTCATTTAAAATGTAATACTTTATCAAGTAATTCTTGCCCTTTTCACTTGTTTTGAGCTTTGCCTATCTCAGCAACTTAATAATTGGACTCCATGGTGAAAAATAGATTCCCTACACAGTTTTAATGACTTCTTGATGACTCCTTATACTTCACTGATAATTCGACGACTTTGATAAAACTTGCTTTTCGACGATATAACATTTAACAACTTTCTTGTTTTCTCCTTAAAACAACATATTTCGACGTAACTTATAACACACATCAGGAACTGTTTGTGATGGACTCATCTCATTCACAAGGTCCTGGAATAATAATCGTCTATATCCTCAGGCAGTCACTGTCTTATCAACGACCAGTGCCGCAGATATGACCTCCCAAAATTGACACTCTTGCTCCATTTAAAATATTCCTCTTCGTAGATTATCTCGTAACTTAAAACTTGTCATCTCATTCATATTGCTGGCTTTCTGGGGTTGTTCTGATTTTCCATGGGTGTCCTTGCATAACCTCTCTTCTTGATAAAAATCAGAATTATAATAAAAGCCAAAAATCATCTTCGAATAGACCAAATAGATACATTTATGAATAAAAATTACAGATTTCAGTTTCTTAAAAATATATGCATATTTTCTTCTATTTACTCTCCAAAACTTGACGCTTCACAAGGTGTAATAAACTTTCATCCCATATGGATATGATCCTCAGACCTCTGCCTTTTACTGACTTCTACAAATACATAGCTTTTACCTTCCAACGCCCTATGCTGCTTAGTGAACTGTCCTTGTTGTTATCGGTTTTTTTCAAGTCCAGTGCTTCAGAGATTGACACTGCTCTCAACTTTCAACTATTCTAAACACTCCTTTTAGCCAACTGTCAAACCACATGATTCAAGGGATTAACATGTCTCCCAAAACTTTCAACTATTCTACAATATTCCTTATAGCCAATTGTCGACCCACATGATTCAGGGATTAACCATGTCTCCCAAAACTTTCAACTGTTCTAACACTTTTCCTTATAGCTAACTGTCGACCCACATGATTCCAGGGATTAACATGTCTCCCAAAACTTTCAACTGTTCAACATTCCTTATAGCCAACTGTCGAACCACATGATTCAAGGGATTAACATGTCTCCCAAAACTTTCAACTTTCTAAACATTCCTTATAGCCCCCAAAATTTGGTTCCAAAACCCACCATGATTACAAGGGATTAACATGTCTCCCAAAACTTTCAACTATTCTAAACATTTCTTATAGCCAATTGTCAACCACATGATTCTAGGGATTAACATGTCTCCCAAAACTTTCAACTTTTCTAGACATTCCTTATAGCCAACTGTCGACCCACATGATTCAGGGATTAACATGTCTCCCAAAACTTTCAACTTTTCTAACATTCCTTATAGCCAACGTCGACCCACATGATTCTAGGGATTAGACATGTCTCCCAAAACCGACACTAAACATATTAAATTACTGTTACAGGTTTGGCGTTGCTGCCCCCTACAACTTGAGGTAGATTAAGTATATGCGGTGTTGAATAGTTACTGCATTCTCCCCGACTCGATGACATTTGGGCCCCCTGCGGTACCGGATTGCTGACCTGGCGAGGAACTACTCAGGTGAGTATAAAAACAAACCCTTCACTTTGTAGGTGATAATTACTGTTTCCAAAAACCACATCTTCATATGAGGGGTAGTCAACAGTAGGCCAATTACCAATAAATGGCCTATTTGAGTACAAATCTCAAAACAAAACTGGTTAGATAACCACAATATACCTGGATCTAAAATCCTCTGTGTTTTACTAAACTCATTGGGCTGACCTTGTGGAAAATAAGGTCTTGTAACACAACTTCCATGCATCCATACTTTCCTTAAGCTTGTAAAGCATTTGTGTCGTTTCTTACCGACGTCGCTTTGTTCCTGAATATTTTGTTTTTTCTTGTTGTAGGTGTTTCGTTGCTTTTGCTGCCGGTTTGTTGACTCTCTTCTGAACCTGTTGTCGGCACAATGATGTGAGAAACTACGATGCAGGGGATCCTCAAAACCCTTTAGGCAGTTTTTATTTCTGTAGGATGAACGAAGATTTTTCTTCTCAACTGCGGTAACTTTCAGATGTGACTCCACGACTGTGCTGCTCCCTATGCTCCGAAGCATTGACGCAGTTGGCACAACAATATTTGATAACTTTAAAATTTCCATATCTTGCATCATGACATGTTTGCGACCACACATTGACATTTTGTTACCTGGCGATATGCCAAAATGTCTTGAAAATAGTCCTTCATACAATATCCGTGGTATTTCAAAATATGTTTTCCTCATTAGGACCGACATATTTGTCTCCTTAAACTGCTTTGCTTCTAAACCAAAACTGGATGTGTCACTGAGAACATGACAAACTAACCGAGAGCCGGACTGATTACTGCAGTAGCTATTAGGGTTTCCACATATTTGCGATTCCCATGAACATTTACCAAGGCATTTATCAGAATAAGTACCTAGGTATTTGAAAGGATAAATACAAGACATCCTTACTGACTTATCTTCGCTACCTTCTAGAGGTACACCTTTTTCACCATAAAATTGATTACACCATTTGAACCCATAACACTGGTCTTGTCTTGCGTCACCTTTATGGCATGCACCTCAATGCTAAGGTCCCGCATACCTTTCTCCAATTTTATAGTGTGGTCGAGTTGCTGTGCCACAGAATGCTGTGTCGACTCCAGCTCCTTACTAACTTTCCCTAGTAAAACTTGTGAATCTTCCTTGACCACTTCTATTTCCTGACTACATTGTTGTTTTACCAATGAGATTTGTCCCTCCAGGTCAGTTTTTGTCTTGGTAATTTCCACATGAAATCTTTCCTGATAGTGTCGGCTAGCGAACTCATGTGACACAAGATTTCACTTTTCATGGCTTCCTGACTGGCTGTGAAATCTCTTCTCATTTCAACCTGACTATCTGAGAGCTTAACCTGACTATCTGAAAGCTTTGAAAGCTCTCCTCTAATTTCGTCTTGACTAGCTTTGAAATCTCCTCTAATTTCAACCAAACTGGCTGCTAAAACTCCTCTCATTTCACTCATCCCAAATATTAATTGTTGTATCGCTGACATAAATTCTGGAGGTGAGGCAACAGGTGTCAAATTTGTAGTGGTTGGTTCGGTCTCCACGCATGAGGCAACAGATATTGTGGTTGGTTCAGTCTCTATACATTGTGGTGGATCACCCAAACTCGTCTCTGCAAACTCTCCGCTAAACTCATGGAATTGGTCTACATCCCTAAACTCACTTACTTCTAAGGACATTGTTGTTGATGTGTCATTGTCGACATCTTCTCCTAGGGTTTGACCTTACATTGTTGAAGTTTCTCCTACAACCTTCAGTTTAGTGTTTGAAATTAGAGCTCTGGCCTTGCTTCTAGTAAAGTAGCTTCCTCCGCTCATGCCCTAATTACAACACAGTTCCCTAACACAAATGAGCCACCACGTTGGTCGCTACTCTAATATAAATTTGTCCTAATTGAGTCTTATCAACAAAAAAGTAACGTCGAGATTAATAAAATTTTGTGTTGGGCGCCACTCCTGGAAACTAGGAGAAATAATAATAATAAAAAAAAAAACTTTAGCTCGACTAATTTGAACAAGTGCACGATGACTCTAAATGCTCGAGACCACTGGGTGTGCTCGGGAACTTTTACCTAGATATTACAATGTCAATGTTACAATGGTGTGTTGTAGGCTTCCACAAGAGTTGAGAGTACTTAAAATAAAAAAAATAAAAAATAGCAATTTAAATACAATGGATCATTAAAAAAACAAAAATGTACTAATTGAGATTACAATAAAAAAAAATTGTTGAAACTTTGGTGGGTTATTATTATTATCATTATTGCTTCCCTTTTACTATATCCCAAACCTACCTAAGGATATCCGAATAAATATAATACTAATATGACAAAATAAAATATATGGTATTACATAAATTCTTAAACAAAGTTAAACAATTAAATGAACAATCTCTGAACAGGATTAAATTTAGGAGTTTTAATATATATATAATAATAGAGTGAAAGAAAATAATATATGTATAGGCTAAACTTTTATAGAATATATATAGTTTTGAGTAAGACAAAAAAAAAATGGTATTGTTGAGGAACAAAAAAAAATCAATAGAATTAATATTTTTACATAAAAATAAAATATTAATCAATTCCCTGGAATAGATAGAGTCTGAGTGTATTTAGTCCTTTCTGAAAGTTTTTTGCATACATCCTGATAGTTTGATAAAAAAAATGAGAAATCAAATATATTTAAAATTGAAGATTTGGCTGGACCTCACCAATGAATTCATCCATGTTGAAACAGAATGTCTGAAGTCTGTTTCCTTTTATTTATTCTAACTCGTCCACCATTTGAAGAAATAAACACTCTAGTTTGTCTCCAGACACTTAACTTTCCATTTGAGTACTTGTACTTTTACTTTCGAACCATTGTTCCACTTGAAAACTAAATTTAATTAGGAGCTATATAAATTTTGCTCCATGTTAAATGACACTCCGGAAGAAAGAACCCTCATCCTCTTCAAATAATGTTCTAAGTTTTTAAATTTAAAAACGTTCTATTCTCTACTAAGTCCAAAGAGAAAACTAATACGTTAAAATAAAAGATAAAGTGTTGGCTATGAACTGTTTATAAAATAAAATACAAATTTAGTATCAAGATTTAAATATATGTCAGTGTTTCTTAAGAGAATTAAATGTTTATTTTAATCTGTCAGAATTGAAATGCGCGCTAGTTTGGAACGTCGTCTTTTTCTCTTTTTTTTTTCTTACTACTTTTACAAGCACGAGACTCGTCACTCACTTGTTCATCATATCTGCGCATGCGTTAAAATAAATCATGGCTGACATTCAAAATATATAGAAGAAGAGTCAACAGACCTCTTGGAAGGAAATTAATATGTTTAATAAAAGGTAAGTGTTCTTCCTTTGCCAAAATTAATTGTTTAAATTATTCAAAACAGTGTTAGATGTTCTATATTCTGTCCTTTTAATTTATTTAAATGGATGTAAATAGTATTATTTGTCACGCCTGCGACACAGCGTGTTTCAAACGAAAATAAACTTGAAACTATTTACAAAGCTTGGGAAAAATATAAGGAAATAAATGGTAGGGTGGCAAATAACGTTACAATGTAGAGCAGAACTTGTGTGATTGGTCAAATGGAGATCAAATGGGGAAGAACATATTACAGATACAGTTTTAGCCATCTTTGCCTGCCTGTCCCGGCAATCTACCATGCCATCCACAGAAATACAGTCTAATTTTCATAAGAAGAACGCGTTAGAAAGCACAAGCATATTTGTCAACATTGATTGAATTTTAATATATTATTAGTGTAATTTTATAGGTAATGGTAATATCAATCAAAAGTGACAGCTGCAGATCACATGACTTGACGTATGGATACGTGATAGTATTTCTAGCTGTCAGATAGGGTTCTTTCTATGAAAATTGGACTAGACACATACCTGCAACGGTGGTCACGCGATCTATAGATGTCAGTCACACCCTCAATATACTAAAGGGGAGGTCCCAAAATCTAACTTCCTTATTATCACCTCATTAGTGTAAATACGTGGGATAGTCCGGACGGGTAGTAAGACACGGTGCACGTAAAAAAAAAAACCTGGGCACAAAGAGTATTGGGGGTGGAATCATGGATGTCGCAACTCCATATTTCGAGTTTCCTGAAAGTGGTTTAACAACTTTTTATGAAATGAAACAATAAAACACATTAAAAACAAAGTTGGGCGAATGTTTCCGATGGGTTGCGGTCAACCACTCAAACCAATAGCTATCAACAGAATTGGTGTGATGGTTTGTGCTTCTTACTCTAGCTCGGAAGGTCGGGGTTTCATTCAGGTCAGATGCCTTCGGAGGGTAGCTTTATCTATAAGAGGTTTTCATTGAATACTTGTGATCAACCTTTTCCCTGTTTTCTGAGATGATCTCATTCAGGGGCAGCCCTAAATAATAATCATATCCACGATTGAGGCTTGAATATGATTATCCTTATGCTAGGACCTATTACTAACAATGAACCCGCTAAACTGTTGGCGTTGGGGGCTCATTGGTTGGATTTTTTGACAATCTTACAATAATTAACTTAGACTTTTGTCGACTGCGGATCAATCAAAACTGTGAACGTAAATTTTGAAAGGCAAAGTCAATTTTAAACGTAGGGCCTATTTTGATCGATGAGAATATTAGTGGTTGGTTGAAAGTTTATTGAAAGTAAGTCTACAAAGGCCCTACCAAATACCTACTTTTTTCCATACCCACACCGTGACCCTTCTTTCAGGTTATGGGTACATACAAATATTTTTTACCTTAAGTGTCACAGCCAATATTTATTGTGGTAGTACAGATAATCTTAGCTGAGTATTTTTGTAGATAATTCTTGGTTCAAGAAGCACTAACACATTATCAAAGCTTTCAATACTCATTCTGAAATAGATGAAAAACTTTCCTTTATGATTTCTCAAATCCTCAAATAACTTGTAAAATTGACCATTTAAAAGTCTTTGGCTAACTATTGGATGAACCCAATCAGTTTTTTGTGTCGTGCTTTCCTTAACCTTAGGACTAGAGCACTTAAACATGCTGCTTCTGTGAAATCCATTGCGTACTAAGGGAAATAAATGGTACGGCGCACCGCACAGACTTTCTCTCTCTTTCTATAAACTCGTAAGATTTCTGAACGGAATAATGTACATTGTATCATCACCACTCCACATAAGAACACGCATAAAATAATATACAATGATATATAATCAATGAGAAAAGAGGCGCATCTTTGTCCACCTAAGAGCATTTCAAACAGTTTAATGTCTTCCACAAGGATCAACACTTCGTATTAAAATTTCGATTTCTGGTTAAAATTTTAACATTTTATAAGGTGTTGCAGATCTTCAAGTAATCGCATTGATATTTAATTATTAATTTATACATTTTAACCAATAAAAAATGTAAATATTGACTATTGAGTCTAAAATGGAGATAGATCATTGCTATGCAAACATTTCTCCTAAGAGATTTAAGGAAAAATAACATACTTTTTTAGATACTTATATTTAATTACTCGATGGCATTGGAGAATTATTGCGTTAAGACTTAAGTAGTATATGTTTACAACTAAAGCTCACAAAATTGTATTAATATATTTGCAAATATCTCAGAAACTGTTGCTTTTATAAAAATATATGTCAAATAAAAGTTTTTTATTTCTAATAGTCCTACAATTTTGCAATGATAAGTTGTTTAGTTTCTCCAATAGTTGTGTAGATACGGAAATTAACGCTTCTGTAACGTACCCTAAAAATCATTTTCATAGAAAAATGAAAATAGCCAGTTTATTTATAATCTTAATCAACGCCTAGATACGAATTTTAATCAAAATCGTTTGAGCAGATTTTGAGAAAACCAAATTTTTCTCTTTTCGCCCTTCAGTAAACTACCCTTAATTTTAAGTTTTTATAGGCACACAGACAGACGGCATTGCAAAGACTATTTTTTAGGGTTCGGGGGGTCATGATACGTCGACATCAATCAACATTTCAGGTTAGTTTTTTTTTTTACGGTCGCAATACTTAAACTTTAATGTCCAAAAAGATAAAAAATTCATATAATTGCGTATGGATTGAAAGTTATTGAGTTTATAAAAATATGTTTCGGTTAAAATATCTGTATTATAAATATATATACATATTTGTAATGCTAAGTAATTTCATATCTCAAATAGTTTCGGAGCTATTTTTAAAAATGTTAATTGACGCATCAGACCGGAGCCCTTAAAGCCATTTTGCCGAAATATTGAGGGTAGCCATTTTGTTTGGAATATTTATTAATGTTTATAAATGAAATTTAATCAAAATCGTTAGAGCCGATTTTGAGAAAATCGACTTTTTCTCTTTTTGCCCTTCAGTAAACTACCCTTAATTTTAAGTTTTAATAGACACACAGACAGACGGCATTGCAAAGACTATTTTTTAGGGTTCGGGGGGTCATGAGACGTCGAAATCTATCAACATTTCAGGTTAGTTTTTTTTACGATCGCAATACTTAAGCTTTAATGTCCAAAAAGCTAAAAATATATATATATAATTGCGTATAGAATGAAAATTATCGATTATATAAAAATATGTTTCGGATAAAATATTTGTATTATAAATATATATACATATTTGTAATGCTAAGTAATTTCATATCTCAAATAGTTTCGGAGCTATTATAAAAAATGTTAATTTACGCATCAGACCGGAGCCCTTAAAGCGATTTTGCCGAAATATTGAGAGTAGCCATTTTGTTTGTAATATTTATTAATGTTCATAAATGAAATTTAATCAATATCGTTAGAGCCGATTTTGAGAAAATCTACTTTTTCTCTTTTTTCCCTTCAGTAAACTACCCTTAATTTTAGGGGTAGATATCCAATTCCAAAAACCCCTCGGGGCAACCCTATGAAAACCCTAGATATCAAGTTTCAGCTCAATCGGTAAAATAGTTTAGGCTCTAGTTGGAGGTACAGACAGACAGACGGAAATTCAAAAACCACTTTTTCGGATTCAGGAAGTCATGAAACGTCAAAATTCATCAAAATCTCGAGTTCGATTTTTTTGACGATCACCATACTTTCTCTACCTGTAAGATAGAGAGAAAGTAAAAATCACGAATACCGCCAACTATTTGGTTTGCAGTGCTCGAGTCACCCTCAGCAACATTTTAATCTCCAAACTATTTAGTTTCCAGTACGCGCGTAGCTTTAACCGAGATATTGGATAAAGGACCACACTTAAACCAGAAAACGTTTCGAAGTGTGGATTTATATACCTTGATTCTCTTGCGAATGGACAGTTGAAGCACTTTTTATAAAATACAAACGTATTTTTTGTGATCAACATTGATAATATTTTACTATATTCATATTGTTATTTTACAGCTATTTATAATATATATCAAAAGTGACAGCTGTATAGTACATGGCCTGACGTATGGATATGTGAAAGTGGATATAATAGCTTTTTCCAGTTGTCAGAAATGTCCATTCGTACAAAAATCGGGATGTACACTCCGTCGAGATTGAAAGGTAGCAACTTGCTTGGCTAAACGCCCGCGCGGTATGCTACACCTCCACACATGACTGCAGAATAGTTTGCCTAGCTGCACTCGAGGCTTGATTTAAAGAAAGCCTTAAGTCATTAAACTATTTCTTGACTGTTTGAAAGGATTGATGGGGGAGCAGAAATTTCTTTTTGAAATGTTCAAATGGTTTGATCTACTAAATTAATTAATTAATTATATTTTTTTGTTCCCTTCCTAATAGAATCAATTATTCATTACATACTTAGTTAATTAATTATGTTTGGTCTCTTTAATATATAGCTTTTTTTTTTAGCTGTTAAATATTTATCTACACCACACAATATTTTGGCAGCAGTGCTACAGACATTTATTGGTTTTACATGGTAACATAAAGCAGGTCTCCCCCTTTTCAGAATCTTAATTACTGTGAATAGTTAATTATGAATTTATTAATGATTAATTATTATATTCTACACATGTAGCGAAGATAACTAATTGAATTTAAAAGATTTTTACTTTATTTTGAGGACATTGAGTTTAAAAAAATGTATATAATTTAAGGGTCCCAATCCTGATTTAAAATATTTTATACAATTTCCGGGTAGACAAAAAACAAGATTTGATATAATCTTATCCATTGAACATATTTTAGTTATAAAAGGGAATTTATTTGTTTCTTCAAAGTTATTATGACTGTCTATATAACTTTGTAGTACCATAGTTCAATTCCATACCTTATTTAATGTTACCAAAACGGCCACAATATAACTAATAATAATAATAATAATAATATTTAGCACCACGTCTTACTAGCCGTTCGGGTTATACGCTTAAGTACTAATTACACTAATGGATTAGGAATTGGGATGGGTTGAATTTAGAGGAAGTGAACCCGCATTTGCGTGGAGGGAGAGTGGAAAACCATTTAGGAAAAACCACCCCCAGTTCACCCGACCGAGATTCGAACCTCGATCTCCCCGTCCTCGGCGGTTGAGCTCAATACGACTAGCGCGCTAGCCAACTACGCCACCGAGGCGGGTCACAATATAACTATTAGTAAAAAGTTTTGATAAATAATTTGATTGAGAAAATTGTAGTTTATTAATATTTACGTTGATTATCATTTTCTAATAAATTAAATAAATTATGTTAACTGTTTTTGTTTTTGTCAAATCTGTTGTTTTTTTAATAAATAAATTCTGTAAATCTAAACCATAATACTGGTTATGTCATCTGCAAGTATTAATATAATATCAGAGTGAGGAGGAAATGAATGAAAAGCAGAGAGAATTTTTTTTTTGTTTACGAATTTAAAAACACTTTAAATGATGTATATGCTTTTTTAAGGTTTGGAAAGTAAATATCATTAAGTAAAATAATATTGTAAGTTCTGTACTGTTTTTAAAAATGTCTGTCTGTTGCCAAAGATACCAGGAACTTTATAACCGATTGTGGTGCGTTTATTTATATTAATTAGGATGTCTGCTAAGAGAGGATCTAGCATACATGCAGTCAGGGTTTGAGTCTCCGTTAAAAATACGGCCGGTTCTGTTTATATCTATAACTTAGGGTCTCTGGAACCACTTAACCGATTGCAGTGTGGATTTTACTTTAATACGGACCAATATTTAGGCAGTTTTTATCATTATTTGTGTATAGTCAGGTGTTTCGGTGTGAGTCCCGGTGAAGGGCCAGACGACTTTTTGTATACATTTATGGAACCACATAATTACTGAGGTGTAATTTTTATTATTCTGTAGAGTATTTATCCAAGCATTTTTTAGTATAGTAATTATGTTCGGGTGTTTTGGTGTAAATTCCGGTGAACTGTCTGCTGGATATGTGTATATATCTGTGGAACCACTTAACCGATTGCGGGGTGCTTTTTCTTTTTTTATAGAATATTTCTCCAGGCATGTTTTAGCATGATATAATCAGGTTTTGTGTTGTGAGTCTCGGTGAAGGACGGATATTTTTTTATATCTCTGGAACAGCAAACCGATTCCGAGGTAGTTTATTATATTCTGTAGGATATTAACCAGGCAAATTGTAGCATGATATACTTAGTTCTTGGGTTTCGAGTCCCTGTTTAAGTTTCGGATGGATGTTGTATATATATTTTATGGGATATTTATAACCACATAAGCGATTGCATTGCAGTCTTTTTTCAATTATGTTACTATTTATATCCAGGCAGGTTTTACCATTAGTTTAATCAAATGTTATGTTGTGAGTCCCTGGAAATGCTGACAAGCCTAGCAATAATGGATTTTGTGGGTCAGCTGGAAGGTTAAATTCCGCTCTTCCACGAAGAGGATAGTATAATTCAGAGTGAACTATAGGAGAATATTTATATATAATATAATATTACCTATTTCAACCACCTCTGCTACTCATCTGGGCTACACGCCTTAAATAAGTATTGTGGTATAGTGATGAAGAAGATACCAATTAAATAGGATGTAACCATATTTGCTAGGAGGGAAATTGGTTAGCAATGTAAGAAATATTTCCGTTCAGTATGAGAACCTTGTTTCATCCATCATTGAAAATGAGCCATATGAGAAATTTTTGGTCCGCGTGACCACCCATGCAGTAGAAAATAAATCATAAACGGCATTTCCTAGAATATTTAGTTTATATTGTAATTCTCTTTACTATAAGTATCAAATATTTAATTTTTTATGTATTTCGAGCAGATATCACACTGGTCTATAATCTATTATTTTGGGACTTTCTTTTTAAGTTCAATCAATAATGTTTTTACTACAATAAGATTATCAACAAATCTCAGACCCAGCTTTGCGGTGAATATAAATAACGCGCTAGTTTCGTGTTGAGCTAGACTAACAAGGCCGAGGATATCGAGGTTCGAATCTCACTCGAGTGAACTGGGGCGAGTTTTTTTCTCAATGGTTTTCCACTTTTCCTCCACTTAAATGAGGGTTCACTTCCTTTAAATTCAACCGCCCCAATTCCTAACCCTTTAGAATAATTAGTACTTAACCGTATTGTCCGAACGGGTAGTAAGACGTGGTGCTAAAATTTAAAAAAACTTTCAACAAGAATGTGTATGCAATTCCATCAAATACTCTTTCCTTGGTTTATTGATTTAAGAATGACTATATGAAGGAGGTTATCAGAGAAACAATGAAGTTTTTCTGGCATTCAAACATATTAATAAATAGTTCGTTCTGTGTGTGCTAGCTGGCCGTGAAGGTCTGAGTTTAGCGTAAAATAGTTAAATGGCGCTTGTCTAAAAAGTGAGTTGGATCACCTTATTCACTTTATCAAATAATGCACTAGCGAAATACTGAAAGTTTCAAATGCAGTTAACTCTCATACATCTTCAAAACATTTACGTCTTGCAGTAAGCCAACAGTTATTACTCCTTTCAAGCTAATTTCAAGAACAAATAAATTATGTATTTTGTAGTCTGCACTATTACTTATATGTTAAAATCTCATAATACTCAAATAATTATGGGTAACCTTATTATTATTATTATTATATTATTATTATTATTATTAGAATTTTTTTCTAAACCAAGAATCCTACAAGAGCATGAATTACAGAGTTATTAAACGGTAAGATGGTGGGACTCTTAGCACAATCGATAGCTTGTTTTTTTTTACTAAACTGAGGATCCCAGGTTCGATTCCTACATTGCGGTACTTTTATCTTTAGTGAAATTTGTGTTTCTCCTTTTAAAGTGATTAGCTAATGGGATGGGGATGTTGTGTATTTTCAAGTTTTAAGATAGTATCAAAGTCGTGTGCTGATTTTATCAGTAGGTTCAGAAAATGCACGTTTAATATCTCAAACACATTTTTAAAATAAAACCTTAGGATGCTACGCTGCTCTCTAAGTGAAATAGATTATTACTTATTGAATAAAATAAGAAATCTAAGGTGTACTCATTTATATTAAATATAACTAACTTTATCAGGGAACCAAAATAGTTATTAAAAAAAGTTTCAGAAATATTTCAATGACTTAATAATATGCGTTGTTGGCTAGCTCTCGTTCTTTACGCATCTTTAATATATGCATTATTATGGATCAAGTGTGCACTTGGTGCAGGTTATTTGGATTTCATATCTAGGCTTATTCGTTACATACTTAATTAATTATGTTTTGTCTCATTAATATATGGGCTGTATTTTTTTTTTTTTTTGCTGTTAAAGATTTAACCACAGCACATATTATTTTGGCAGCAGTGCTACCCACATTTATTGGTTTTATATGGTAACATAAAGATGTGTCCCCTTTTCAGAATCTTAATTACTGTGAATAGTTAATTATGAATTTATTAATGATGAATTATTATATTCCACACATATAGTGCAAATAACAAATTAAATCTAAAAGATTTTTACTTTATTTTTAAGACACTGAGTTAAAAAAAAACTTATATAATTTAAGGGTCCCAATCCTAATTTAAAATATTTAATATTAATTCCGGTTAGAAAAAAAAAGAGATTTGATAAAATATTATCCATTGGGTATATTTTAGTTACTAAAGTGAGTTTATATGTTTCTTCAACGTTATTATTACCGACTATAACTTTTTGGCACTATAGTTCGACTCCATACTTTATTTATTGTTACCTATATATAACTATTGGTAACAGTTTTGATAAATACTTTGATTGAGATAAATTGTAATTAAATAAGATTTACGTTTATTATCATTTTCAAATAAATTTAATGTTTAATGTGTTGTTTATTTATTCACTAAATCATTACTATGGCATAGAGCACTTTAAATGTGCTTATTCCTTTTTTCAAGGAAGCAATATATTAATATGTAAGTTTAGATAACTCCGCATTATGATGGTCCAGAACCAAATAACATATATATATATATGTATATATAACATATATATATATATATGTATATATATACATATATATATATATATGTATATATATACATATATATATACATATATATACATATATATATACATATATATATGTATATATTATATATATATATGTTATATAAATATGTATATATTATATATATATATGTTGTTTGGTTCTGGACCATCATATATAATTATTTATATATATATATATAATTTTATATGTATATATATTTTAGTGCTGCACCATACCCATTCGGGTTTTACGCCTGTATGCTATTTACTTTAATTTTTTAATTCTGAGGAAGGCTGAATTTATAGAGAGTGTTCCCACATTTGCGTGAATGGAGAGTAGAAAACCATTAAGGAAAAAACCCTCTCAATGAACCTGACCTGGATTGAACCTGGATCTCCCCGTCATTGTTAGTCTAGTCTATTGCGAGAGTAGCGTCTTAGAACATGTGACCACCTAAGCGGCTTAATCCTGTTATTAAATGATATTTTTTTAGTTTGTTTTGTTTGGCCTTCGAGTCAGTGCTTATTGGTTGCTGCCGTGAAATGAGTACAACGAATAATCTTGCTCAGTGGTTGAATAGGCCCTGCCTTCACTAAACACACTATAAGCGATGTCCTCTCCAGCCATCCGCTTTCGATAGTTTAGAGTGTAGTTATTCCATTGGATGTTACAGGCTAGGCTTCCAGAGTCAAGGAGGTATTAGACAAGAGCATTTTCAAGGAGGGTCGAAATAAGGAGTGGCGATAGGGGAGGATCTTATATGAAGAAGTGTGAGGAAGACAACGTGTAAACTAGCTTGGATGTCAAGTTTAAATAAGTCTTTTTTTGCCTTTGACAAGGAAGTCAGGGCTTGAATCCTGATTGGGTTTAATTATCTGGTATTTCTTTAGTGGTTTCTCATGCTCTTCCCATGTAAATTAGTTATATTTCCTCTAACATTCCTCCTTCCTCCTCTTTATTCGTTATTGAACGAGTAATAAGGTGAGGACTAAAAAATCTTGGTGTTATTTGCACCTGTGGGAAAATAGAAAAAGATGTCAGTCTTGTGTATTCTAGTTTATCATGGCGTGGAGGATAAGGTTCGAATCTTCTGTTAAAAATTATGCACATGAAATACCTCATTATTTTGAAAATAATTGTTCATCAATCTAATTTACCTATATTCTGTTTATTATCTGACACCATTCTCTCATTGTCGGTTTTTGTTTATTTCTTATACTGTCCTTGCAAATCACGTTTTTATAAGACTTTAACATAGCCTGTTATTTTATTCTATAAACGAGAATATTTGGCAGGGTAGTTTGAATATTGACATATTAAAAAAAGGATTAAAGTTAATATTATGGATAACGTCTTTAAATAAAAATATTTTCACCACGTTGAATGAATTGACGACTGCTATTTAGTTTTCTTTGCGACTGTATATTATTATTAGCATTATTACCACCACGTCTTACTAACCGTTCGGGTTGTATTTACTTATACTAATGTGTAATGGTAGGGTGATTGTGAGATGAAATGGAGGACCTGCAGTTTAACGTGGGATCCAAACCACGGTGAATGCCTGTTATTCCACATATTCACTAGATGAGATCAATACACGTCTTGTCATAGGTGAAGGAAGGGTTTGGCAATCATATAAATCTGTGCCACGACCGAGGATTGAACCCCGGACTCCCAGCATAGAAATCCGATACCTTACCCCGAGACCTTTTTGCGACTATAACTTTACTGTAAGGTTCTTACTAATTAGTATCGTTCTTGGCTACGATTCTAGGGAGTGGTTTAAGAAATCATGTTTGAACTTGAGTTGTGCCTAAAATATTAATTTTTCTATGAGTTTGCCTTTGAACACTTCATGAACTACTGTTGGATATGGTGTATCAGGCATTCGGTCTTAGGCAAAATTTTATTTATTCTTTCATTATCGCGTCTCACCACCCGTTTTATATATACGCATATATGTTAATTACTCTAATTGATAAGCGTTGAGGAAGATATAGTTTAAGAGTTAATGTAGGCCTACCCAAAATTTGGTGGTGGTAGGGTTTTAAAAAAATTTGGGCAAAATATTCTCAGTCCATCTATCTGGGATTCAAACCCCAAACTTATACCATGACTAAAAAACCAAACTGAATATCCCGGGAATTTGGACCTAGTGTTCAACTATACCGATAGTTAATATTTAAAGTCCAGTAGGCAATAATTTTGCTTTTTTAATGTTAATTATATGTATTTTATAACTTCAATTATATAATATACTTTATAAAACGACTGGGTAAAATTTGTGTTATTAACATTCCCACAAGTGGCTCATGGTAGTGAAAACTTTCACATGATGGAAACCTCGAAAAGACGGCTCATTTGACCAACCGTTGTTTGTTTCTAAGTAGGAGAGCAAAACAAAACAAATACCCTTGGAGTGTTTGAACTGTGTTTCAAATTTATTGTTCACAGTTAATTCAGCCATGGAACGATATGGACGTTTAAGTGAAGCTGATAAAGGAAGGATTCTGGGTTTAGTGGAGGCAGGGTACACGGACAGTGAAATTTCGCGTGCAATACCGTGTTCCCGAAAAACAGTTTCGTTGTGGAAATCTAGATGGAATAATGAAAATAGCCTCAAGTGTCGTCATGGTGGAGGCGCCTCACGTAAAACTACTAGGGAACAAGATGCCGCGCTAGTTGCTGTAGCTCAGGCAAGCCCATATTTAACGAGTAGACATATTGCTGCGCGGGTTGGGGTAAATTTATCTAAGGACACAATTTTGGAGCGCTTAAGAGAAGGAGGGCTCCAGTCATTTACTGCAGCTTCAAAACAGCTATTAACAGAACGACAGAAGCTGGCTCGAATGAATTTCGCGCAAGAAAACTTAGAACGGCCATTAGAATATTGGAGGAGAGCCATTTTTACAGACGAGAAGGTTTGGAGTTCATCAAATGATGGTAGTGTGCTAGTTTATCGCCCTAAAAATGCTCGTTTTCAACCACCCTATGTGCATCAACGCCGCTATAGTGGTCGCTTCTCTGTATCTAGTTGGGGGTGGATTTCACACGCTGGTATGGGAGTCATGTGGAAAATAGATGGACATTTAAACAAGGAACAATACGTGTGTATCTTGGATAACGTGATGTTGCCGTCTGTACGAGAAAGATATCCCGTAGGACCAATTGTTTATCAACACGACCGTTCACCTGTTCATACTTCTCGATTAGTGCAGCAGTGGTTTGCAGATCATGGGGGGGACATTGATGTTATTCCATGGCCTCCATGTGGCTGTGATATGAACCCAATCGAGAATGTATGGGCAGAAATGAGTAGGATACTTCGTGAACGTAATTTGGACATCAGGAATTCTAATCAACTATGGGATGAAGTTGAAGCCGCTTGGGAAGAGCTCTCTGATAGCCCTAGGTATGTTGCAAGACTTATTAATTCGATGCCAAGAAGATTAGAAAGTGTTGTGGAAGCAGAAGGATTTTGGACACGTTATTGATATGTTAAATACTCGCTAAACTTTAGTTTCTTGTTCAATGGGTGTTGAAATAAGTATATTGGCTGGATATAAATCATAATTCACTTCTTGGTTTAACCACCTGGATCACCATCCGTCGTCACTATCTTGGCTTAACCACCTGGACCAGCATCTGTCGTCACTATCTTGGCTTAACAACCTAGATTAGCAGCTTCCGTCACTATCTTGGCTTCACCGCCTGGCCATCTGTCGTCACTATCTTGGCATTATCGTCTGGGTCGCCAGATTTCGTCAGTATCTTGGCTTAACCACCTGGATCACTATCTGTAGTCAATATCTTGGCTCTACCGCCTGGCTCACCATACAGTACGTCGTCGATATCTTGGATTAGCTTCCTGGATCACCACCTGTCGTCACTATCTAGGCTTCACCGCCTGGATCACCATACAGACGTCATCACTATCTTGGTTTAGCCGCTTGGAGCACCACTTGTCGTCACTATCTAGGCATAATCGCCTGGATCACCACTCACTCGTTCTCTTATCTTGGCTTCACCGCCTGGATCACCCCCATCTCTCACTGGTCTCCTATCTTGGCTTCACCGCCTGGATCACCATCTCTCGTCTCTATCTTGGCTTCACCCCTGGATCACCATCTCTCGTCTCTATCTTGGCTTCACCGCCTGGATCACCATACGTCTCGTCATCTATCTTGGCTTCACCGCCTGGATCACCATACGTCGTCACTATCTTTGCTTAGCTGCCTGGATCACCACTTATCGTCACTATCTAGGCTAAATCACCTGGATCACCGTATCCTGTTGGAGAAGTGAGGACAGCTCATGGCAAACTAATTATACCATGGTCTTACTATTATTTTTAGGTTATCAATGCTAGTTAACACCTGTTCAGGCTATACATATAATTGACAATATTCTTATCGGGTTGGGTTGAGTAAGGAAACATATTAGAGGTAAAATACCCCCATTTGCTTGGAACGAGAGTGGGGAACCATTTAATAAAAATCACCCACACTTGATCTGACCAAGATTCGAAAACTGACCTCATATTATTTATTTCAGCTATTTAATGTGCACTTTTCATATTACTTTAACTATAAACTAGCTATTTTAGCTATATAACTAGTATTTTCCGTTCCTTCTTCCCTTTATAGAAATAGGTTAACATAACTGGAATGGTTATTCTACAATAAAAAGATGCTAAATTTGCTTGATCCATCACAAAACGTAGCAGAGATACACTTACTACATTACAAGTTGTATTTGCGTAGAAATAAAGGGAAACACAGATAATATTACAAGAACAGTCATTATTTGCAAGAGTTTCTTAAACTATTGTGTAGTAGCCGATAGTGGTTTCTAGTAATTGTAATAATATTATTCTTAGTTTAACTCGTCACGATGAAAAACTACACAATTTTTCTAACATATTCAATACACATAATTTAAATTCTTTATTTATATAATAGAGTTTGTGTAAATTAATAATGACCACACACGATCACATAATTGACACTAAATTCCTACTAATATATCACATATCACTTATATTCAAAGCTGTTGGTACCATATAATCACAGTGCTATACTTGCTAGTGTAACATTCAAAGTTAAATAGTTCAGCAACAAATGTGAAACATGTTGAGGCATAGTCTTCTGACAAACGTATTTATAGATATTTTTAAACGTAGCTTCAATACTTTTTATTCTTGTGCGATTTTAATATGTATAGTTTTTTTAATGATCCGGGTCCTACTATCTATTTGGACTATTACAATTAACTACAGTAGCAAAGTAGGAGTGATGAAGGTGGACTGTGAGATGAAATGTAATTACTCACAATCTTGTGAATATCGTTTTTGTAAAAAACATAATTAGTAAATCTAACCAGAATTTGAACCCTAATGTCTCTGTTATTGTAAAATCAAACTAAACAAGCTATAGTTTCTTAGATAGTGTGCCCACTTAACCAGTAAAGGGTGTTTTGAAAGGCTGGTACAAAGCAGTGCTGATTTTAAAACATTGATATCGTGGTATGTGTAGATGTGCCGGTTACTCGCTAGCGACCGATAGTTTAATTCGACAACACTGGGAATCAAATGACCTCTCATATAACGAAACTAACGGAATTGATGCGTGCCACTTTACAGTATACATAAATAAAAATACACGATTCTTTTATTGAGTGCACCATGTAGAACGATTTGTTTAGCTATATCATTTATATATATTTTATTTTATTTAAACCAAATTGCTAGTATCATAAATTGTGGAAATTATTTAAATATGAACTTGTTTCAAACAAGCACACATTAGTTACCTAGTATATGTATATAGATTGTTCATCGACACGAGTTAGTTCAAATTCAACTTTTTATTTTATTGGTTTACATAAAATAACATTTGTCTATATGAATTTAGTATTGTTACTCGGCCGAAATATCGTTTGGATCTTTTTGTTGTTAAACCTTAACATGCCAGGTAGAGCTATTAGTTATAATATGTTTACCATCCAAATAATAAATATTTAGTAAATTCCTTTTAGGTAAAGGTGTTTTATGATATAGAACCCATAAATACATTTTTTTTAAATGCATACAACATCTCAAAGTTAATGTATAGATTTTAATTTGGTTTGTTTTAAAATGCGAATTATTTGGTATCCTACCTGTTTTTAGAAAAAATATGTTAAATAAAAACCCCAATTAACAACTTAATTCAATATTTTATTTAGTCATATTAAAAAAAATAACTATACAGGCTTTGGAGACCAATGTCTGCTCATTGGATTACTACACATTCACGCTACCGACTCTATTGCATAGATTTAATCTATTTTTCTTTTGTTTTTACACAAATAAACAAATTTCTTGGATTTCTGGTGCATTGAAAGTTTTTTTTCTTTTGTTTACATACTTGAAAATGACGCGTTTCTTTCAACAAAATTATTCTCTAGCTCACACGCGAAGGAAGAGAAGCGTCCTTTAGTTTTATGTTACTTTACTCTAGGGGTGGCCAACATAATTTTCTGTCATACCACTATCTACATTCTACGCTGTTGGTATTGTGTATGTAACTATCGCCTAAAACCTCAAACATTACCTGACTACTTCCCCCTTTCTACATAGTGGACAATAAAACAACAGGGCTCTTTAGAGAGTGAATAGGGGATAAACTAAATTATTCAAATTTTAGTGACAAGTGAAGTTGGCCGAAATAACTCGTTTATTTGTATTCCAATGTTATAGCTTTAATTTTTTGAACTTAAGGGTGGAACTTAAAATGACTTTGCGTATCGTTAGTGTTGCGGGTTGGTCATCACTGCCCTACGTGGCAGACGATACCTGTCTCGCAAGGTGTTAAGCTGGAGAGGAGAACTTCCTGGCAAATAGGACCCAAAATATCAATCTGTTTGAAGAAAGTGTATCGAAACATTTTTGTAAATTTTTGAGACACAATAATTATTATATTTACAATAGTGTTATTGTAACTGATTTTAGGCCTACACATATTAAATTGTATCGAATATGTATTTGATTAAATAAAAATATGGAAGAAGATATATAAGAACGACTAAATAAATCCTCAGATAGAAATATGTAAAACTAAGATTTTAGATTTAATTACATAGAAAATTAGTATTTTAATTCACATTGTATGTCTAAACTTGAAATAATAAAAACCGTTGGAAGAAAAAAATATATATGTCCTTCAATATATTTACATTATTTCCACCAAAATAACTATTTTAAGAATGAACGAAAATTAATCTTTTAAGTTACTACTAATTTTTCATAGCTACGTGTAATCTAATTGTTTTAGTTTAGTCATTATTATAACTCAATTTAAAATAATCATAAAGGACAAAAATACAATCTTCAAGAGAACTCAACGTTTTTGGTATGGAATTGTTTTAAACTATAATGATATAACAATAAAAATTATGATAGAATAAAAAATAATAAACACACGTAAGTTACACTCAAAGTCACCACTAATTTTTTAGGTTCCATACCAAGAATAGAACCCATATGAAAAACTCACGTTATATGTATGTTTAGGTCTCACACAGATCTCAATATTTGAATGGTTAGACATATAAAGCCAAAGCTTGGGTTGGAGCTAAAAGCTAGCGTGCCCACATGAAATGGGTTGGTAACAATTTAGCAAAAAGACGAATAACGGAATTTGTGAGACATTAAATGTAAGTTTACGGTTTGTTTTTTGACCCAAATGTGTGTGGTATTTTTGAAAAGCTTTTACCGTGAGCGTTTCAAATAAAATATATATATATAATGTTTGGATATAATTTTATATATATATAATGTTTGGATATAATTTTATGTATATATATATATATTATAATTTTAGCAAAAATTCTCATAAACGGGATTTTATAAATGTTGGGGAAGATCTTAAAAAACTAGGGATATGTAAAACATATTTGTTTACAGTAAAAATTATTTTATTTATATGACAACAACAATACTTTTCAAAATATTTCAATATTGCTCTCAGTATATTTTCTCATGAATGCCGCGTGCCGACAACTTTCGATGGAGCAGGACCGCATAAACGAGAAGAGGATGGTGAGCCTAGGTATGAAATCCAAATAACCTCCACCAAGTACACACTTGATCCATAATAATGCACATATTAAAGATGCGTAAAGAATGAGAGCTAGCCAAACAACGCATATTATTAAGTCATAGAAATATTGCTGAAACTTTTTTACTAACTATCTTGGTTCTAAGATAAAGTTAGTTATAATTAATATAAATGAGTACACCTTAGTTTTCTTATTTTATTCAATAAGTAATAAACTATCTCACTCAGAGAGCAGCGTAGCATCCAAGGTTCCATGTTAAAAAGGTATTTGAGGTTTTTTAACGTGCATTTTCTGAACTGACTGATAAAATCAGCACACGAATTTGATACTAGGTTAAAACTTGAAAATAAACAAACTCCACCGTCCATCAAACTCATCATTTTGAAAGGGGAAACACTCATTTCACTAAAAATAAAAGTTCCGTTATGTCAGTAATCGAACCTGGGAACATTAGTCCATTAAATAAACATGCGATCGTTTGAGGTAAACTGTCCCACAATATTACCGTTCAATAAATCTGTAAATCTTTTCTTGTAGAATTATTGGTTTCAAAAGCATTTATTATTATTATTATTATTATTATTATTATTATTATTATTATCATTATTATTATTATTATTATTAATATCATTATTATAAAGGTAACCAATAATTATTTGAGGTGTATGAGATTTTAACATATAACAAAATACATCATTTATTTGTTCTTGAAATTAATTTGGAAGGAGTAATAACTGTTGGCTTACTGCAAGACGTAAATGTTTAGAAGACGTGTGAATGTTAACTGCATTTGAAACGGTCAGTATTTTGCGAGTGTAATACTTGCTAAAGTGAATTATGTGATCCAACCCTCCTTTTAGACAAGATCCATTTAACTACTCTACGCTATAGTCGGACCTTCACGGCCAGCTAGCACACACAGAAGAACGAACTATTTATTAATATGTTTGAATGCCAGGAAAACTTCATTGTCTCTCTGATAACCTCCTTCATATAGTCATTCTTAAATCAATAGTACAAGGAAAGATTATTTAAAGGAAGTGCATACACATTCTTGTTGAGAGTTAGTGTTTTTTTTTAGCAACGCGTCTTACTACCCGTTCTGGTAATAGGCCTATTTACTAATTAATATAATGAATAAGGAATTGGTAAGGGTGAATTTAGAGGAAGTTAACCAGCATTTTCGTGGGGGGAGAGTCGAAAACCATTTAGGGAAAACCACGTCAGTATAGCTCAACACGAAACTAGCACGTTAGCTAACTACACCACCGAAGTGGTTTTGAGAGTTGTTTGTAATCTCATTGTAATAGAAACATTATTAATTGAAATTCAAAAAGCAGGCCCCAAAATAATAGCCTATAGACACGTGTAATATCTACTCTAAGCATACACAAAATTAAATATTTAATATCTTATAGTAAACAGAATAACAAATTAAAATAGATATTCTAGGAAATACCGTAAATAATTTCTATTCTACTGAATCGGTATAAACGCGGACACATATTTTCTCAGATGATCCATTTTCATTGATGAAACAGAGTTCTAATCCTAGCCTGGAATATTCAGGGACCTTTCCTAAATTGTTTCCCCAACTTCCCTCCAAGATAATGTGATGACATCCTCTTTAATTTGTATCTCTTACATTACTTCCCACTAAAATTATTTTAGGCGTGTAGCCCGGATAAGTAGTTGAGGTGGTTGAAATAGGTAATATTATGTTACATATAAATATTCTCCTATAGTTAACTCTGGACTATTATCCCCTTTACGGAAGAATGAAATTTCACCTTCCAGCTGACCCACAAAATCCATTATCACTAGAACTCTCAGCATTTCCAGGGAATCATAGAAAAACACTTGATTAAACTAATGTTAAAACATAAATACTACATAGTTAAAAAAACTGCACTGCAATTGTTTATATAGTTATAAATATCCTAGATAACATATATACAACATCCATCCGAAACTTAAACAGGGACTCGAACCACAAAAACTGAAGTATATCATGTTAAAATTTGCCTGGTTAATATCCTATGGACTCTAATAAACTACAGTGGAATCGGTTATCTGCTCCAAAGATATACACAAATATCCGGCTGGTTCTTCACCGAGATTCACAACACAAAACCTGATTATATCATGTTAATATATGCCTGGAGAAATATCCTACAAAAAAATTTGCAATCGGTTAAGGGGTTCCATATATATATATAGAATATATATATATGGAATATATATATGGAATATATATACCATATATATATATGGAATATATATATATATATTTCATATATATATGGAATATATATATATCCTAATATCTGGCTGACAATTCACCGGGACTCACACCAAAACACCTAATTATACACAAATAATCCTAAAATATGTCTGGATATTTGGCCAGTATAAAAGTAAAAACCGCACCGCAATTGGTTAAGTGGTTCCAGAGGTCCTAAGTTACAGATATAAATAAATCCTGCCGTTTCTTTCACGGAAACTCAAACGCTGACTGTATGTATGATAGATCCTCACTTAGCAGACATCCGAGGGGATATAAATAAATTCACCACAATTGGTTACCCAGTTCCAGGTATCTTTGCCAACACCCATACATTCTTAAAAACAATACAGAACTACAATATTTTCTTACTAAAAGATATCTACATTCCAAACCTTAAAAAAAAAAATAGATATCATGTAAATTGTTTTTAAGCTCGTAAACCAAATACAATACTTCTCCTTGCTTTTCATTTATTTAAACCTCCTTTCTCTTATATTATATTAATACTTGCATATGAAATGGCTAGTTTTATTATTTGGATTTCCAGAATTGATTTAGTAAAAAAACAGATTTGACAAAAAAAAAAATTAAACATGAAATTTATTTGAAAATGTCCATCAACGTAAATCTTATTAAACTACCATTTTTCTAAAATAAATATTTATCAAAACTTTTTACCAATATTTATATTATGGCCATTATATTAACATTAAATAAATTATGGAATCTAACTATTGTCCCACAAAGCTATAGACAGTCATAATAACGTTGAAGAAACAAATAAATTCCATTTTATAAATAAAATATGTACAATGGATAAGATTTTATCAAATCTTATTGTTTTTTGTCTATCCGGAAATTGTATAAAATATTTTGAATCAGGATTGGGACCCTTAAATTATATAATTTTTTTAAACTCAGTGTCCTAAAAATAAAGTAGAATTCTTTAAGATTCAATTTGTTATTTGAGCTACATGTGTAGAATATAATAATTAATCATTAATAAATTCATAATTAGCTATTCACAGTAATTAAGATTCTGAAAAGGGGGAGACCTGCTTTATGTTACCATGTAAAAACAATAAATGTGGGTAGCACTGATGCCAAAATATTGTGTGGTTTGGATAAATCTTAAACAGAAAAAAAAAAAAAGCCAGGCCATATATTAATGAGACCAAACATAATTAATTAACTAGGTATGTAACGAATAATTGATTCTATTAGGAAGGGAACAAAAAGGTAGAATTAATTTAGTAGATCAAACCATTTGAACATCTCAAAAAGAAATTCCTCCTCCCCCATCACTCCTTTCAAACAGTCAAGAAATAGTTTAAGGACTTAAGGCTTTCTTTAAATCCGGCCTCGGGCGTAGCTAGGCAAACTATTCTGCAGTCATGTGTGGAGGTATAGCATACCGCGCGGGCGTTTAGCCAAGCAAGTTGCTACCTTTCAATCTCGACGGAGGGTACATTCTTCACCTGACAACAGTGAAATTGGAAACGGCAAAGTAGATTTATTTTAAAATAATAATTTTTAAATAGAGTAAAAATATTTAATTGGTCTCATTTCCAATGTTGTTTAAGGTGTGAATACAGGAAACAGCAACTCAATGCGACACCTGGTTTCGGTTGTATTAAAAATACCTAATTTAGGCGTTTTCCGTCCGGAGTTCTAATATGAGTTTATTTAGACGTCCAGAAACTTTCTACTATTTAAAAAGTGTTTTTTTTCATCACCGCATCTTACTACCCATACGGGTTTTAGGCGTATGTACTAATTACGCCTTTGGTTTTAGGGATTAGGAAGGTTATATCTGGAGGAAGTGTACCCAAGTTTACATGAATGGAGAGTGGAAAACCATTTTGGGAAAACCACTCCCAGTACATCCGACAGAGACTCGAAACTCGATCTTATAGTCATCGGCAGTTTAGTCTACTGCGAGAGTAGCGCGTTTGACCACGCGGCCACCAAACCAGGTAAGTGGTTTATTATTTCAAAATTTATTTCAAGACACAATGGATTAAAATCCTTAAACATTTTAGGTCTTATAATATATGTATATATAAAATAATAAGAAATGTGGCAGCTGTGAGATCAAAGTAAACGATAAGAAGCAAACAGTTTTTAAACGGGTGGCATAGACCATTTTAAGCTAACTGGCTATTGTTTTAACAGTTTTGAAGCTTCTGAATTTCCGTTCGCGTAAGAAATACCGCAGTGTATGGATATATCTAGCTTCAAGTAGACGGCGCCCTTAGGAGAAGTGTGCGCCGTTGCAATTACTCAGACAGGCACTTGGGGAAGAGTCATGACTCATGGGTAACTTAAAGACCTCTTCATTAAGTGGAAACGTAACCACTTCTCCAAAGGAATCGAACCCTTGGAACTCCTCCCAGTAAGAAAATATAAAAAAAAAGATAGCGCCATCGGGGACATACATCACCGTACTTACAAAAGGGTCCGGGTAATGAGGTCCCTCCCCCTCCCCGAAGTTAAGTGGAGGGAAGTAATGACGGCGGCGACGGATGTTTCATTAATACGAAGGTGGACAAGCATGCTGATGCCAGCGCCGTGTGTGGTCCGGGATGGAACTGGACCGGACGCGAGGCCCTTGAGGCGACGAGCTGTCATTGTCACTCACCGCACCACCGCGCCACCAGTCACTCGAGCTCTGGATGGCACAAAGCCGCTCTAGCCGCCGCCCGCCTTGGCTTTCAAGGGGATTTACTAAACAATATCTATGAGTAATTGAAATTATTTTACCCGCAACGGTGGGCACGCCGACTAAATGTAAAGTTCATCTAATTTGGTTTGCTGGTCACAAGGGTGGCCCGAGGCAGATTTTGTGCCCGGGTGGGAATGATTTCTGGCACCCCCCTATATATAACTGAGGATAGTAGGAAAATAATCCCTAAAAATATCCTCAATCCAAACGTAACCAGGGCATAATAAAAGATAATCCCTAAACATAAGAACTCCAAACCTGACGTGACCAGGGAATTATAAGTAGTCTATATAATTGCCAAAAATAACTCGAACCTAACGTAGCCAGGGAATGATAGGTAGATAATCTCTAAATATAACTCCAAGCCTAACGTAACCTAGGAATGATAGGTAAATAATCTTTAAATATAACTCCAAGCCTAACATAACCTGGGCATGATAGGTAAATAATTCCCTTAATATAACTCCAAGCCTAACATAGCCTGGGCATGATAAGTAAATAATCCCTAAATATAACTCCAAGCCTAACATAGCCTGGGCATGATAAGTAAATAATCCCTAAATATAACTCCAAGCCTAACATAGCCTGGGCATGATAAGTAAATAATCCCTAAATATAACTCCAAGCCTAATATAGCCTGGGCATGATAGGTAAATAATCCCTAAATATAACTCCAAGCCTAACATAACCTGGGCATGATAAGTAAATAATCCCTAAATATAACTCCAAGCCTAACATAACTTGGGCTTGATAGGTAAATAATCCTTAAATATAACTCCAAGCCTAACATAGCCTGGGCATGATAGGTAAATAATCCCTAAATATAACTCCAAGCCTAACATAACCTGGGCATGATAAGTAAATAATCCCTAAATATAACTCCAAGCCTAACATAACTTGGGCATGATAGGTAAATAATCCCTAAATATAACTCCAAGCCTAACGTAGCCTGGCCGTGATAGGGAAATAATCTGAAGATAAATTTCTCAAATGGTAATCTTACCCCAAACTTTTCCCCTTGAGAATGTACAGAAACGGTTAGGATTTCAAAGTAAACTATGATCATATGTTTTGTAGAAAATGTTCTCTTTTTTCTTATGACAAACGGTTTGAGACGATTGCAAAAAAGTTATAGGGCACCATTTTTTCAAGATGGGGGATGTAAAATAACTTTATAAGAGTATCACAGAAAACTATATCAAAATGTCAAATATTTTGTTAGTATCAAAAAGTGAACGATTTAGATGCTCTGCAATTCCACTATTTAACCCAGGTTAGGTTAGGTTAGGTTAGGTTGGTGCTCGTTTGGCGCCCCCCTCAAACTGGCACCCCAGGCAACCGCTCTATTACCCGACCCTGGTTGATGACGGAAAGGTCATGGTTTGAATCTTGCCCGGGTGTAATGAGATTTATTTTTCCTAGATTCCACTCTCCCTCAACAAACATGTGTGTTCATATCCTCCAAAATATAAATAATGTCTGAACGAGTAATGATACGTGCAGCAAAAATATATGTATTAATTTATTTAATAAGAGTTAGTAGTCGCTTCAGTGGCCGCACGGTCTAAGGTAGGAGTTCACAAACTTTTTAGACAAAAGGAGCCCTTGCACCAGAAAAAATGGAGCCCTCATACAATGTTTTACACTAATATTATGAACAATCAATAAAGACAGTTACATTTTACAAGTATTGAAGTACGAAAGAGAAAACATCACATGTTCTTGATGCGCCTTTGGCAAATGTTCTTTATTCATATTCAAAAAAATTGGCAGTCCTAATAACACGATATTTTATAATATTAAAAACAAATAAATAATATCATAAAATTGGCTCATGGAGCCTGAAATAACTGTGGTGGAGCCCCAAAAGTTACGCGGAGCGTAGTTTGAAAAAAAAAATAGTCTAAGGCGTCACTCCCGCAGTAGAATGGACTGACGATGACAGAAATGTCATCCACTGATGAAGATGTAGCCATATTCCGAGGTACATTATGTCAGAATTAAATTTGCTTTTATGGTCTGCTCCCTTAATTAAAGTATTTTTGAGGTTTGCATTTAAAATATTTAGGCTATATACAGTGGAGTCCCGTTGAATGGGACACACCGGAACTAGATCACTCTGGCACAACTAAGGGGCTGCTCAAATTAAGTGAAGTTTTAACAAATGAGCTGATAAACACATTCTAGCAGAGAAAAAAAAAGGAACGAATAAAATAAAATGAATGTGGGATTTAAAGAAAGCACACTGTATTTAATTTATATTGGTATAAACAATCTATTTAAAAATAACTGAAGCAAACAAACATTTAATGTACACTCTGTCAAAATTGAAAAGTAGCAACTTATTTGCTCAGCCCTCGCGTTATGCAATACCTCCACACATGACTGCTAAATAGTTAGCATAGCTGCTCCCAAGGCTGGAGTTAGAGAAAGCCTTAAGTCCTTAAATTATTTCTTGACTGTTGGGAAGGAGTGATTGGGGAGAGGTTATGTCTTTTTGCGATGTCCGAATAGTTTGATTTACTAACTTAATTTTACTTTTTTGTTCTCTTCCTGATACAATCAATTATTCGTTGCATACTTAGTTAATTAATTATGTTTGGTCTCATTAATATATGGGCTTTTTTTTTTTAGCTCTTAAAGATTTAACCACGCCGCACGTTATTTTGGAAGCAGTGCTACCCACATTTATTGGATTTACATGGTAACATAAAGCAGGTCTCCCCCTTTTCAGAATCTTAATTAGTGTGAATAGCTAATTATGAATTAATTAATAATTTATTATTATAGTCCACACATGTAACACAAATAAAAAATTAAACCTAAAAGCTTTTTACTTTATTTGAAGAATATGAGTTAAAAAATCTTATATAATTTAAGGGTCCCCAATTAGGGTTCGAGTTTCCGTTAAAGATACGACCGGATTTATTTATATCTGTAACTTAGGACCTCTGGAACCACTTAACCGATTGCGGTGCGGTTTTTACTTTTATACTGGACCAATATCCAGCCAGGTTTTAGCATTAGTTGTGTATAATCAGGTGTTTCGGTGTGAGTCCCAGTGAAGGGCCAGCCGATTGTTTGTATACATATATGGGACCACATAATTACGGTGGTGTAGTTTTTATTATTCTGTAGAGTATTTATCCAGGCATTTTTTAGTATACTAATTATAATCGGATGTTTTTGTGTGAGTCCCGGTGAAGTGTCAGCTGGATATTTCTATATCTATGGACCCACTTCACCGATTGCAATATAGTTTTTATTTTTTTGTAAAATATTTATCCAGGCATGTTTTAGCATTATATAATCAGGTTTTTGTATTGTGAGTCTCGATGAAGGACCAGCCGGATATATGTGTATATATCTGGAAAAGCTAACCAATTCCAATGTAGTTTATTATATTCCGTAGAATACTAACCAGGCAAATTGTAGCATGATATACTTAGGTTTCGGGGTTCGAGTCTCTGTTAAAGTTTCGGTTGGATGTTGTGTATATGTTATCTAAGATATTTATAGCCACATAAGCGATTGCAGTGCAGTTTTTTTCAATTGTGTAGAATATATATCCAGCCTGGTTTTAACACGAGTTTAATTGTTTTGCTGTGAGTCCCTGGAACTGCTGACAGGCCTAGCGATAGTGTATTTTGTGGGTCAACGGGAAGGTGAAATTCCATTCTTCCGCGAAGGGGATGATATAGTTCAGAATGAACTATAGGAGAATATTCATATGTAACATAATATTTATCAAGATCTTAATGAGCTGCAATTCATTGAGCTGCTAGATTCAAACAATGTTCAGAGCTTCTAATCTCGATTTCCTGACAGTTTATTTTTGTTACGCTAGTCAAGCTACGGTAGTCTTTTCAATTTTGGCAGTTTTCTGGAGTGAATTAGTTTACAGACTATCAGACCTTTCAGACAAGACTGTAAGTGAAATTATGAAGTTCCTGAAGGAAACGGACTTAGCAGAAGAAGTGTTCCAAGAAACATATAAATTATGTTGTTTGGTATCAACAATACCAGTGAGCACATCCATTGTTGAGCGCACCTTCTCTTGTTCGAAACGTATTAAGACGACCATGCGTAACACCCAGTGTGATGTTGTCAGTTGAAAAAGGTTTGCTAGATTAACTGCAGAGTCAAAAATCATTCTATGAAGTTGTTATCGACAAATTCATTCAGAAAGGTGACAGAAGGATTGCACAAATATATAAATAATGGTAAGATTCAAATATTAATTTTTTATTTACTTGTTTACTTATTTATTTGTTTATTTTTATTTATGTTTTTGTTTAATTTATACCTTTATTTATGTATTTGTTTGTTTATTTCATGTCTAAATATTGTGAATCGGTTGAAGAGAGCTAAATTGCGTAACCTATGACCTGTAAAAGTGTATTTGCTAAGCTACATATTGTAAATTATATGGAGAATATTCCTCTTTATCCCCATAATGAAAGGTGTCTTCGAACCTAGTCATGTTTGATAAAAGTCACCGCGCGCCACTGACTCCAGTATTTTTACTAGATTTTTCAAAATTCCCCGTGTTTTCCAGGTGCGTGGAAACCATGTCAAATATTCCAATATTTTTTTTTGCTAAATTTCCAGTGTTTTACCTGTCCTCCCAGTTTTCCAGATATGTGGCGACAATGCCTGTTCAAGCATACCCTTAAAGTGTAGCTAGTATAAATATGTTAAAAAAAGCTTTGATATAAGCTACATAGACTAAAATCAAACATTCAAGTTTTTTTAAATTCCAATTTATTGTATTTCAACATGGATATAATGCCAAGTTATGCAATAGTCTATAAATCTACGAAAAAAATAAAATATTTGCGATCACGCCTTTAAAATGATGACAACAAGAGTGATGTGGACCTTTTTTTTTTTAAGGAAAAGGTCAAAATAAATTAATGGTCAAAAGGATAAGAACAATATTTTTCCGTCCACCCACATTCGCTTACTAAAATATTTTTTTATTTTATTTTTACAATTGAAAGATAAGGCAACAACCAGGGTATTCTGAGAGAGGTGGGGGAGGGGAAGGTTTTGGGGAAAACGCGCCTCCCTTCCTCGAAAGTATTAGTCATAAATCTCTGTATTACCCCTAAATGCCTAGGCCACAAACAAGTAAGAAACAGACTCTCAAGATTTTGCTGCGCTCCTTTTGCCAGCTTGAATCCTTCAACACTGGGCTTCGCTAGTGTCACTGCTGGGTGATGATAGGACTAACCACAACGATCCTAGAGTTGAAGGATTCAAGCTGCCAAAAGGAGCGCAACCATTTTAACCTGGAGGTTCAGTGTCTGGGTATATTATTTGTCTGTGGCCTAGGCTAGTAGCAGATCTTATAAATTACAGCATAAGTTATGTTTTAAACTTCAAGAAAGATAGAATGTTTAATGAAATATTATCACGTTTCTGCTCTTGTTTTTGCAGCGAACGTGTGATTTCACTTAAAGAGAAACCTGAAACAAGCTCAATTTGCAGATAAGGTTCTGTTGCCGGGAGCAAAACAGGCCCGAGACGCTGAAAACTTACCCAAACAGTAGAGGTTTCTTAGGGATCTTGCGCCCAGGAACCATCAACTTCTCGTATAACACGCCTCGCGACAAGAATTCCTGAAACAACAGGCCAAATATCTGGGTTTGTGTTTATTTTCCATGTGCCCTGCGTCTAATGGGGTTGGGACGAGGAAGGTAGAATCTTAGAGTAAATGAATCCGCATTAACGAAAAGGATGAGCAGGAAACCGTTTATAAACAAAAACAAACACCTCAATATACTCAATCGAGGTTCGAGCGCCCAAATGTCTCGCCACCACCAAACCAGACCGGTCCAACACCCATCAGTGCTAGTTTTGTATCTTTGGGAAAATGCTTTCAGACGTCAACGTTTTAATGCAATGCTGGGATGAATGAGAACTAAAACATATTCAAAGTGTCCCTTGAAACTCCCAATAGGAAAGAAACACAGAAATAAGAGCTTTGATCCAAGTAAATTCACGTGTGCGCAATTATCTTTTAAAATTCCTCGTTTGTTGTTAAAGTGGCAGGATAAACTATACAAGATAGAATGAATCTAAACAGTATTCACATTTGATATTTGATCAATAAAAAATAATGTTTGTTGATAACTTAAAGTTTTATTTAATACGCAATCCATATATTATATGAGGTTGTCCTTATAGGCATTGTATTGAACCATCTTATTAATAATGTACCATTTGTTTACCTTGGCAGATTTACAATATGATGTAGTTTTTAAGAAAGCATAATCGATCAAGGTAGGACTGTCATCTTTTGGGATAAGCGGAGAGTACATCCAGAGTTGGATCACCACTAAAAGAACCTTATCTGAAAGTTTAAAGAGCTGCAAAATCCATGTTGTAAGGTTTTTGTTTGTGCCACGTTATTTTATATGCTTGCGCGATTTGATTCATCGATACCCAGAGGCGACGTAACTGGGCAAGGTGAGGGCATGGGCAAATTGCCCCCTGTTTCATACATGGGGTAGATAATTTTTATCCATTTTCATACACTATTTCGTGATCTGTGTATTGTGTAGCCTGTATTATGAAGTCACGTGATTGGTTCATAGTGTTAGACCTATAGATACTGGCATGTTTTGATTTTTTTCGGTTTAATGCACTATTGATTATATGAAAACGACAAACGTTTGCTTATGTCTAAAAGAATGTTGTTAAAACCGATTTTGGAGTCTCAGAACTCATTTGTGTAGGTGAAGGTTAGTTGAAAATATTAAGAGCAAAATGAAGAGGACTACAAGTATTGTGAATCAATGTTCAAAATTATATTTATATTTTAAGAACAGCAAAGTGAATTTGTAAGGATTTTAGTAAATTTCCGTACCTAAATAAATTTAAAACCACACAAATGGTTTAAAGATTGTCACAAAGTGTCTGAAACAAACACGTGTTCAATTCCAGGTTTAAATATCTCTATTACACCTTTTAAAGCTTTAAGTATGGTTAATTAGTTAATTATTTTTTAAATATCATTGTGTAGTTGACATTTAATATATATAGTTATTATTATTAATATTTTAAGGCTTATATTACATTGTATTACAATGATGATTTAAAGTACAATTTTTCCAGCTGCTTCCTTGTAAACATATAGTGAAATGTGTGTAAGGAGCTGTAAGCCGCCATATTATCCATCTCTTCTTATCAGTTAACCTTAATTCAAGCTATTCGCAATCATTATTGAACTTAGGGAAGAATAATGTTCCTACAATAAATGTGTACTTGTTTTCTTTTTTACTTTTTCATACAAAGCTAGTTTTGTAAATCATAAAGATTTTCAACCTTGAGATTATAACGAGTCTTGACGTTTTGTGTCTAGGCCTTATCCCAACCCGAAAAAGTTGTTTTTAAAATTTTCTGGCCCCGTATCTTTCTGTTCCTGGGACTACAGCCAAAACGGTAGGTAGTAGTTATCAGGGCGTATTAAAACCCCACTTTCACTGACGTATCGAACACTTTTAGCCCAAGGAAATATTTCCCTTCTCACCCTCCCTCCCCCAAGATCATTGACCCAAGATGACCTCATCAAAATGTTACTATCCCCCTTTTCCCACCTACCTGAAGCCTAATTATTTGCCCCATTTGATTTATTGGTTCGAATCTCTTTCCATTTTAATTTTGTATGTCAAGTGTGCCCCAATAGTTCGAATCTTTAGGAGGATGTTGGCATGGAGATTTGTTTGGAAAGGGGAGGGGGAGGATTCTGTGACTTTGTTTCGAATCCACAGTTTAGTTTATTTTTATTTCATCGATTGGGACCTTGACCCCTGGGGAGCAGGTCAGAGCTCCTTTTCCTTTGGAAGTTTATCAGAGAGTGAAACCCGGTCAGTCCCTCTACCAACAGTGTCGCAACCCTGATGACGCCAGAATCTATTACTCATACCTGGTGCCAGATTAGCGGCTCAACATGTCGATACACTTACCCGCAAGGGTTGGCGAGTGATGACTCATACCTGGGCCTCTAATTTTGAAACGTGCGAGTAGCGATTCGCTAGCGTATTTCTCTCATCTCGCATACAATCTCGCAAACCCCTAATTTTGAAACTTCTGCGCTATCGAATAGCGAGCGGATTCTACTCGCCAGCCTCCCACCGTGCGAGACAAAGCCTTGCCTATCGAGTAGGCAGAATATAACAAAATGGATGCCATCCCCCTCTTCGGTTGAAGCTTTCTGACAGTGATTTTGTCGAAATAAATCTACTACTGAACAAAATAGGTTTACAGAAGGAAAATATATGATAGCTTTGTACACTTTATACAATCCTTAAATAAAAATATATGTTTGGGTGAAAATATAATTATATATTCTAAATTTTTCAAATTTATTTAACCGTCAATTTGGTCAAGTCGGTAGAGTGGCCGTCTCATAATCTAGAGTTAGCGTGTTCAAATTCTGTCACCCCCAACTCTTTATTTTTATTTATGGGACTTTAAATTTTAATTTTAAAGTATCGTATTAGTAAGCATATAATTTGTTTTAAATATTTTTTATAGAAGTATACAAGGTATTTGAGCTTCGTAGACTAACATAATAGTCCTTAAAAATAATTTTAAAATGTAGTAGATTAAAAACGGTAGGCCCACATCAGAGTCTAAGATATACATTAATTTTGAAATGTTGAATGTAGGTGATTATTTAAAATTAAATTGATGGGTTTTATGACGTAAAAATGTACACATTTTAAAATAAGGCTAAGCAAGCTAATTATTATTCGTATAGTAAAAATCTTTAGGGAATATTTATGTTTAAAAATAGTTGCGAAAATAAAATATTTTATTGAATTCTAATTACTAAAAAGTGATTTAAATTCAGACAAAAAATTAAAATATTCTGACTGGATGGGATCGAACTCGTAGAAATCTGAGTTTAAAACAAGCACTCTACCAAGTGTGCTAAAGTGGATGTTATTTGAGAGGATGGTTTTACATATAGTCATATAACTTGAAAAATTTTTGAAACAACAAGCGTAGATGTATAAAAAGGGAAGATGGTTTCCCAACAAAACTAAACAATTCGTTTTATATGATGCACTCAATACAATAATAGTGTTTACTTTCAGTTACGTATCTTGTATAATGGCGTGTTGTGGCATCTCATCGCCTCAATCCTTTGGCACACGTCATGGTTTTACAGTGTTGTCGGATTGAAAACTCAGTCGCAAGAGAAACAACACTACACCCACTCGCACGACAGTTGAAACCTTTTAAAATTAGCTCTGGTTTAGTACAGCCTGCGATCTGCGAGTTCATGAGTTGCGAGCTAGCTCGCAAGCGAATATTTCCGCAAGTTTCAAAATTAGGGGTCCTGGTGCCAGATTAGCGGCTCGATATGTCGATACACGTACTCGCAAGGGTTGGTGAGTGATGACTCACACCTGGTGCCAGATTAGCGGCTCGACATGTCGATACACGTACTCGCAAGGGTTGGTGAGAGATGACTCACACCTGGTGCCAGATTAGCGGCTCGACATGTCAATACACGTACTCGCAAGGGTTGGTGAGAGATGACTCATACCTGGTGCCAGATTAGCGGCTCGACATGTCGATACACGTACTCGCAAGGGTTGGTGAGTGATGACTCACACCTGGTGCCAGATTAGCGGCTCGACATGTCAATACACGTACTCGCAAGGATTGGTGAGTGATGACTCACACCTGGTGCCAGATTAGCGGCTCGACATGTCGATACACGTACTCGCAAGGGTTGGTGAGAGATGACTCACACCTGGTGCCAGATTAGCGGCTCGACATGTCAATACACGTACTCGCAAGGGTTGGTGAGTGATGACTCACACCTGGTGCCAGATTAGCGGCTCGACATGTCAATACACGTACTCGCAAGGGTTGGTGAGTGATGACTCACACCTGGTGCCAGATTAGCGGCTCGACATGTCGATACACGTACTCGCAAGGGTTGGTGAGAGATGACTCACACCTGGTGCCAGATTAGCGGCTCGACATGTCGATACACGTACTCGCAAGGGTTGGTGAGTGATGACTCACACCTGGTGCCAGATTAGCGGCTCGACATGTCGATACACGTACTCGCAAGGGTTGGTGAGAGATGACTCACACCTGGTGCCAGATTAGCGGTTCGACATGTCAATACACGTACTCGCAAGGGTTGGTGAGTGATGACTCACACCTGGTGCCAGATTAGCGGCTCGACATGTCAATACACGTACTCGCAAGGGTTGGTGAGTGATGACTCACACCTGGTGCCAGATTAGCGGCTCAACATGTCGATACACGTACTCGCAAGGGTTGGTGAGTGATGACTCACACCTGGTGCCAGATTAGCGGCTCGACATGTCAATACACGTACTCGCAAGGGTTGGTGAGTGATGACTCACACCTGGTGCCAGATTAGCGGCTCGACATGTCAATACACGTACTCGCAAGGGTTGGTGAGAGATGACTCACACCTGGTGCCAGATTAGCGGCTCGACATGTCGATACACGTACTCGCAAGGGTTGGTGAGTGATGACTCACACCTGGTGCCAGATTAGCGGCTCGACATGTCGATACAGGAATATGTACATAATCTTGCTTGACATGTCAAGACGGGTATAGGTTATGGGCACTATCGGGTATGTATCGGCTAAAAGGGAAACATACACATCCAATAGGAGTACGTGTTCGACTAAAAGGTGGAAAATATTCCGCAATAAGGGTGCGTGGTAGACGAAAAATGGAACAGTGAGCCAAAGTGTTGCGTGGTCGACGAAAATAGGAACATAATTTAGTGAAATGGGTGCGTGTTCAATCAAAAGGGGTACAAAAGTGATCAAAAGGGGTGCGTGTTCGACTAAAATGGGAACAGAATTGCGCAATAAGAATGCGCGGTAAACAAAAAATGGAACATAAGTGAATAAAAGGGGTGTGTGTTCAAGATGTACGGGCTCCTCTCGGGGTATATCAGCAATCCTCACGACAGGTTTCCCGCACCTGCCAAAGGTAGGTAGATATCCTAATGAGAAATATTTGTGTATAATACTGCCTCAAGGGGGTCCCTGAATTTGCATACATTTATTGGTCACCTTGATTATATTTTGGGTCTCAATTCCGGCAACAGTTTGGTGGCACGACAAGTCGAGTGAGGAATAGTCCACAGGTGATGTTACAACTCTGATGAGGTCATAATCTATGACTCAGCCCTGATGCCGAGGAGGAAGGAGTTGGCTCCCCCTTCCTTTAGTGCTGGACCCTAACGTAAAGGCGTTTACCCCTGGGAAGTCAGTCATCCAGCCATGCAGGAATAACACTAAAACAGGGCTTTCAACCTGAGTTACCTACAGGGAGCCTCGTGGAGATGGCCTGATCAACCTTCCTGAAAGGTACTAGCTACCAACCTCTTAGTGTTCTGTGAGTAAGGGTCGGGGTTAGCCTTCCCACATACAGTGTCGTGAAGTGTTGCCAATGTAAGCAGAATTAGTTCAAACCGTACCTGTGAATTGTTCATACCCCTCAGTAGATCACTCATGGGTCAGGCATCGAGTGGAATACATTCTTGTGTGAGGCATACAGAGTAGAGCATATGTAGGATTGGTCAAATAGGATAAAATTGGGTGATATGATATTATAGGTACCGTTTTAATAAAGTTTGATTCTCTTGCAACACTCCACAACACGCCACTGCATCTAGATAACCTTTTATAGCACCTAGTAACTAAATGTAAAGTAGACAACATTGGCCAAAGACTACCTTAATTCAATGTATATAGGAAGGAACTTTATTGACATTAATTAAAGTTATTTAAACCATTTTCATTAGCTTATACGTAAATTCATGTGATCTGCAACAGTCAATAAATTTTGGTGGGTGGTATCAGCACCAATAAAATAACAGTTATAATAAAGTAAAATGTTAATAATATGTTTGTATTTTATAAAAGTTCTTTTCACCAGACTACTACTATATTATATTTTATCATACAACTGCCAAACGTGACAGACATCTGCAGAATACGTTGTATATTGAATAAATACGCTGTCAAATATTTATTTTATAAGTTATAGAATAGGAAATTCTAATAATGTGTAGCCTAGTTTAAAGAATGATGCCAAATTCACAAGGATCGTGCAGCCGGAATACTATTTTGGGATGACTAGCCCTGCTATAGGTGAGCAGATATTGTTACTCTGTATTGGGGAATGCATAAGGAAGGAATTTACTTAAAAATGATATCGGAAGGAGTCTTACATCTTATCGTACATCTTATTAATATAATCGAATAGTGACTATATAGGCACTAAATTTTATATATATATATATATATAATATTAATGCAAATAGAAATTACATATATACGGGCAATTTTTTCTTCTACCTATTTAAGAATAATAACAAACCCTTAGGTATTGACAGGGTCACCGATACTGTTTTTGTCCGAAGGAAAAAGGGGGAGGGGGTTGAATTACATTATGTTAAGGATAGGAGGGGAAGAGGGGCAATATTACGTTGGGTCCAGGTTAAGTTAGGTTGAGTAAAATCACATTGGGGGAGAGGGGAATAATAACGTACATACAAAAAACAAACTAAATACAACTATGCTGTAGGATTTATTGGTTTGAAAAAATACAATTGATGGACCGACAAGATAATAAAATGAGTTAGAACAATATAATTCATATATTTGAATATCACTGAACAGACAAAAAAGAGTCAGTGTAGTTAGTCTAATATAAGAGTTTAACAACTTTTTCCAAACACTTGACATCTGAAAGAATTAAGAGTACGGAGCTGCGCAATTAATATTATATAATGCGAATAACTTATCTGCTAGTATTCTTCTTTTCACTCCAATTTTTGCAGCAGCCATGTTGGAGCCACCGTTGTAGCACTATCACCGTAGATAATCTTAAGCCCAAGCCAAGGCGAAACAATTCTTCACCAAACTGTATATCATTTTTAGATTGATGAGATTTGATTATACGCTACGCTAGAAACACTGTCTCCCGAACGTTGTATTGACAAATTTTAATTAATCCATGAAGTTCTTTAAATAGAGGACAAGATCACAGAATTTTACAATCGGCACGGCGTTTACAATATTTACAAACTGCTGTATTTTGCCCAACGCGATCTTCTCTACAAACACTTATAAATACATCCAGCACAAGCAAAACCCCCCAACACCAATCAACCCGCCACGTTGGTTATTCCTTTCTCGACGTGCTAAACTGGCATCACCCAAGGTCTATTCCTATATTGATATGTCTGACCGCCAAACCGGCGCGCCGAGGGATGCTGGCCAAGGCGGGGTTTCCCAGTTGTTCAGTGATGAGAGAGGTCGATGGCGGGCACGTGGTCATTGGTTCCTAAATTTCTCGCTGCGCATGTAATGTGCGTGGCTGTGTTCAGAACATGATAGGTTAGAGGAGCTTCTTTCTCAGACAAGTGGATGCCGTACCCTAAGATGGCAGGTGGGATTCCTCTTTGAAAAGTCTCCGACTTATGTAAGGTGCCAGTCTAGTATGCGGCAGTGTCTTTGGGTCATACTGTAGTAGAGGCGTTGTGCTTCAGACGATGAGTGGCTACCCATGAGAGTCTTTGATTTGTATCCCAGAGAGGTCACCCATTTTCTTTACTTACCTTTAGTAAAAAAAGGATACGAGGGTGTTTGTATGATCCGGAGTTATGAGACGTTTATGACGGGCCCACATCACGTCTTACTAATATTTCAGGTTGTACGGATATGCAATAATAATGCTATTGTGCTACGGAGAAGGAAAGTTGAAGTTAGAGTAAGTGCACCAATATTTGCGTGGCGGAAGAATGTAAAGACATTTAGGAAAAAAAATCTAGATACGTCCGACTAGGATTCAACCCCCGATCTCCACGTCATAAGCAATCAAGTCTATTGCAATAGTGATACCTTAGACCATTTAATAATTGAAGCGGGTATCTCCCTATTTAAGTGGCTGCAGACACATTCAATTTTCTTAAAGAAAAAATACTATTGCCGACCTACCTCAGTAGTCTAGGGTGGCTAATCAGCCCAGTATGACCTTGAATTGTGAAGATTCTGTCAAAACACGTGACGTCGTCTGGGGGTCTGTTGTTTTCATTCTCAGATATTGCCTATACACCGTTTTTGCTAAGAAGGAATGGGAAACTATACATTGTTTCTCATCCTTGAAAGGGAAGCCCACTTCCGCCAATGGGTCAAAACACTTTGCTATTTGGTATCTACCGTCTACATGTGGGGGTGTGCGGCTCATCAGTAAGAGACAGACAGGTTTTGTATGATTAAAACACGTATTTATTATACACTTTTACAGGAATGACGCATATATTCGTTGATGCCTTTGCTTTACGGGTGCAAACGTCTTGACCTTCCATGATGTTTGACGACTATGGCGTATGAAGAACCATGCGTTGTTTTCGCTTAAAAGGGAATAATTATAGTCCGTTTTCGCTATGATGTCCAAATTGTCAATGTAAAAATACTCTTCTCATTATGAGATAGTTCCTTTATACCAAGAACGGTCTATATTTTCGTTTATTTCCCGTGAGAGGTATAGTCCGTTTTCGCTATGAAGTGTCCAAATCGCCAATCTAAAAATATACGCTCTTCATCCTCGGTATATTACCTTAGACTATGAAGAACCATACGTTGTTTTCGCTAAGAAGGGAGACTGTGAAACTATAGGAGGATGTGAAACTATAGTTTCTCGTTCTCTAGGGTAAAAAATCTGGAGCGTTGTTTCCAGAGCCCTTACTTCCGCCCCCGCTCCCAGCCGTTGCCCCCCGCCCCCTCCCGGGGCTCCCTCTCCAGAGCCTAACAGTCCTTGCCTGACATCTAGAGCTGGATAGCAGTCACACTCCTTGCCATTGCAGCAACCTTGTCGAGGACTATAGAATAGATAATCTCACAATCTCGAGAGTTTGAAAAACATCCTTGAGGAACATTGTTATTCGTGGATACCGCATAAGAAACCGTGTAAATAACAAAGCATCTTGTCGTAGAATATTCAACAGTAGCACTAGTTTGTCTTTGAATAATACTACCCGTCTAGATTATAAGCAAATAAAACATTTTTGATTATTTAATTAGGTAGTAAGACGCGGTGCTTGGATGGGGATGGTTGAGTGTATCCACAAACCCGACTGAGATTCGAACCTGTCTAGTCTACTGCTAGAGTAGCGCCTGCGGGTGAACGATAGCCCATTAAGCTTCCTAAAGTCAACAACTACTCGCCACTTTTTAGGAATAACAAGGACTTGTACTCGGTTGTTCAACCTGACCTTCAAACTCATAATTATGAACTTTAGATAGAATAGTAATATTTTCTCAAGGCTGTCCTAGCCTTAGTTTCCCGGCTAATATTCCTATACACTGTTTTGGAAATAATTGATAATGGGATGTGACAGTTTGACAAGTCGAGACAAGAATAGTTCACGTATCGCGTGACGTCACTCGTGGGAGGGGGTGGATATATAGGGGGTACCGCTCGGTCGTAGAGCGGTTCAAAAGATGGACAGCAGTTAGTGAATATCTTTGAAGCCGTGCAGACCGTCGATCAAAAGTACTCGGTGGATAAATTAAAAGCTGTCGATACAAAGTACTCAAGACGTGTGTGAGCAACTGCGATTGTTCTTATTGAAAACAGTGTATAGCCTGAGGAAATAATGAGTTTCGACGCGCTGGAAAATTGGATAAATTCGGGTAAGTTTTTAAAAACGTTTTGTATATTTTAATGGTTACAATTTTGTTTATTACGTCATTGGTGTACAGCCTTATTTGTTCCTTTATAGAATATCAAGAAGACGCACCCCTGGCGCCTGCAGCTATAACTCAGATGGCAGCGTCCGATAGCCCAGAGCCTTTAGCGCTTTTTAGAGATGACGGAAGTTTCCAGGCAGATAACGACTGGTCCACGGGTAATTAGCTTTCTGCTATAGATTTTAGAGAATTGGCAGATTTTTTTTTGTTTCACGATATTAATCAATATGTGTTTATTAAATTTCAGACTACTGGGATCTGGATGAAGGCCTGTGAGGCCACGTGGCGACGGCAGAGAGCTTGGGGGCGCCACCCCTTGAAAGCGGCGAAGCGATGGGGGCCGAAGAGGTCTGTGCTTTGCAGGGCACCGCTTTCTTCACACCTCCACCTTCAGGCTACGTCCATACCAACGCCGGCGGAAATGCGATCCCTGAATTGGACGCGATAGACCGGCTGATATGTAAGTTTGCCAGTACCGGCTACAAGTAACAATACTATATAGCCACTAGGTTGAAAATAGACAGCTTATTACGCAAGAGTTATTCACGTCCTCCAAACCACCGTTGTTTCGTACAAACAAGAAAGGATAGAGAAAGCTGTACTTATCACTTTAGTCGCGTTTGTGGATCAAATTCAACCGTCATCTTAGTGCAACTATCAGTCCCGGGTTCGATTCCAGACACGGCTAAAAATGTCGGTCTGATAAATTAAAAGCCAGCGGACCGGATTTGTGGATGTCCTAATCTTTTATGAATAAAAAAGTTACCTTAGCTTGAAGCTGGAAAATCAGTAAGTGATTTTAATTAAATTATAGTATTTAATTAAAAAAAATTGCTTTATTTGATTCTAAAACAAAATTATTTCTACCATTAAATAACTTGATTCTGACCACTAAACAATTAATTTCTACCATCATATATATTTTTTACAATTTGTGTTATGACATAATTTCCCCCTTGAAGCTAGATTTCTTGAATGATTAGCGTGCTTGTGGTAAACCTGGTTACTTATCGTTCTAACAAATGGCGTTGGAAGTCAGTTTAGAGCCGAAAAAAGTGCGCTCTGTTGCGCAATTATAGGGTTTTAAAACGGGAATAATGTAGATTTAGTGTATCTATACAGATATTTTTAAAGGTATTCAAATTAATAGACACGCATAATAATTAACCGGGGGAAATTATATCGTTGCTTTAGCAGATTATTAAACCCCTATGTATATTTATTGCCGAGCCATGGGTCCCGGGTTCGATTCCCTGGCATAATAATGAACAGGGGAAATTATATCGTTGCTTTAGCAGATTATTAAACCCTATATATTTATTTGCTTAGCCATGGGTTCCGGGTTCAATTTCCCATGCATAATAATTAACAGGGGAAATTATATCGTTGCTTTAGCAGATTAGTAAACCCTATATATTTATTTACTGAGCCATGGGTCCCGGTTCGATTCCCCAGGCATAATAATTAACAGGGGAAATTATATTGTTGCTTTAGCAGATTATTAAACCCCTATGTATATTTGCCTAGCCATGGGTTCCGGGTTCAATTCCCTGGCATAATAATTAACAGGGGAAATTACATCGTTGCTTTAGTAGATTATTAAATCCTTTATATTTGTTTGCTGAGCCGAGGGTACCGGGTTCGATTCCTCATGCATAATAATTAACAGGGGAAATTATATCTTTGCTTTAGCAGATTATTAAACCCGGTATGGGTGAAACCTTTCATAGTTATAAATGAACTGCCCTGGAGTGTATTTTGTACATGTATACACACACACACACACATTAAGAATGTTGGCTTGCTATGTTTGGAATAGTGTTTACTTTGACGTGTGTGTTATAGTGCAAATGGAGGGTGAAAATGACGGCTTCATCCTCCCGCAGCAGCCGGCCGTGAGAACCCTTCACACCGCCGCAGGAGCACCGCCGGGAGACGGTGTTCGATCCCTGGCTACGGCGACAGGGTCAGCGGTCTTTCCGCAACCCGCGACAGCGGGATCATTTTCGGCAATAAGTGGCCCGGTAACCCAGGTAGGTGGAGCTTTGAACCAAGGCCTCCCTCTTCGAATCGTCGAGGAGAGAATTAAACAATTAAAGCGTTTTTTTTATGTAGGGTGTGAATTGATCATACAATTAGGGACGCCAGAGAGCAATCGTGACGCTCAAACATGGCTCGAGGATCAAATCAATGCTTTGCTAGGACGTCTCCAGGATCATGGAGTTAGCGCCGAGGATCACGTAGGTCTACTATTAGTAAACACAGACTCCGCGTCAAGACCTGTATTCGTTTCATTTAGGAGGGAAGATCAGCTTGACGCGCAGGCCGTGCTCTCTAATGTAGAACGAGTGTTACAAAGCGATGCTTCGTTCCTTACTTCGTCCCCCTTGTATATCAAGTTACACCACTTTAAAGAGCCTCGCGGGAGTGCACGTCATTGTGATAAGCTCTCCCCGGCTAACACATACAGTCGAAGAAATAAAAGAATCATTACGATTCAAAATGACGGCGATACACTTTGCCTTGCCCGTGCATTGGTTGTCGCCAAGGCTGTATGTGACGTTAAAAGAAACCAGGATGCGTGGACGTGAACACCGTTAAACAAATAAAAAGGGGTCGTCTTAATCAAAAATACAAAGCAGAAGATTTATGCTGTGATGCCCGTGTGAATCTTTTGAAAGGTGGTGGAATAACTGAGCTGAAACAATTTCAAGCATACCTCTCCGAATACAAAATCACCGTGTTCAGGGAACGTAGGGGGAGACAGGTCCTATATGAGGTGCCTACTCCTCCCGAACATTCCTTTAAGGGCTACCTTGATTTATATTTTCACGATGATAAGCAAAATCATTTTGATGTCATAACATCCTTGACAGCCGCATTTAAGTGTGGGTACTTTTGCCACGAGTGCCGTGTGCCGTTCAGTAATAAGAATATGCACAAGAGCGAGTCCGCGTGCAAAAAGTGCAACGCTAAAGCGGTATGCAGTGGAGGTCGAACTGTGACCTGTAAGGACTGCGGGCGTTGGTTCACAAACCAGACATGTTTTGATAACCATAAACGTCCCGGTTTTTGCAGAGGTCACATGTCAGTCTGTGATGTCAAAAAAGTTAGTGAGGTATACGGACAATTTTTCAGTTTGGAAAGATCAAATTATTCACACAGGTGTTATGAGAATTTTTGTAGAGTATGCGAAACCCATCGTCCTTTTGGCCATTTCTGCTATATGAAGCGGGCCCAATCCAAGCCGACACCAGAAAAGAGTAATTTCATGTTTGTATTCTACAATTTTGAATGCCGACAAGGAACGCTTCCCCAAGGTTCGGTCAACACGTACTTGCACGAACCTAACCTATGTGTCGTGCAGACGTGCTGCAAGGCGTGCCTTCATATCGATGCAAATGACCATCATTGCACCGACTGCGGGGGCGATAGGACTCGCATATCCAAGGGTGATACCACAATGGCCCAATTTTTCGGATTTATAGAGCAGATTAAAGCAACAAAATTTAAGGATATCACCCTCCTTGGGCATAGCGCGAAAGTGTATGACGGAAATTTCATTTTAAAATATATGATGGAGGTAAAAAAATGGACTCCAGAGCTCATAATGAACGGTGGGAAAATCATGTCCATGCGTTAAGGCCCGCTCCACTTTATTGACTTGCTGAACTTTCTCCCGATGGCTCTGTCCAAGATGACCAAGATATTCGGCTTGGACGAGTCTTTGGCCTAGGGACATTTCCCCCATTTTTTCAATAAAAAAGAAAACGCAGGGTATAGGGTTCCCTTGCCACCACAGGAGGACTACGGCATCGGTGAGATGTCGGTTGAGGGAAAGGAGCACTTTGAGAAGTGGTAAGACGCGTTGGTCGAAGAAAATTATGTCTTTGATTTTAACCGCGAGCTGAAACTGTATTGCGTGAAAGACGTAGAGATCCTACGGAAGGCATGCCTAAAGTTTAGACACATGCTTATGGAAAAAGCAAAGGTGGATCCTTTCAGAGAGGCGTGTACGATCGCAGGAGCGGCCATGTTGGTTTACCGCCGGAATCACCTTAAGGAGAACACTATCGGTATCATCCCTAACGGTGGCTATCGGTGCGCAGACCAACAGTCACAAGTAGGCGTACAATGACTGTGCTGGGAGGCCAACCAACGTGATGTATCTATCCTTCATGTGGGTAACGGCCGTGAGGAATATGTGTTAGGGCGACGTGTATACGGCGTTGTTAAAGCTGAAGATACCACCACCGTCTTCCAATTTTGGGGGTGTTATTGGCACGGGTGCCCTCTCTGTTATCCCGACAGGACCACCCCTATCAAAAACAGCCCCCACGAGACCATGGAGACGCGCTATGAAGCGACCATGGCTTGCGTGGAAAAGTTTGAGAATTCCAGCTACACGGTCGTAGAGATGTGGGAGTGTACGTTTAATGCGATGAAACGCACAGACAAGGACTTGAAACGATTTGTACTCCAGCACGAGGTGTATACCAAGGAGCCTATCAACCCCAGGACGCATTCTTTGGCGGGCGTACAAATTGTATCAAACTCTTCCACGAAGCGGACCTTTCTTGTGGAGAGAAGATCAAGTACTTGGATGTGTGTTCATTGTATCCTTACGTTTGCAAGTACCAAAAATACCCCGTCGACCACCCCAAAATTCACTTGGAACCAAATTGTCCGTCTATAGAACAAGTAGAAGGCACAGCCAAAGTTACCATGACGCCTCCGCGGGATTTATTCATGCCCGTACTTTCTACACGGATGCACGACAAGTTAATGTTCATCTTGTGCAGGAAATGCGGGGAGGAGAAAAACCAAGGCACGTGTCAGCACAACGACAAAAAAAGATCGTTGGTTGACAGGCGTCTGGGTGATCGACGAGATCCGGAAAGTCATCGAGAAAGGCTACACCGTTGAAGCAGTACACGAAGTGTGGGAGTACGATGTATCTGTTTACGACCGTCAGACACTTTCTGGCGGATTGTTTCACGGGTACATCGATACTTTTTTGAAAATCAAACAAGAAGCCAGCGGATGGCCAGAGTGGTGTACCTCACGAGATGAGAAGTTCGTGTACATTCAAAATTATGAGGAAAGGGAAGGGGTAAAACTCGATTTCGGCTCTGTTTGTAAAAACCCTGGTGTCCGCACTCTGGCTAAACTCTTTTTAAATCCGCTATGGGGAAAGTTTGGGCAAAGACCCGATTTACCACACGTAGCAGTTGTCAACGACTATCAGGGCATCCACAAGTACCTGACGGATCCGTACATCACCGTGGACAGCATCATTGATGTTAATGATGAGGTTATGTTCCTCAATTACAAGGATGCGCGTGACGCGTTGCGCCCTAACCCTAACACGAGTGTGGCGGTGGCTAGGTTGCATTTATACAGCATCCTTGAAAAATTGGGGGCGATACAGATAGCGTTCTATTCACGGAACGCCCCGGCGATCGGAGTCCACCGACCGGAGACTGTTTAGGTGACCTCACAAACGAACTTCAAGATTACGGTCCGGGAAGCTACACTAGCGCCTTTGTATCTGGCGGTCCCAAGAATTACACGTACCGAGTTTGCGTTGGTGGCGACCCTGCCAAAACAAAAACAGTATGCATAGTTCGCGGGATCACCATAAACTATGGCAACCGGAACGACGTTAATTTTGACGTTTTTAAAGCGATGGTCACCGAACAGGCCACGGAAAGATACATACAGATACCGCACTAAATTGTAAGAAAAGGTCTTGCGACTGTATGTACCGTTTCGCAGAATAAAGACTACCGGCCGGTGTACACCAAACGGCGGATAACCGATGATTATAATATGTTGCCGTTTGGGTATCAGAGTCCTTGTAAACGCGCTCGCCACGACTAAAAGGTGACCATTTAGACGGGCTAAATAATCTTTTTTTTTTTTGTCTTTCACGCTAGACAGTTCCACCGACATATCATTTTTCAAAGATTTGAGATTTTTTCATATTTTTTTCTTCATGAAAACAAGCATATTTTTAATTGATTTATTTTATGCATCCGGGATATTTTTTATCCGCCATTATAAATTTCCACCTACCTGGTTATTTCTAGTCAAATAGAATTAGTTGTTTGTATACATTTTTATTCTAGGCAAAATTCTAGTCAAATTTGAAACCATCTGTACATATATGTTAAAATAATTTTTAAACTGGACTTTATAAATTAGTACCGAGGCCACTATTCCCGCTACGAGCTCAAGAAATTGATTAGTGTTTCCATAATATATATATATATATATTCTATTACAATAATTTTTTTTGTAAATAAATATTCCAAATATACTTTTCATAGTATGACATATACTTGTAAACAAAACTTTGAATTGTGTAAATAAATATCCCAAGTATACTTTTCATGGTGTGAGTTATGTTTGTATAAATAAATAAATATTTTAAAGTATTTGTAAATAAAAATTCGAATAAATAAATATTTAAAGTATTTGTAAAAAAACTTTGATTTTGTAAATAAATATCTTTTTAATTGTGTGAGATAAATTTGTAAAAAATAAACAAAAACTCAAATTTGATCTTGAGAGAGAGAAAGCTCATCTGATGTTGGAATGGTGTAATATCCACAGAGTAGAGTCGAGTTAGACCCTGGTAATAATGTTTTAAGTTTGAGTATAAAATTATTGCTTTTTAACATAAACTCATTGGTTAGGAAAGTTATAAGTTCGTTTTTTAACCTAACACATGATTAAACACACAAACAAATTTACCTTGGTATATTAAACAAATATCTCGAATACATGATTAAACATAAACAAATCAAACCTAACTTATCAAACAAAGTCTGGTTTATATAGTTGAAATCTAACATACCATATTAAACAAATGTATTGGAAATAAAATTCAATCTAAGTGTCAAGCAGTAGTACCTAATAAAGAAGTCATGAGTATGTTAAAGAGGAGTTTTAATCATCTTCGGAAATAATTATTTTATCTCACAATTAGAATATTCTAATGGCTGACATCTTTTTTTATGATAGATATAGATCTAATTTATGACTCCACTCGGTGATGTGTTTTTTTACTATCTCAAAATACTGTGTAGGCGTTCTCTACCCAAAATATATTTATACAATACAAAGATGGGAGGGTGGACCTGAAATAAATAGGGTGTAGTGATGTGAACTGGATAGAACTAGCTTAGGATAGGGATAGGTGTCGGTCTTGGCAATAAACTTTAGAGTTCCCGAGTAAGTAAGTATATTGTATTTATCGGCCGACTGCTTGGTGCACGTACCTTGGACCAAGTATTTTGACTATCTAATTGGTTCGCACGATTATGGATATAACCAAAACATAAAATTTAAGAGTTAAAAAAACAATAATGGTAGTTAACTTAGGTTTATGTACAAATTTATAGTATGCTAAAAAGCTAGGGTCCATTTTGTTGAGCTGTTAGTAAGTTAGTTTTTTCCTATTGATGATGTCATGGAAATAATAGGACATTATAGTTGATAGGCCTATATAATGATATTTTATTAACTTAACATGGTTTAAGCTTTCAAGTGTGCATACTAATGAATTAAAATTTTAACTACTGCTAGTAGAGGATAGAAGGTTTAATAATGGTGAATGGTACATATAGGCCTATAATCCAAAGACGCTAAAACACACACATTTACACTGATTGAAGCCGCAACACCTAGGTCTAAAAGAAAAACATGTCTTGAATCTACGCTAAATAATTATTTGGATAAAAATATAACTTTCAAACCTTCAATGGTCACTATCAATGCAAACTCAACTTAACTTTTCAGAACAATCATTAATCTTTCTTGTTGTATAACCATTACCCATCTAACTTTTGAAAATAAATTTTAAAACTCTGTTCAGACAACCAGACCTGTTCATTCCTGTCAAATCATGTCAGCAACAGTCTATAACATAGTAGAGAGGATATGTCTATACTATAGTAAAAAAGAACAAACATGATATTTAGATAGGTTTTATTAACACTTTATGTTTGAGTATAAAATTATTGCTTTTAACATAAACTCATTGGTTAAGGAAAGTTTCAAGTTCGTTTTTTAACCTAACACATGATTAAATACACAAACAAATTTAACTTGGTATATTAAACAAATATCTCGAATACATGATTAAATATAAACAAATCAAACCTAACTTATCAAACAAAGTCTGGTTTATATAGTTGAAATCTAACATGTCATATTAAACAAATGTCTTGGAAATAAAACACAATCTAATCTAACATAATAAACAGATATCCTAGTTAAAGTTCAATCTCTTAACCTAAACTCTCAAATTTAATATTGAGAGAGAGAAAGCTCATCGGATGATGGAATGGTGTAATATCCCCAGAGTAGAGTCGAGTTAGACCCTGGTAATAATGCTTTAAATTTGAGTATAATTTACGAACGCTTCATTTTTTGTGATGTTTACTCTTAATTCTACTGAGCTCGAGTAACTCCATCCTGAAGAGCGTGTAACATACTGCTCAACTTGTGCAAGTAGAGGATAGATGACGTTAAATTCATACCTGTCTCCCAGATTAGTGCTTTCTATCACATTGTATAAAGCTCTTTACATGCGATCAGGAATTAAACAACGTCCTTGAAAGGCAGAACGTTTTTGATAGAAAAGCTCTTAAGATTCGGATGGACATCTCGAAGTTTTGCGAATCTCTCGTCCAAGTAGTTCCATGTATTATCACCTCACCAGAGGTGCGCTGCTGTAGTTATGGCAGTCACCCCACCGACCCCTCTCAACCCCTCTATTTTAACCCCTTTTCAGAGTGTCCTTACATTCCACAGACAGACCCCCCCCCCCCCCCAAACCACAATCATTTCAACTTTGTAACTTGCTACTCAACAAAAGACAATCTATCCCCGTTATTCTCTCCAAGGAGTAATGCCACCGGGTTTTTAGCCGATATCTTGGGGTCTGTAGAGTGACGTCCAAAGTCAAAGGACTAGGGCTCGCTCGAATCGCTGTCATGGTATAATGTTTCTGAGCTACTTTGGGAAATCATTATCTACAGTAAATTGTGAAATTTTTATTTAGTTTATCTATTACTGTAGGAATATATAAATATATATTTTCTTCCTATACTAAAAAATATATAGCCATTTCTTTTTGTTATTTTCAATGACATAGTTTTTACGGTCACTACTTACGCTAATTATTTAAATACATATATATAGAGGGTAGAATTAAAATAAGTGCACCACAATTTGTTCTAGGTGATAGCCTGATATAAAAAATTGGAAATATCTTTTAAAAAATTAATGAGTTAGAAAAAGGTGGCCAAAGTTGGTGAAAAATTGTAATTTAAAAAATTTTATTTCAATTAAATATAATTTACGTACTGTACGCCTACTTCACTTTACAAATAGGCCCTACTGTTAAATTTTTTCGAACACCATACTAACAAGAACATTGTATTTTATGATCTTAAAAAAATCAAAATTAAATAAAGCTCGATAAACCATCTTTCCATTTAAAATTATTAATTTATTACTTTAATATGATTATAACCCGTCCAAAACCAAGTCTTTTCTTTTTTATTACTACGTTCAGAACACATGTTATTAACGGCTTAATCTGATTGGGTAGAGATGAGGAAGGTAGCTAAGAGGAAGTGACCCCGCATTTGCATGGAGTAAAGATGGGAAAACCAAAATGAAAAATCTCTTGTGGAAAACCGTTAAAGGTATATATATATATATAAATACATTTAATGGAAAAACCATCTCCAGTTCACGCAGATGAGATTCGAACCTTGACCTCCCAATCAATGGCGATCAAACCAACGGCAAGCAACGGCTGTGGGTAACTAAACTTTGTAAACTAATATTTACTTTGTCTCGACACCTTGGAGTGAAAATATTGTGATCGTCAAAAATTCGAAACCGAGATTTTGAAAAATGTTGACGTTTCATAGCCCCCTGAAACAAAAAAAAAGTTGTTTCCGCAAGGCCATCTGACTGTTTGTACCTTAGTTTGGGCTAGGACCGAAACCATTTTACCGTTTGGGCTAAAACTTTGTATCTGGGGTTTAAATAAGGCCCCCCCTCCTTCCCCCGCCCGTCCCCGAGGAGGTTTTGAAATTAGATATCTAACCCTAAATTTAAGGCTAGTTTATTGAAAGACAAAAAGAGAATAAATCTATTTTATCGAAATTCACTCTAATTGTTTTGATTAAATTTGATATCTAAACATAGTTTATCATTATAAACAAGACGGACCTTTTCATTTTCTCATGAACATGATTTCAGGGTACTTAACATAGGACAGATTTTCAAAATTTTCATCATTTCTCCGTAACTATTTGAGACTCGTAATATCTTATTAATTTAAAGTTGTAGTATATTATGAAATGTAAAAATCTTTTTTTTATAAAACCAATAAGTTTTGAGCTATAAACAAATAAATATATATATACTTTATAATCAGGGTGTAGTGGAGTGGGAACCCTGGTGAACGCCATTCTGGCACTGCTTTTCGTGGCAAAATATATAATTTTTTTTTAATTTTTAGTAAAGTTTTATACTTTGCAATTCCAAGTTAACTAATTGATTTTATATCAATATTATGTTAAAACTTTTTTCATACTATTAATCAATAAATTCTGATGAAATTAAGAGTGCTCTATGCGAATTCCTGGAATTTTAGGGGAAGTGCGTTAAGTAAGTTTCTGCCTTAGTAATCATTAAAAGATGCTCCAAATAGCTTTTAGAGGCATTTATGTTTGTGCAAGCCTTTCGCCGACAGTGGTTGAGGGTCCCAAAACCCACTTCAACTTTGGGGTTGCTACAACCTTGCTCTTCAGCACTGCTAAATTTACGACTACACCACTGTTTTTAAAACAGGTTTATGAAAATAAATTTGATTCATATGCTCTTTAGTTGACAAAGATGTTTCTTTTTTCCTCATTTTTTCTGTAACAGTGTTCCTTGTTCCTAATGCCATAGAGTCAGTGGCGGCCTGAGGTAAATTTCGCACCCGGGCGGTATTGCTTTTTGGCACCTCTCTACGTAACCGGTGGATAATATAGTCCATTCACAGTAGGAGTGTAGGTAACTAACAGCTAGCAAAAGTAGCAGATCAAATATCATGTATCCATTTGCCAAACCATATTATCTGCAATGACCATAATATGTTGATTTATTGTCATTTTTGGCATTCAAAACTTTCACAAAAACAATTTTATTTTTAATTTGGTTTTTATTTTGACAGTTCATAAATCTTCTGCTAGCTTCCAGCTATCACATTTCTCATGGTGTACTCTCGGAAAATATGAAAATAATCCACAAACCTAACAACTCCAAACCTAACGTAGCCTGGAAGTGATAGGAAAATAATCCACAAACCTAACAACTTCAAACCTAACGTAGCCTGGGCGTGATAGGAAAAAATGTGAAGGGGAAACTCCACAAATGTTAAACATACGTTAAACGTTTCACTTCGAGATTGTACAAAAACTGTTAGGATTACAAATAAAACTATAAGAACCTGTTTTGTAGACAATATCATCCTCTATTTTTTATTATAAGTTTAACAAACACTTTGACATTATGAATGGTTTACGTTATAATTGAAAAAAAAAAGTTTAATGGCGCCATTATTTCAAGCTGGAAAATATAAAATAACTTTTTAAGAGTGGCACTAGATTCTATTTTACTAACCACAAATTTAAAAAACATGTGTAAAATTTCATGTTAGTATAAAAAATTGAACTATTGTTAAGCTTAGCAACTCCACTATCACCCCCTGTCTACGTTATGTTTGGAATTGTTAGGTTTGGGGACTATTTTCATATCACGCTCAGGCTTCGTTAGGTTAGAAGTTATATGTTTGGGGATTATTTTCATTTCACGCCAGGTTACGTTAGGTTTGGGGACTATTTTCATATCACGCCCAGGCTACGTTAGGTTAGAAGTTATATGTTTGAGGATTATTTTCATATCACGCCCAGGCTACGTTAAGTTTGAGGTTGTTATGTTTGTGGATTATTTTCATTTCACGCCCAGGTTACGTTAGGTTTGGGGACTATTTTCAGGCTACGTTAGGTTAGAAGTTATATGTTTGTGAATTATTTTCATTTCACGCCCAGGTTACGTTAGGTTTGGGGACTATTTTCATATCACGCCCAGATTATGTTAGGTGTGAAGTTGTAAGGTTTGAGGATTATTTTAATATCACGCCCAGGCTACGTTTGGTCATGTCTAGCTATGTTTGGCGCCCCCTCAAGCTGGCGCCCCGGGTAGCCGCCTGGTTCGCACGGCTTTTGAGCCACCCTTGCATAGAGTAAGTAACAGTTTATATTATTTCATTTCACAAATTCTAACGAGTTTTTAGTAAATGTCTATTTGGAGATAAAAGCAAGAGGAAGTCTGTGTGGTGCACCGTACCATTATTATTATGATACCATTATGGTTATTTTTTAATACTAAAATACAAAATTATCTTTACCTCTAAGTGAGTAGGTTTGTGCACCTATAATTTCCAAGACACTTTTATTTGTATTACAATTATTATTTGAGTTTACCGACTTATTGGCACAACTAGAGGTAATGTAACATCATTAAAATCATTCCATTCATGTTCATGTTTAAGTAGTCAAGTGGGATAAGATAGCCCAGCTCGCTGATAGGCTTAGAGCTGATCACGTGACCACGCCTCCTCGCTCTCTGATTGGCTGTTGGCTCCCCCCCCTCCGCACCCTGAACATGTTGGTGTGACCCTGAACATGTTGGTGTGACGCTTTGTTATTGTTGTTCCTGCCCTTGAACATGTACGTGCTTGTCTGACATCCTCGTAGACCGTGCTTGTCGAGGGCACCCCCAGGCCCCAAAACCACCCCGGTTCCCGACGCGTTGTTATTTCAACCTGTATCCTGTACGGGGACGCGGCAGTTGGCCTAAAAGGCATTTGGCCTAAAGGCATTTGGCCTAAAAATGAAACCAAAAGTCATTTGGCCTAAAGGCATTTGGCCTAAAAGGCATTTGGCCTAAAGGCGTTTGGCATAAAGTCGTTTAGCCTAAAGGCGTTTGGCCTAAAGGCGTTTGGCCTAAAGGCATTTGGTCTAAAGGCATTTGGCCTAAAAGGCATTTGCCTAAAGGCATTTGGCCTAAAATGTAAATTTAAAACCTTCGGCTATCTTCGGAAAGTAAAAAGTACTGTTAGTTGTTTCATCTGAATATAGATAGCACAACTGATGCAAGGTAGTTATAATATTTCTAAAAACATTGACACTATCCTACATACAACTAGATCAGTTCACAAAACACTATATCACTTTTTTTATGTATAGATTTCCGAAATTATTTCCTTGTTAATATATCTCACGGTCATAAAGTTAACGAAAAAAAAATAAGAAAACACCATTCTCGGGGACTTTTGACAACTTATTTCGAAAGGCAAAATGAAAGTGGAAGCCAATATTAATAATTAATATATATAATAGTGACGCATTAAATAAATTTTGCCAGTAAATATGTAGACGTCAAACGGAGATCATAACTTGTTTACGTGGCCCAATTGTAATGAGCCCATATATACACGTGTTTGTATATATATGTTGTAATGATATGGAATTATACATCTAAATAATTTATTATTCACATATATATTCAAAATTATGATATTATAAATACGAGCGGGTAGTAAGATTTATTTGTGTTAAGTTGCAAGGTATGGCGACATCTTTCTACGCCTCTGTTTGAAAGGCGAACTCAGTTTTGTAGACAGAGACGCACCTGGATGACCACACATTTCTTTCTTTTGGGAAGTTTCGAGAAGGAGATGTCACTAGATATAACTACTTCAAAGTACGCATTTCTTCACTTGCAATCCTGACGAGGAGCCGTGTGGGTTGGGTCTATGATAAATTTCACGTGCCGGGAATTAACATACACATAATACAATAGTCGGGTTTTTAAATTAATATTTACAACGTGTGAAATATCTAGCAAAAACTGTTTATCTACTTAATATAAAAAAACTATAAAAGACCAGAACTTTTAATTTATAAAATAAGACATTATCCCCTTTTGATTACCATAATACAGGATAGCAAACTTGGACCCAATTTAATCATTATATCAAATATCACCCTAATGGTGGCGAACCAACATTAATATATCAGGCTAACTTTTATACGTTACAATAATGGCTTCCCAACGTGGAGGGCCTGATAAACTGAAATAATAAAATTAAATCCAGTTCACAACCCGAGAAAGTGAGTGCTCAAAGAACAGTGAAAGTGCCGCAAACAACTTAAGTGCCTTATTACACAAAAAAACAAAAAACAAACAAGTGACTTAAGAAGAAGAAGAAGAAGCTCCAAACCAGGTGACTTCAGAGGGAAGAGTTCAAAACCCGGTAGATTCTGAATAAGGTCCAAAGCTTCTAGACTTCAGGTGGGGTACGCAAGGAAAATCTCACGTAAGTCATCAACAGCAAAACTTCATTAAATATGGAAGAGACAGACAGTATTAGCAGTGAGGATAATCCTCCCCTAACGCAATATTCCCAACCAATGGTAGAAGACCATTCTTGTTTAGAACTATCTGATCAGGAACAAAGTGAACAACATGAGAAAGTAGTTGAACCAATAGTTCATAAAGAAGAAGACTTAAGGGGGGTGGAAAATGTTTCAAAGGTAGGAGGTGTAGCTCAACAAACATCAGCAAATGACCTAAATGCAATATTAATGCAGTTAGTGCAGCAAATGAAAGAGGGTAGTGAAAAGAGTGAAAAGTTAAGTCAGCAAATTAAAGAGAGTAGTGAAAAGAGTGAAATGTTAAATCAGAAAATAAATGACAGGTTCGATAAAACTAGCCAGGAGCTACAAAAAACTAGACAGGAGCTACAAAAAGAATAGCCGGGAGTTAAAAGAAATCAAAGAAAAGAATCAGAATTTAAATACAAAGTTTGATGAAAAATTTAAGGGTGTAAATGAACAATTCAACAGGTTAGAACAAGAATTGCAGGGTAAATTTCAAGAAGTATAAAACGACTTTGACAAAAAATTACAGAAAATACAACAGACTGAAAGTGACCAAACGCAGGTAAGGGACGAACTACAGACGCTTAGGGAAAACTGTAATAAGTCAGAAAAACAGACGAATGAGCAGATAAAAACTTAAAAATGCAAATGAAAACTTTAAGCTTAAACAGGACGTTTTAAATTCCGAAGGAAAAACTACTCAGGAAATTTGCGATAAAAATAAAAATTAAATTCTAGAACAGGTACACCATTTAACAGAACGATTTGCGACTGTTGAAAAAGAACAACAAAAATGTAGTGATAGCCTTAAATTCCAAAATGATTTCTCTGATGGACACACAGTACCAGATGTTTACTTACAGGAAATAGTTGACCAGCAATTGGACAAATTTAAGGACAACTTGACTGAAACTGTGGACAAGACGTTACTAACAGTCGAACAAATGCGACAACAACTAGAACAGGCTAAGTCAAAATATGACGAAGTAGTGGAAAAAGGGACGCTAATTACTGCTGGTGCCTTGGTATTACCTAGTACAAGCATCCAGAATCAATTAATGGACTATGTACCCACCTTCAGTGGAAATAATGTTCGGGTGCATGCTGTACAGTTTTTGAAAAAGATGGATAGACTTTTTGAAAATAGTAAACTCACCAAAGCACAAAAAATAGCATTTTTTAATTCAAAGTTAGTAGGTGAAGCTGAAGTGTGGATGAATAGTCACGAGGCTGACTATACATCCTATGAAGCAATAAAGATAAACTTTCGTAAAAGATTTTGGTCCGTGTATAAGCAGGACAAGTTAGTAAATGATATTTTTACCATTGATCTCTATAGTATAACTGGATGGACATCTGTGGCTGAAATTTTCGAGCTGTCGTCTGCATACCATTGTGTAAGAGAGAAATAAACTTTCGGGTATCTCTTTCTTTCTTTTACCAATACAAGGCAATGTGTCATTTTGACATAGTTCATTAATCTGATTGAATATATGAGAAAAATCAATGTGTAAGTGGTTAAATTAAATAAATATGTTAGTTAAAGCTTTGAAGAGCATATAAAAGTTCAAAACTGGTTAGTTTTTTCTTTAAATAAGTTGATGTAGCCTAATATGTAAGATGATTTTTGAAGGAAGCTTACTTGTAAGGCTTTATCTCGTACCAGAATCCTACCCTATAGTTGTGTTTAGTTAGGATAAAAGACCTTACAGAAGGAAATTTCTACTTCTGTTCTAAATTGCCGTTCATCCTACCAAAATATTATATCTATGATATTATTTTGGTACGAAATAAAGCCTTACAGATTGGGATTATTACTAAAATCAGGGTTTAGTAGATAATGTAATTCCTACAAGCCTATAACCTAAATTATCATTTGAACGTAAGACTTCTACACAAAGTGTGTCATTCAAACAAATGTAATAGAGTTTTTAGCTGACTTGTTTCATTATAGTTATCGAAATTTCAACATAATATGGTTTCTGAAAGATATGAGCCAACTTATAAAAAAAGGTATTATTAAAATAATACTTTCCACAAGCCTATAACCTAAGTAATAGTTTGAATGCATGGCAACTATTCAAATTTTGTCATTCAAACAAATGTAATCAAGTTTTAGGATACCTTGTTCATTATATTTATAGAACTTTCAATATAATATGGTTTCTGAAACCAATATACAAGCTAATAATCAAATTTAAATATAAGTGTAGTCGTGCCAGACTGTAAACAACATTGATGATAAATACATAGAAATGGGAATATCTAAGGTTTTATTCATATCTGTACAGTATTACATGTAAAACTGGATTGTATATCCTTTAATGTAAATGTTTCTTCAGGAAAGTGTGGTATACTTCACTATTTTCAAACAATAACACTTTTATTCATCAGAGACATGTTTTCGCATAAGAACATTTAAAGAAACAGTTAAATCTGCCCCCCCCCCCTCCCCTCTGTGTAGCAGATGATACACTTGAGCGTCACGCTTTTGTCCTTGGAATGTGCATGTGTATGTCCATCCAGTTATATTATAGAGATCAATGATTTTTACAGGCCGGTATGATCCACATAAAGGGCCTAAGTGTGAATATTAGAGAATAGAGAAATTATGATTGGGGAGGAGAAGGGAAAATTTTCAAAAACCAATAGAAACAATTACTAACAGAACAATTTATTTGATAAGCTGAGGTGCTTACTAGAGTGATTCTTTCAAATTAATTCAAGTTTAATTAGTAAATTTAAACTATTTATTTTGGTGTTCATTTCAACAATGTCTCCGCGTAAGCGAGCAAATATTGATGCAAAGACTGAATATATATATAATTGATTTTACTTCTTATAGGTAGTAGTTAATTTGTGGATTCATCAACATACAAAGTTCTCACCTCACACGTGTCTAAAATTGTATTTTTGGTAGTTTAGATCAGGGTTGCTCAAACTGCGAGGCGTGAGGGGATTTCCAATGAGGTGTGAACCAATTTTTCACTTCCTTCGACTTGCTAAATTATGATTGACTAAAAAATTAATATTCTGTTTGGCTTTTGAAGCAATAAAATTAATTAATATATTACAAATCTTTACTATTCTTAATAAACTTCTACAAAGCTCTTATCAGAAAATAACGAAATAAATTAAATAATAAATGTCTCATTTTTGTATTTTAACGTAAAAAAGTTATCTTATTCTAAGAAAGAGAGTCTTAACAATTACTTTAAATGTTCATGTAAGGCTTAAGAGCATAGAGTTTGAGAAAACCTGGTTTAGATGATTTGCTATAAATAAGATAATTTAGCCAACTTAAGTGTGAGCGAAGCCGTGGGCAAACTCGAGAAAGTTAATATGATTATAAAAAAAGAATGATTTATTAATTCATTTAGCAAAATTAATAAACAAATACACTTTGGCACTTAAAAAAATTCAAAATTCAAAATAAAACAAAATCATTAAAATGGTGTGACCACATGTATGTGCTAATTAAAATTGAAAACGGTACGTGTACAAAACTTTTTATTTCTGGTACAAAAAGGTACAAAAATTAGTATAAAACCTTGGCAATGTAAAAGTTCAACATATACAAAAGTGGTACTACAGGTTAATGGACGTGATGCTATACCTTGGGAAGTAGTAAATTGAGAAAAGACTTACGTATTTTGAAACGGTAGTATATACTAGTTAACTAAACACTACACACCTCGCCATCTATTAGCATCACTACAAATCATAACGAATGTTTCCGGAGACAGCAAAACACATTTTAATAAATGGTCTAAAAATTAAATTTACAAAAAGTCATTTGGCCTAAAGGCGTTTGGCCTAAAGGCGTTTGGCCTAAAGGCATTTGGCCTAAAAGGCATTTGGCCTAAAGTCATTTGGCCTAAAAGCATTTGGCCTAAAGGCATTTGGCCTAAAAGGCATTTGGCCTAAAGGCATTTGGCCTACACTTTAGGCCAAATGCCTTTAGGCCAAATGACGGGTACCCTCCTGTACGTGTTTGTCTGGCACCCTCAAATCCTCGTTCCACTGTGCTTGTGTCCCGGGGAGAATAAAACACGGATATTACAAATAATTATCGGGAAGCTCCCTCCCACCCTCCGCCCCGGCGGTGACTATAGGGTCTAGAGCAGCAACCGTGGCCGGGGGTGTAGAATATGTTAGCTTACAGCGCAAGAAAGATTTGTTATCGTTTGGCGCTTGTTATTGTAACTTGTTAGTTACCCCCAGGGCAGCCATTAACTAGTAGTAGAACTTAGGAGGACTTTAAACTCTACGTGGAGTGAGGGAGAGTAGAAAACCACCCCCAGTTTACCAGGGCGAGATTCGAACCCATGACCTCCCGCAGGTTTGGCGGGATGACAAGACAAGTCGTGACCTTGAAACTGTGAGCTAATTGACTCTGTTCATGTTTGCTAGCCCAACAAGTCGAGACTCGTATCTACGTGTAAGGAACAGACAGGTTTTTTTTTTTTTGCTTGAATAAAACACTATATTACAAAACATACATTTATTATACATTAAAGGTTTTTACAGACATATTATACACTTTTACAAGAATGACACATATATTCGTTCATACGTTTTTCTACAGTGTCTTTTAGATGCGTTAGTAAAATTGTTTTTAGTTCACAATCCAGCATGTAATAGTCCAAACCGACGACTTGGCATGTATAGTAGGTAGCACTGAGGAGATCCAGGTTTCTTATGTGCGTTTCCACCGTAGGCTGTTCGAGATCGACGGATAGAGAACCCCACTGGGTCAAAACCCTTTGTGCTAATCGAGGGAGCATTGATGGGTGCCCCAAATTGGCTGTTTGGTGGGGGGGTGACGGCGTGTAAGAGCTGCGTAGTAGTCCTGAGGCGTGAGTTAGACTGTCGAGGTTCGAATCTCGCTGGGGTGGTTTGTTGGTTAACTCAACCTTCCCTATTCTTAATCCATTAGCGCGACAAAGCATCTTGCTACAGAATATTTGACATCGATGTGAGTATTTAAAGACTTAATATAATATTAATTTTAGCGTATGGAAACCAAATAAGTTGTTTTCGAATCTTACTATTTCATTACGATTACACGTTTATGTGCTAAATAATCGGGGAACAGACACAGTTTCAAACCTAATATTCTATGTTAAGAATATATACTACCCGTCTAGGTTACAAACAAATAAAACAGTCTGAATATCGATAAAAAATTATTTAACTTATTAAATGTTCCATAAAGTTTAAGAAACAACTCGTAGCACTATTTTGTCTTTGAATAATACTACCCGTCTAGATGATAAGCAAATAAAACCTTTTTGATTATTTAATAATTAACCTTAAAGTGCTATTAAAACCTATCTGAATATCATGTTTGTCCTTTTTAATATAGTATAGACATACCCTCTCTACTAGGTTATATGCTGTTGCTGGCAAGATTTGACAGGAATGAACAGAGGTTTAAAATTTATTTTCAAAAGTTACATGGATAATGGTAAACAACAAGAAAGATTAATGATTGTGATAATATAGAATTTCTAGAATAAAATGGCTTACTCTTCTCCGGAGGACAGGGTTTGATATCCCGACTCTCTTTATAAACAATAATCATAGCTAAATACCAGTCTTTCATAACATGAACAGTAAATACACGAGGATAGTATAATTTTGAGAAGCCTTTACAATAACACAATCTGGAAAACTTATATATTTTATAAAGGAGGCTTTATCTTTTCCAAAACAGGCTGAACGTCTAAGTGTATAAACCAAGTCTACAGACCCAGTATAGTCCAGATCGCTTTCTTCTCAATCTGCTATAGTGTTGGAGCCCAGTCACTATAGCTTATAGATAGATTGAAGATTCTTGAAGGTATCCTCTATCTTCAAACCAGAACTCGTCGCTGATGAACCTGTTCTCGTAGTTTACACGCTGTACCGCACCTATCGACTCTGGACTCATCTTTACTCTTGGTCACCACTTACTACCCGTCTATGTTACAAACAAATAAAACAGTCTGAATATCGATAAAAAAGTATTTAACTTATTAAATGTTCCATAAAGTTTAAGAAACAGCTCGTAGCACTAGTTTGTCTTTGAATAATACTACCTGTCTAGATGATACGCAAATAAAACATTTTTTGATTATTTAATAAAGCATAGGAAACTAGTGATAGAAGCCTTTCATAAATTTACCCTGCGAGGGGGGTTATACATGTACAAAGAGGAATTCAACGACCTTAAGTGAAAAGGAGAAACTAAACAATCTTCCAAAAACCTTGACTTTGGTTGTCCTAAACACCCGGATAGGGAAAATTGTTTAAAAAACATCTTTCTGGGCACTTGTAATTACATAGTTTACAACTCGGAGTATATGTAAAGGTAAGAGGGTTGAGGGGCTTGTAGAGGAAGGTGGAGGAGGGAGTCGGCAAGAACACCTATTTAAGACCTCACGCGTTATTCTATTCTAATACATGTAATGCTACCTTTGAACCGTTCAATAAAATTCAGCTGATAAAAAGCTCTGACTAGATTTAACTGATAATTGTTCGTAGAAATAAACCTATAGGTTAACATGAATGAGCCTTTATATTTAATATGATAGCTTATCAACACAACTGATGAAAACTTACCATGTCACTATATTATTATAATTAATAATTTACAATGTGTATTATTTGATTGTCTTCAAGCAATTACAATGTATAAAAAACATTTCAATCACATAAATCTCACATATAATCACTAAGCATTCACATATATCAGCTAATTAATAAATTATATTTGACTTTTGAAAGATGTAACCAAATAGAATCATGGAGAAATATCCACAAGTCATGTGGATCTTTTCATATAAATATTATGTGTCTTTAAATATGTCACGGTAAACTTAGTGAGATTAAAATGAAACTGTTAATGTTTTAAACGTTATAGTTGTTAAATAAATATCACTTAGTCTAAACATATATCATTGTTGTTATCATATCTCAGGTAGGGAATACTAGTTACATGTCATGATAAAATAAAACTATAAAATTAAAAAACTATGCTATATAAATTCGTTAAGAACTCAAATAAAGTGCAACGCGAATTAAAATAAATTCTACAACCAATTAAAATAAATTCTACTAAGAGTTTACAATAAATGATAGGTTTTAAACATTCCACGGGCTAACATTTAGTGACTTAATTTTATAAATGTTCCAAAATTTGAACCTACTCTATTTTGATATTAATGTTTTATTTATTCTATAATTTAAATAAACGTTACTTTTTTTTAAATAGTTTGTAGTTGGAATTCCTTATTGGTTAAGCTTATACTTCAACACGAAGGCGTTAAAATTAGGCCTATTTACCATCAATAAAAAAAACCAAATATAACTTTACGGGTGTATTAACTGCTATACGGTTGAATGTATGTTATTAAATCTACTATAAAATCTAGGCCTATATAACATAGCTAGATTTAAAGGTATGATGCATTGCAATGATGCATTTAAAAAAGGTAGTGAATACTAAGAGACAAAATAGTATGAATAATTTAATTTTATTCTAACCATTGAATGGAATATGGAAACAAAAATCAACCGCACAAAATTAAAAAAGAAGAAAACTTCCATCTGCTGTTTAAACATATCTCAAAATAATGTAATGTGTGAGTTTATTGAATCTAAACTTTTTTTGCCTTAATTTGTAATTTAATTTTTTACATATAAAAGCATAATGTCTTATTTTAATTAGAATCTGGGCTTCAAGAAAATGTAAAGCGCATCTTGAAGGAAAGGGCCATATTGTAGTCTGTCAACAAAGTATATATTCTTTCTTATATATTCCTTTATATAATATGAAAAAATTCTCAAATGTCAGTCAAAATAAAATTATCTTCAAATAAACATTACCTATCATCTAAAACACTGCACAGATACCCATTTTGAACAACCTAATAAAGTTGTTTCCTTGCAAACTAGTATATTGTTATAATATAATACACGCCAGATATTCATTATAAAAAGATTTATTGGTACTTTGTTTAAAAATCTGTAATTATTTAACTGCCATTTTCCCTTTAGAAAAATTATACAGTGTTATTTGACACGACAAACACCCCCTAGATATATTTTAAACAAAATGTTTGGAGCCATATTCACTAAATTTTTAAAAACCAGTAATCAGTCATGTATACTTAAACATAATATCCTGAAAAACAAGCAGCAGTTTTATTTGCCATGTCAAACACTCCCCAAATATTTCACTACAAGCAAAATTGCTTTAACCATTTACAAATATTTTAAATTTTCACGACATATTGATAAGTAATTTACCATTTATTTAAGGGTCGAAATTAAAATCCTAAAACCATCCTGAGTTATGATCATACACAATCTTAATATTAAGTTTGAACAAAATACAATAAAACATTACATCTGTAGACTCTAGGACAGACATTGAGATATATTACATTGTAAGTTTCACTTTTGCGTCCGGAGCAAATAAAACATAAAGTTTGTCATAATCTTGAAACAGTAAATGTTTATGATTACAAATATCTTATTATTATGATAAGGTATCTAATAAAACCCTTTAATGTAGATTGAAAATAGTCAAGATAATTAAACCAAAATGTCATTTACTTATAGGACTTTAAGTAAACAATTTGTTCAAGTTGGAAATATTAAAAAGCTTAAACAACAACATTCATGAGAGCAGTTATGAATACGAAATTTAAATGTACAAGGTATTTTATTCATTGCTAATAATCAATAATATATTGTTTTATACAAATTAGCTTTGGTATTAGGTTTTAATGCCGGAGTGATTTTCGTATCTCTCAGATTTTGCCCACAGAAAAATTCAGGCAATTTCTTTATATATTAAATGTTTTAAATATATTTAACGCTTAAGATTGCGGCAATTTTAAGAATGATAATTATGTTGCTATTTGTTTTTCTTAGTCTTTTTCATATTCTATAAACATTTTGAGCATTTTTTAAAAAACAAAATAAAATTATTGAAAAAAGATAGTTATTAAAATAAGAATTTCTAGTTACCATATTTTTTCATTTGTTTATTAAAAATAATTATAAACCTGTATTATTTAAAATATTTTTATCCATTGTTCTCTCACCAATGATTATAAGAAAGATAAATCTTTGAAATTATTTCTGAAAATGTATTCATCATCAACAATGTTTTGAATCAAAGCTTGAAGTTACATTGTAAGAAAATATTTAATTATCTCATCAGCACACAACTGAACTATTGCTATGTATGAAGTGGACATATGGTGAGTTTTAAAACATTTATGATGTATATCAGCTTATAAAATAACCTCAACTGTATATTCCATCTTAAAATATAGATCGTATTTTTTAGAAAAGATTTGTTTAAGATGGAAATGAAGTAGATGTGACAGTTCAATTTAAAGAAATACATTAATAAATTATTTATTTGCTAACCCTCTTTTTAAAGATAGCTATAACATTTAAATATCTTACGCGTAAATTATTAACGTTTGTAATAAAAAATAGAGCAGGAAATGTTGGAAAGTTGTATTTTAAATAGCTTGACTAATCGTTCGCACAAATCAAAGTGTTAACAAATTTATCTTACACAACTAAAAATATATTTATTTACACAAATCAAAGTTGATTTTTTACAAATACTTTAAATATTTATTTATACAAACATAGCTCACACCATGAAAAGTATACTTGTAATATTTATTTACACAAATAAAAGTTTTAACAAATTTATCTCACACAATTAAAAATATATTTATTTACACAAATCAAAGTTTTTTTACAAATACTTTAAAATATTTATTTATACAAGCATAGCTCACACCATGAAAAGTATACTTGGGATATCTATTTACACAAATCAAAGTGTTTTTTACAAGTATATCTCATACTATGAAAAGTATACTTGGAATATTTATTTACAAAAAAATTATAGTTATTATTGAAACACTAACCAATTTCTTGAGCTTGTAGCGGGAATAGTGGCCTCGGTACTAATTTTATAAAGTCCAATTTAAAAAAGTATTTTAACATATATGTACAGATGGTTTTAAATTTGATTAGAATTTAAAATATATATACAAACAAATTTGACTAGAATTAAAATATATACAAACAACTAATTTTATTTGACTAGATATAACCAGATAGGTGGAGATTTATACTGGCTGATAAAAAGTATCCCGGGTGCATAAAATATGCTTGTTTTCATGCAGAAAAAATTGCTCAAAATCTTTGAAAAATGGTATGTCAGTGGAACTGTCTAGAGTGAAAGAATAAAAAAGATGATTATTCGGCCCGTCTAAATGATCACCTTTTAGTCGTGGCGAGCGCGTTTACAAGAACTCTGATACCCAAACGGCAACGTATTATAATCATCGGTTATCCGCCGTTTGGTGTACACAGACCGGTAGACTTTATTCTGCGAAACGGTACATACAGTCGCAAGACCTTTTCTTACAATCTTGTGCGGTATCCGTATGTACCGTTCCGCCGCTTGTTCGGTGACCATCGCTTTCAAAACGTCAAAATTAACGTCGTTCCGGTTGTCATAGTTTATGGTGATCCCGCGAACCTTGCATACCGTTTTTATTTTGGTAGGGTCGCCACCAACGCAAACTTGGTACGCGTAATTCTTGGGACCGCCAGATACAAAGGCGCCGATGTAGCTTCCCGGACCGTAATCTTGAAGTTCGTCAGTGAGGTCACCTAAAAAGTCTCCGGTCGGTGGACTCCAATCGCCGAGGCGTTCCGTGAATAGAACGCTATCTGTATCATGATACAGAACGCGGTGCCCCAATTTTTCAAGGATGCTGTATAAGTGCAACCTAGCCATAGCAGTCGTGTAGCACGCCACCGCCACACTCGTGTTAGGGTTAGGGCGCAACGCGTCACGCGCATCCTTGTAATTGAGGAACATAACCTCATCATTAACATCAATGATGCTGTCCACGGTGATGTACGGATCCGTCAGGTACTTGTGGATGCCCTGATAGTCGTTGACAACGGCTACGTGCGGTAAATCGGGTCTTTGCCCAAACTTTCCCCATAGCGAATTTAAAAAGAGTTTAGCCAGAGTGCGGAGACCGGGGTTTTTACACACAGAATCGAAATCGAGTTTTACCCCCTCCCTTTCCTCATAATTTTGAATATAAGCTAACTTCTCATCTTGTGAGGTACACCACTCTGGCCATCCGCTGGCTTCTTGTTTGATTTTCAAAAAAGTATCAATGTAGCCGTGAAACAATCCGCCAGAACGTGTCTGACGGTCGTAAACAGATACATCGTACTCCCACACTTCGTGTACGGCTTCAACGGTGTAGCCTTTCTCAACGGCTTTCCGGATCTCGTCAATCACCCAGACGCCTGTCAACCAGCGATCTTTTTTGTCGTTGTGCTGACACGCGCCTTGGTTTTTCTCCTCCCGCATTTCCTGCACAAGATGAACATTAACTTGTCGTGCATCCGTGTAGGCAATACGGGCAAGAATAAATCCCGCGGAGGCGTCACTGTAGCTTTGGCTATGCCTTCTACTTTATCTATATCGGGACAATTTGGCTCCAAGTGAATTTTGGGGTGGCCGACGGGGTATTTTTTGTACTTGCAAACGTACGGGTACAACGAACACACGTCCAAGTACTTGATCTTCTCCCCACAAGAAAGGTCAGCTTCGTGGAAGAGTTTGATGCAATTTGTACGCCCGCCAAAGAATGCGTCCCTGGGACTGAGGGGCTCCTTGGTATACACCTCGTGCCGGAGTACAAATTGTTGCAAGTCCTTGTCTGTGCGTTTCATCGCATTAAACGTACACTCCCACATCTCTACGACCGCGTAGCCGGCGTTCTCAAACTTTTCCACGCAGGCCATGGTCGCTTCATAGCGCGTCTCCATGGTCTCGTGGGGGCTGTTTTTGATAGGGATGGTCCTGCTCAGATAAAAGAGAGAGCACATACAGTCGCAAGACCTTTTCTTACAATCTTGTGCGGTATCCGTATGTACCGTTCCGCAGAATAAGTCTACCGGCCTGTGTACACCAAACGGCGGATAACCGATGATTATAATACGTTGCCGTTTGGGTATCAGAGTTCTTGTAAACGCGCTCGCCACGACCAAAAGGTGATCATTTAGACGGGCCGAATAATCATCTTTTTTATTCTTTCACTCTAGACAGTTCCACTGACATACCATTTTTCAAAGATTTTGAGCAATTTTTTCTGCATGAAAACAAGCATATTTTATGCACCCGGGATACTTTTTATCAGCCAGTATAAATCTCCACCTATCTGGTTATATCTAGTCAAATAAAATTAGTTGTTTGTATATATTTTAATTCTAGTCAAATTTGTTTGTATATATATTTTAAATTCTAATCAAATTTAAAACCATCTGTACATATATGTTAAAATACTTTTTTAAATTGGACTTTATAAAATTAGTACCGAGGCCACTATTCCCGCTACAAGCTCAAGAAATTGGTTAGTGTTTCAATAATAACTATAATTTTTTTGTAAATAAATATTCCAAGTATACTTTTCATAGTATGAGATATACTTGTAAAAAACACTTTGATTTGTGTAAATAGATTTCCCAAGTATACTTTTCATGGTGTGAGCTATGCTTGTATAAATAAATATTTTAAAGTATTTGTAAAAAAACTTTGATTTGTGTAAATAAATATATTTTTAATTGTGTGAGATAAATTTGTTAAAACTTTTATTTGTGTAAATAAATATTACAAGTATACTTTTCATGGTGTGAGCTATGTTTGTATAAATAAATATTTAAAGTATTTGTAAAAAATCAACTTTGATTTGTGTAAATAAATATATTTTTAGTTGTGTAAGATAAATTTGTTAAACACTTTGATTTGTGCGAACGATTAGTCAAGCTATTTAAAATACAACTTTCCAACATTTCCTGCTCTATTTTTTTATTACAAACGTTAATAATTTACGCGTAAGATATTTAAATGTTATATCTATCTTTAAAAAGAGGGTTAGCAAATAAATAATTTATTAATGTATTTCTTTAAATTGAACTGTCACATCTACTTCATTTCCATCTTAAACAAATCTTTTCTAAAAAATACGATCTATATTTTAAGATGGAATATACAGTTGAGGTTATTTCATAAGCTGATATACATCATAAATGTTTTAAAACTCACCATATGTCCACTTCATACATAGCAATAGTTCAGTTGTGTGCTGATGAGATAATTAAATATTTTCTTACAATGTAACTTCAAGCTTTGATTCAAAACATTGTTGATGATGAATACATTTTCAGAAATAATTTCAAAGATTTATCTTTCTTATAATCATTGGTGAGAGAACAATGGATAAAAATATTTTAAATAATACAGGTTTATAATTATTTTTAATAAACAAATGAAAAAATATGGTAACTAGAAATTCTTATTTTAATAACTATCTTTTTTCAATAATTTTATTTTGTTTTTTAAAAAATGCTCAAAATGTTTATAGAATATGAAAAAGACTAAGAAAAACAAATAGCAACATAATTATCATTCTTAAAATTGCCGCAATCTTAAGCGTTAAATATATTTAAAACATTTAATATATAAAGAAATTGCCTGAATTTTTCTGTGGGCAAAATCTGAGAGATACGAAAATCACTCCGGCATTAAAACCTAATACCAAAGCTAATTTGTATAAAACAATATATTATTGATTATTAGCAATGAATAAAATACCTTGTACATTTAAATTTCGTATTCATAACTGCTCTCATGAATGTTGTTGTTTAAGCTTTTTAATATTTCCAACTTGAACAAATTGTTTACTTAAAGTCCTATAAGTAAATGACATTTTGGTTTAATTATCTTGACTATTTTCAATCTACATTAAAGGGTTTTATTAGATACCTTATCATAATAATAAGATATTTGTAATCATAAACATTTACTATTTCAAGATTATGACAAACTTTATGTTTTATTTGCTCCGGACGCAAAAGTGAAACTTACAATGTAATATATCTCAATGTCTGTCCTAGAGTCTACAGATGTAATGTTTTATTGTATTTTGTTCAAACTTAATATTAAGATTGTGTATGATCATAACTCAGGATGGTTTTAGGATTTTAATTTCGACCCTTAAATAAATGGTAAATTACTTATCAATATGTCGTGAAAATTTAAAATATTTGTAAATGGTTAAAGCAATTTTGCTTGTAGTGAAATATTTGGGGAGTGTTTGACATGGCAAATAAAACTGCTGCTTGTTTTTCAGGATATTATGTTTAAGTATACATGACTGATTACTGGTTTTTAAAAATTTAGTGAATATGGCTCCAAACATTTTGTTTAAAATATATCTAGGGGGTGTTTGTCGTGTCAAATAACACTGTATAATTTTTCTAAAGGGATAATGGCAGTTAAATAATTACAGATTTTTAAACAAAGTACCAATAAATCTTTTTATAATGAATATCTGGCGTGTATTATATTATAACAATATACTAGTTTGCAAGGAAACAACTTTATTAGGTTGTTCAAAATGGGTATCTGTGCAGTGTTTTAGATGATAGGTAATGTTTATTTGAAGATAATTTTATTTTGACTGACATTTGAGAATTTTTTCATATTATATAAAGGAATATATAAGAAAGAAATATATACTTTGTTGACAGACTACAATATGGCCCTTTCCTTCAAGATGCGCTTTACATTTTCTTGAAGCCCAGATTCTAATTAAAATAAGACATTATGCTTTTATATGTAAAAAATTAAATTACAAATTAAGGCAAAAAAAGTTTAGATTCAATAAACTCACACATTACATTATTTTGAGATATGTTTAAACAGCAGATGGAAGTTTTCTTCTTTTTTAATTTTGTGCGGTTGATTTTTGTTTCCATATTCCATTCAATGGTTAGAATAAAATTAAATTATTCATACTATTTTGTCTCTTAGTATTCACTACCTTTTTTAAATGCATCATTGCAATGCATCATACCTTTAAATCTAGCTATGTTATATAGGCCTAGATTTTATAGTAGATTTAATAACATACATTCAACCGTATAGCAGTTAATACCTAAGTTATTTGGTTTTTTTTATTGATGGTAAATAGGCCTAATTTTAACGCCTTCGTGTTGAAGTATAAGCTTAACCAATAAGGAATTCCAACTACAAACTATTTAAAAAAAGTAACGTTTATTTAAATTATAGAATAAATAAAACATTAATATCAAAATAGAGTAGGTTCAAATTTTGGAACATTTATAAAATTAAGTCACTAAATGTTAGCCCGTGGAATGTTTAAAACCTTATCATTTATTGTAAACTCTTAGTAGAATTTATTTTAATTGGTTGTAGAATTTATTTTATTCGCGTTGCACTTTATTTGAGTTCTTAACGAATTTATATAGCATAGTTTTTTAATTTTATAGTTTTATTTTATCATGACATGTAACTAGTATTCCCTACCTGAGATATGATAACAACAATGATATATGTTTAGACTAAGTGATATTTATTTAACAACTATAACGTTTAAAACATTAACAGTTTCATTTTAATCTCACTAAGTTTACCGTGACATATTTAAAGACACATAATATTTCTATGAAAAGATCCACATGACTTGTGGATATTTCTCCATGATTCTATTTGGTTACATCTTTCAAAAGTCAAATATAATTTATTAATTAGCTGATAGATGTGAATGCTTAGTGATTATGTGAGATTTAGTGATTGAAATGTTTTTTTATACATTGTAATTGCTTGAAGACAATCAAATAATACACATTGTAAATTATTAATTATAATAATATAGTGACATGGTAAGTTTTCATCAGTTGTGTTGATAAGCTATCATATTAAATATAAAGGCTCATTCATGTTAACCTATAGGTTTATTTCTACGAACAATTATCAGTTAAATCTAGTCAGAGCTTTTTATCAGCTGAATTTTATTGACGGTTCAAAGGTAGCATTACATGTATTAGAATAGAATAACGCGTGAGGTCTTAAATAGGTGTTCTTGCCGACTCCCTCCTCCACCTTCCTCTACAAGCCCCTCAACCCTCTTACCTTTACATATACTCCGAGTTGTAAACTATGTAATTACAAGTGCCCAGAAAGATGTTTTTTAAACAATTTTCCCTATCCGGGTGTTTAGGACAACCAAAGTCAAGGTTTTTGGAAGATTGTTTAGTTTCTCCTTTTCACTTAAGGTCGTTGAATTCCTCTTTGTACATGTATAACCCCCCAGCAGGGTAAATTTATGAAAGGCTTCTATCACTAGTTTCCTATGCTTTATTAAATTAATCATAAAAATGTTTTATTTGCTTATCATCTAGACAGGTAGTATTATTCAAAGACAAACTAGTGCTACGAGCTGTTTCTTAAACTTTATGGAACATTTAATAAGTTAAATACTTTTTTATCGATATTCAGACTGTTTTATTTGTTTGTAACATAGACGGGTAGTAAGTGGTGACCAAGAGTAAAGATGAGTCCAGAGTCGATAGGTGCGGTACAGCGTGTAAACTACGAGAACAGGTTCATCAGCGACGAGTTCTGGTTTGAAGATAGAGGATACCTTCAAGAATCTTCAATCTATCTATAAGCTATAGTGAATGGGCTCCAACACTATAGCAGATTGAGAAGAAAGCGATCTGGACTATACTGGGTCTGTAGACTTGTTTATACACTTAGACGTTCAGCCTGTTTTGGAAAAGATAAAGCCTCCTTTATAAAATATATAAGTTTTCCAGATTGTGTTATTGTAAAGGCTTCTCAAAATTATACTATCCTCGTGTATTTACTGTTCATGTATTAAAGACTGGTATTTAGCTATGATTAATGTTTATAAAGAGAGTCGGGATATCAAACCCTGTCCTCCGGAGAAGAGTAAGCCATTTATTCTAGAAATTCTATATTATCACAATCATTAATCTTTCTTGTTGTTTACCATTATCCATGTAACTTTTGAAAATAAATTTTAAACCTCTGTTCATTCCTGTCAAATCTTGCCAGCAACAGCATATAACCTAGTAGAGAGGGTATGTCTATACTATATTAAAAAGGACAAACATGATATTCAGATAGGTTTTAATAGCACTTTAAGTTAATTATTAAATAATCAAAAAGTTTTATTTGCTTATCATCTAGACGGGTAGTATTATTCAAAGACAAAATAGTGCTACGAGTTTGTTTCTTAAACTTTATGGAACATTTAATAAGTTAAATAATTTTTTTTATCGATATTCAGACTGTTTTATTTGTTTGTAACCTAGACGGGTAGTATATATTCTTAACATAGAATATTAGGTTGAAACTGTGTCTGTTCCCCGATTATTTAGCACATAAACGTGTAATCGTAATGAAATAGTAAGATTCGAAAACAACTTATTTGGTTTCCATACGCTAAAATTAATATTATATTAAGTCTTTAAATACTCACATCGATGTCAAATATTCTGTAGCAAGATGCTTTGTCGCGCTAATGGATTAAGAATAGGGAAGGTTGAGTTAACCCAACAAACCACCCCAGCGAGATTCGAACCTCGACAGTCTAACTCACGCCTCAGGACTACTACGCAGCTCTTACACGCCGTCACCCCCACCAAACAGACCAATTTGGGGCCCCATCAATGCTCCCTCGATTAGCACAAAGGTTTTGACCCAGTGGGGTTCTCTATCCGTCGATCTCGAACAGCCTACGGTGGAAACGCACATAAGAAACCTGGATCTCCTCAGTGCTACCTACTATACATGCCAAGTCGTCGGTTTGGACTATTACATGCTGGATTGTGAACTAAAAACAATTTTACTAACGCATCTAAAAGACACTGTAGAAAAACGTATGAACGAATATATGTGTCATTCTTGTAAAAGTGTATAATATGTCTGTAAAAACCTTTAATGTATAATAAATGTATGTTTTGTAATATAGTGTTTTATTCAAGCAAAAAAAAAAAACCTGTCTGTTCCTTACACGTAGATACGAGTCTCGACTTGTTGGGCTAGCAAACATGAACAGAGTCAATTAGCTCACAGTTTCAAGGTCACGACTTGTCTTGTCATCCCGCCAAACCTGCGGGAGGTCATGGGTTCGAATCTCGCCCTGGTAAACTGGGGGTGGTTTTCTACTCTCCCTCACTCCACGTAGAGTTTGAAGTCCTCCTAAGTTCTACTACTAGTTAATGGCTGCCCTGGGGGTAACTAACAAGTTACAATAACAAGCGCCAAACGATAACAAATCTTTCTTGCGCTGTAAGCTAACATATTCTACACCCCCGGCCACGGTTGCTGCTCTAGACCCTATAGTCACCGCCGGGGCGGAGGGTGGGAGGGAGCTTCCCGATAATTATTTGTAATATCCGTGTTTTATTCTCCCCGGGACACAAGCACAGTGGAACGAGGATTTGAGGGTGCCAGACAAACACGTACAGGATACAGGTTGAAATAACAACGCGTCGGGAACCGGGGTGGTTTTGGGGCCTGGGGGTGCCCTCGACAAGCACGGTCTACGAGGATGTCAGACAAGCACGTACATGTTCAAGGGCAGGAACAACAATAACAAAGCGTCACACCAACATGTTCAGGGTGCGGAGGGGGGGAAGCCAACAGCCAATCAGAGAGCGAGGGGGCGTGGTCACGTGATCAGCTCTAAGCCTATCAGCGAGCTGGGCTATCTTATCCCACTAGACTACTTGTGTACAACAAGATCCATAATTTCTGAACACCTTTTTTTAACAACCTGTATATACGTGTGTGTGTGTGTGTGTGTGTGTAATTTCTCTAAAATAAAAGATGTATTAAACTAAAATAATTTAATGAATATTTTCAGGGATAGAAATAATAGCTAGAACACACATGCCCACCCTCCCCTTTTTAAACTCCTGGATGCGCCACTGAAACTTAATATATTCAAAATTAAGTCTGCTATAAGTGGGAAAAGGTCTTGTTCGTCTAATAAAACATGAATAAAACTATTTAGAGAAATCCTTTTCACCTCTCTCTTCTTACAAAACCAACGTTATACAAATAGGTTTTATCTAATCAAGGAAACACTGTTTATGCAAATTATTTATAAGGTAAACATAATCAAGTTTACTCTATAAAAAACTTTTAGCCTAGATCATACAAATACATCACAGGGAACATTCTCAATAGCTCAGGTTTGGAGGTGGCAGACAATTAGTGTCCAGTCAAGGGTTTTACCTGACTGAACAGGATATAAATGTTTCGAAGGAAGGGGGAGTAGCGGGGTTTACATGGGGAAAAAAATATGGTATGAAAGAGAATGCCAAAAGGGGGTTTGGGGAGGAGAGGGAGAGGTGCTTCCGAAGACAGAGCATTCTACCAGGAAGCTACTGAACTTTTTCAACAGTTTAGACATGATTTAATTTGAAAATAACAAATTTAGTACCAGTTATTGTATTATAAATATTTGTCGTGTATGATAGAACATTATCTTATTCTCTATAATAATATAACTTCAAAACTTTATTCTTGTATTTCATGTTTTATTTAATTTAAATTTAATTGAAATTACGTCTTATTGTAAAAAAGTAAATATTAACTTGTAACTTTTTTTATTAATATAGTTCATTTTAAATTTACGAGTTTAATGCAATGCAAACAACCGCATGTTGTTACTATGCATATTTTTTAAGCAATGGCGTGCACAACTTTATCGTTCTTATATAATAGGTGTCCATTCAAATCTTAACCCTCTGGTGCTAAGCTTTCTCTATCAAGCTTATATTTAACCCAAAAAGTATTAGATGTATGCGGTAATGATTATTTCCTTCTATCAGTACGAGATGTTCGGCTAAAATTTCAAGTTGAACCTCAACATCTTCCGGACCTGCTATAATACATGTTGAAGTTCGAACCCGACTAGGGAGAACTTCAATGAACGCTCTAAACACATTGTTGTTTAATCTGGAAATGTCATGAGCTATATATCTGTATAGATAAGAGTTGAGCTTACCGTATGAATAGATGCGAGTTTCATATTGTGACTGTGTGATTAAAGGATCCTCCTGAGCTACACGCGCTCGCTGATTGGATGGCTCTCCCATTCCCTCGGAAGGCTATCTAAGCAGGGTAAGCAAGTGAAAAAAATTAGGTTCACACTCTTCAATGCTCTTTCCAACCAGCGGTAGACGCAAAAATACGATTGTCGTTCTAATAGACTGAATCTTCACCAAACACGAGTTAAAGATGTTCGGCTAGAGATTCGAAATAATCACTACTCGCGTGTGTTGGTTTATATGTCAGATAGGTTATACTATGTTTCCAGAAGTTTGGAAATTGGATGTGTTGAATCCCACCCTGATCTTTAATATGTTGGACTGAATATTTGCTCAAAGCTTCAAGATCGACTAGACTGTTAGCATAGATAAGGAACGCCTCGCAATGAACCGATTCAAGCCAGGTGTTGAAGGGACAAAAAAATTTCATACTTCATCATCTATAAATCATGTTTTTTTTCTCAATATCGGATTTGAGATGAGAGAGCTTTCTATTTGATGATAAAATAAAGATAAGTTATGCGGAATCTAACGCTAAAATAATCTTACACCTATTTTTCTGAAAATATATTAGTAGCACTTTCCAGCTCGTTTAGGTTAATGTCATAGCAATATGTTTGATATTAATTAGAAGCTGACCCATACTTATTTTTTCTAACTGCACAGCTCGTTTAAGTTAATGTTCTGATAGAGCTAATTACATAATTCGTCTTAAGATATAAGATTGAAGTTCACTTATTATTTCTAATAGTACTTTCATCTCGTTTTAAAATTAATGTTTCAGTAATGTGTTTGATCTTATTTACGAGATAGCCTTTACTTCTTATATTTAATCCAGGAAAGCACACTCAGCACTATGTCAAAAGTCTACCTTCACACAGAAATATAATAGAAAGTTTAAATGCTAAAGTCTACCTTCACCTAGATATATAATAGCAAGTTTAAATGCCAATTATTACTTGTTGGATTTTTTTCTCCCTGTCACGAACTGTAAACTCTGGTTTCACGATAGCCTGAGATTATTCTCCCATAACAGGACGTTTCAGCTGTCGCTGTTTCTCGAACGTCTTGGATATATCGAGCTCCCAAGGATCACGGTTAGCATCCGACATCAGAGATCAGACACTACCTCTGCAACAGAAAATAATCGAAAAAGTATGAGCTAAATGTTATATACGACCAGATAAAGTCAGCATTCACATCCGACTGCACCTGTTAAAAGACACAAGTTCAATTGTTTATTCCTTACCGTACAGTTTCAGCTACTTGTACTCCAGGTTCGAAGGTCTAGCACTACAGTCCCGATTCTCACTGTAGCGTCGGTTTAGACAGATTGTGTTAAATAGGCTGACTATAATGGTACCTGCTCAAGTGTAACATTCTAAATAATCAAAGTTTGAACCAACCTTCAAACGAGATGTCCGATGTATTACCGGCAACCCCGTTGTATACCAGCACCAGCTTCTTAGTATTCAGCTCTTGCAGCTCTTCGTCGTTGAATGATTCAGAGATGCGATTAGGAAGATAGGTGAATTCGTCAGTTTGCAGTTGCGCTATGATATTTCTGCCGAACTTTGTTGTTACCGATTTGAAACTCTTAACCGGATATGGTATGCCTATATCTAATTCACTCAACTTCACCTGCTTCTGCACGCAGCACGACACGTTTTGAAGTTTATTGAGAATATCCATGGTGATGCTCAACCTTTTATAACAGCTAGCAAGGTCGCGTGAGGTCTTAAATAGGTGTTCTATCCGTCTCCCTCCTCTACAAGCCCCTCAACCCTCTCACCTCTACATATACTCCGAGTTGTAAACTAGGTAATTACAAGTTCCCAGAAAGTTATTTTTCAAACCATTTTCCCTATCCGGGTGTTTAGAACAGCCAAAGTCAAGGTTTTTGGAAGATTGTTTAGTTTCTCCTTTTCACTCAAAGTCGTTGAATTCCGCTTTGTACAGGTATAACCCCCCGCAAGTTAAATTTATGAAACGCTTCTATCACTAGTTTCCTATACTTTATGGAACATTAAATATGATAATTAATTATTAAATAATCAAAAATGTTTTATTTGCTTATCATCTAGACAGATAGTATTATACAAAGATAAACTAGTGCTACGAGTTGTTTCTTAAACTTTATGGAACATTTAATAAGTTAAATACTTTTTTATCGATATTCAGACTGTTTTATTTGTTTGTAACATAGACGGGTAGTAAGTGGTGACCAAGAGTAAAGATGAGTCCAGAGTCGATAGGTGCGGTACAGCGTGTAAATTACGAGAACAGGTTCATCAGCGATGAGTTCTGGTTTGAAGATAGAGGATACCTTCAAGAATCTTCAATCTATCTATAAGCTATAGTGAATGGGCTAAAAATAGAAGGGGCAAGAAGTGTGACTGCTATCCAGCTCTAGATGTCAGGCAAGGACTGTTAGGCTCTGGAGAGGGAGCCCCGGGAGGGGGCGGGGGGCAACGGCTGGGAGCGGGGGCGGAAGTAAGGGCTCTGGAAACAACGCTCCAGATTTTTTACCCTAGAGAACGAGAAACTATAGTTTCACATCCTCCTATAGTTTCACAGTCTCCCTTCTTAGCGAAAACAACGTATGGTTCTTCATAGTCTAAGGTAATATCCGAGGATGAGAAGCGTATTTTTACATTGGCGATTTGGACCTTCATAGCGAAAACGGACTATACCTCTCACGGGAAATAAACGAAAATATAGACCGTTCTTGGTATAAAGGAACTATCTCATAATGAGAAGCGTATTTTTACATTGACAATTTGGACATTCATAGCGAAAACGGTATATACCTCGCACGGGAAATAAACGAAAATATAGACCGTTCTTGGTATAAAGGAACTATCTCATAATGAGAAGAGTATTTTTACATTGACAATTTGGACATTCATAGCGAAAACGGACTATAATTATTCCCTTTTAAGCAAAAACAACGCATGGTTCTTCATACGCCATAGTCGTCAAACATCATGGAAGGTCAAGACGTTTGCACCCGTAAAGCAAAGGCATCAACGAATATATGCGTCATTCCTGTAAAAGTGTATAATAAATACGTGTTTTAATCATACAAAACCTGTCTGTCTCTTACTGACGAGCCGCACACCCCCACATGTAGACGGTAGATACCAAATAGCAAAGTGTTTTGACCCATTGGCGGAAGTGGGCTTCCCTTTCAAGGATGAGAAACGATGTATAGTTTCCCATTCCTTCTTAGCAAAAACGGTGTATAGGCAATATCTGAGAATGAAAACAACAGACCCCCAGACGACGTCACGTGTTTTGACAGAATCGTCACAATTCAAGGTCATATTGGGCTGATTAGCCACCCTAGACTACTTACCTCTCTGTTGTAGTAACGGGTCGTGTTGGTGAGATCAATCACTAACTTGATGTTGGGGCATTGTTTCAGTAGGTCCTCTGGCATGAACCTGAAACAACAGAGTGGTATGGGTGAACAAAGGCACTACACTTAGTGGCATGAAAATGAGAATTAAAACAGACTTGGGGCATTCAAAGCGCCATAATGCACCTTAAATATATCAAGTGTTCTGTCCTAGGTTTAATTATTTGAAAGTCTTGTACCTGTAGGCCTTAAGCCTTTATATAAAGACAGGGTGTATATAAACTCACGAGATTCCTATTTAAAACGTGATTCCTTATAACAAAACAGTCGGAAATTTAATACAATAAACGTCGTTCGACGCTTAGTTTTCTAACTATATGACACTATCAAATCAGGTGAACATACACACGATTGCTTCCAGGCCAGGTAATAACAGGACGCACATCCACAGTGAAAATATATATTATTTTCCTTCATAAGAACAAAGCACCATCCATACTTATTTTAAGTGTTCAAGACCGTCACCGTGCATTTCAAGACCAGCGGCCTTGCTTGGCATCATGCTATCCCGTACACGCCGACATCGACAGTTGCACGAACAGTGTGCAATTTTACTATGAGATTGTTGATATTAGTGGTAGTAGCTATGTATGCTTGTTTGCGTTCTTGGTACATCGTAACAAAATTGTGTGTAGTCATTGTTAAACCATTTGGCAGTTTCTCGTAAACTAAGTTTGTTATTTACAATTTTCGGCTTGTTTTGTCTGAAGGAATGGAACTGGTGTGAACCCTGTCTACTAATATCAATACTGTATTAAAGACCTATCAGTCTTTAGCACCCAATTTACAATTAACTTTACACAAGACAGCCCTCTTGATGTTAAATGCTCAACTTCTATAGTCCGAAATAAAACACCTGAGTAGTAAGAAAACATTAACAAATACTATTTTATACGCCACCTGAGATAAAACCAGAGACCTCTAGACTCAGGGTTGGTCTCCCTAACAACCCGACTTAGGAACTGTATTCAGAATAGCTTTATTACTTTCTCTCTATCTTACAGGTAGAGAAAGTATGGTGATCGTCAAAAAAATCGAGCTCGAGATTTTGATGAATCTTGACGTTTCATGACTCCCTGAATCCGAAAAAGTGGTTTTTGAATTTCCGTCTGTCTGTCTGTTTGTACCTCCAACTGGAGTCTAAACTATTTTACCGATTGAGCTAGAACTTGATATCTAGGGTTTTCATAGGGTTGCCCCGAGCGGTTTTTGGAATTGGATATCTACCCCTAAAATTAAGGGTAGTTTACTGAATGGAAAAAAAAAGAAAAATCGATTTTCTCAAAATCGGCTCTAACGATTTTGATTAAATTTCATTTATAAACATTAATAAATATTCCAAACAAAATGGCTACCCTCAATATTTCGGCAAAATGGCTGGTTTGATGCGTTAATTAACACAAATTAATTAATTAATTAATACAAATATTTTATTCGAAACATATTTTTATAAAATCAATAACTTTCAATCTATACGCAATTATATGAATTTTTTTTAACTTTTTGGACATTAAAGTTTAAGTATTGCGACCGTAAATAAAAACTAACCTGAAATGTTGATGGATGTCGACGTCTCATGACCACCACAACCCTAAAAAATAGTCTTTCCAATGCCGTCTGTCTGTGTGTCTATAAAAACTTAAAATTAAGGGTAGTTTACTGAAGGGCGAAAAGAGAAAAAATTGGTTTTCTCAAAATCTGCTCAAACGATTTTGATTAAAATTCATATCTAGGCGTTGATTAATTTTACTATGAAAATGATTTTTAGGGTACTTTAGAGAAGCGTTAATTTTCGTATCTCCACAACTATTTGAGAAACTAAACATCTTGTCAGTGCAAAATTGTAGGACTATTAGAAATAAAAAACTTTTATTTGACATATATTTTTATAAAAGCAACAGTTTCTGAGATATTTGCAAATATATTAATACAATTTTGTGAGCTTTAGTTGTAAACATATACTACTTAAGTCTTAACGGAATAATTCTCCAATGCCATAGAGTAATTAAATATAAGTAAGTATCTAAAAAAAAGTATGTTATTTTTCCTTAAAGCTCTTAGGAGAAATGTTAGCACAGCAATGATCTATCTCCATTTTAGACTTAATAGTCAATATTTACATTTTTTATTGGTCAAAATGTATAAATTAATAATTAAATATCAATGCGATGACTTGAAGATCTGCAACACCGTATAAAATGTTAAAATTTTAACCAGAAATCGAAATTTTAATACGAAGTGTTGACCCTTGTGGAAGACATTAAACTATTTGAAATGCTCTTAAGTGGACAAAGATGCGCCTCTTTTCTCATTGATTCTATATCATTGTATATTATTTTATGCGTGTTCTTATGTGGAGTGGTGATGATACAATGTACATTATTCCGTTCAGAAATCTCACGAGTTTATAGAAAGAGAGAGAAAGTCTGTGCGGTGCGCCGTACCATTTATTTTTTCTGAGAGATAACATATCTTTGAAATAAAAAGATATTAGTGCAAACTAATAAATTGGTGAGAAAGATTAAATTTGAGGAAAATGTCCTAATATTTTCCTAGAGGATGCTAAAATCACTAATGACCAAAATGACTACCAAGAAACTCAGCCAGGATTTAAATCCCAGCCTCTCATATTAGAGTCAAACACGCTCTACCGGTAAGATACGTGTCAAGGGAGTAGGCCTGCTACTAGATGTAGGCCAAATTTAGTGAATGTCGGTTAGAATTTATTTTTTCCACTAAAATCGGTAGGAAAGCGGACTAAATTTCAGGCTCGTGTATTCTAGTTTGGCAGTAAAAGATAAGTAAATGTATGAATCCCATCCGGGTGTAGGGAGGATGATTTTTCTCTCTAAATGGTTTCCAACTCTCCCTCCACACAGATACGGGACATTCCCTCTAAGTCAACCTTCCTACTATCTGACCCATTTTCGTGATTTAAATGCGCATAGCCTGGACGGGTAGTGAGACGCGCTGGGATATAGGCGGATAGTTTTTTTTTCAAGAAATCTCTTTTTATAGTTTAGTACAGTTACTAGATGGCCCGACCCGGCTTTCAAAAGGAAAAAACCCATCTAAAACGAAGTTATAAGTATTTAATTCCCACAAAACCTGACAGAACAGTGGAGCTTTTAAGTGACAAAGAGTGTTCTAATCTAAATACAACGGTTTGAATCCCGATTGGGTTCAATGAGACAGGGGTGGGGGTAGTGTTCCTTCCCTCATAGGCAAAACTTTGATGCATTCGGTTTTTTTTTTCCGTACATACCAATGGTTACTAACGATTTAATTTAATGAGTAGTATGAATAAAGACTGTAATTTAGGGGGAATGAGCTTGTATTAACGTGGAGAGGGGATAAATAAACAAGTGAAAAAGTGATAAATGAAACGCCGGAAAACCACCCCACTTCACCTAACCGATATTCAAACCCACTGGTTCTTAACCAAGGCTCCACAAACATTTCAGACCTGTCAAAATATTTCTCAAATACTATGCCAGACCAACGGAAACGTGTTTTTTAGCACCACGTCTTACAACCCATTCGGGTAGTACGCCTATGTAGAGGAAGTACGCCATATATGGAATAGGAGGGTATCTGTAAAACTAATGTTGTTAGTGCGAGGGAGATAGCTAGAATTTAAAGGGTGGCTGTCCTGTAGTCTGGCATGTGAAGGTCAGTGATGCCGGCCGATCTTTCAATGCTCCACGCTTGTTTGTATTGTAAACGCTGACTATTACTTTTTTGAAGGTTAATACAATATTATTTTAAATAGTCAAATAAATACAGCATGTTACTAAGTTAGTTGTTTAAATATTTACTAAATGGGCTATCTAATAGTATATCATGTATGTTTTTAAGATAGACACAACGTGTACTAAGCTCGGTCATATTTAAATATGGCAAGTGCCCTAAAATGGAATAGGCTGCTGTTCCAAAAATGGAATAGTATAACAAGGAATAAAACGTAAAAAGAAAAAACAAAATGACTTCAGTAAAGACAGCAAACCTATGAAACAGGTAAAGATGAAAATACAAATAATAAGACAAGAAACAACTTCAGATTCATCTTGTGATGAGTGTGTACCAATGAACCTCCCTGGACTGACCAATCCAAGTGATGAAGATGCGGCTTGGACAAACAAGGTGAAGAGTGGATCCAATGTGTTGTGTACAAGGAATGGGCACATGTTGAATGCTCAGGAGCTGAAGCAAGCTACTTTGTATGTGATTTTTGCAAATAACATTTTGTTTATCTATTTAAAATAAGTTGATTTTTATTTTATTTTAGTTTATTCATCAAACCCTTTTATATGTTATATTCTAATACTGTTCAATTAATCAATAAAATTGACTTTTAACATAATCCATGTAAAATAATGAAGATCTTAGGTTTATAAATATTTTTTTAGACATATTCCATAATTGGAACACTTTTTTTTTCCCTGCCAAAAATGCTTTTTTTTACATTTTAATTTTTATAAAATTATTTTTATTTGATTAAAAAATAGACTAAATAAGAATGCCATTATTGAATATTTCGTTTTTATATTAATTAAAATACATTTTTTACTGAGCAAAATGAAAGTGGTATTCCATATTTGGCGTACTTCCTCTACTAATTACTCTAATGTGTTAGGGATTAGGACGGTCAAGTTTAGAAGAAATGTACCCACATTTGCGTGGAGGTTGATTGGAAAGTCATTTAGGAAAAATCATCCTCATACACCCAACCGGGATCGAACCCCTATCTTCCTATTCTCGGCAGTCTAGTCTATTGAGAGAGTGACACCTTAGATCATGCGGCCACCAAGCGGGCAACCATGTCTATATTTTATATAAATATTTATTTTATATTTTTTGTTGTTGCAAAATTAGCCTATATTATCCGAGAGAATTCAAATAATAGCTACATTAAAACGTATTTATTCAATATATAATAATTATTTGACCAATTAAGTTATTTCACCATTTTAAATTTTAATCTCTTAATTACACTAATGGGGTAGGGACTAGAAAGGTGGAATTTAAAGAAAATGAATCCGCATTTTCGTGGAGGAAGCAGGAAACTTTTTATGAAATTATGACCTTCAGATCACCCAGCCGGGATTCGAGCCCCGACCTCCCTGTCACCGGTAAACCAAACTAAATGAGTTCCCTGTAGCCTGGTAGACAAAAATGAAGCCTTTATTACGCATGCACACCTGTGCGGGTAAAAGCTTTGGGTTCATCTTTAAAATAATAACGTAGGGAGATTTTTTTGGTGGAGAGGGAGGCGTTAAGTTGGGTTTTTTTTCGTTTTCTTATAAGGGGGAAGGAGGGTCAGAATCCATCTTAAGTAAGATTTTTTACTAATGTTTATCGTGAGACAAAAAAATTGAAATGTTTTATTTGAATTCATTAAATGACCATACTTTAACCCCTAATTTTCACTGTTTTATAGAAATAATTGAAATACATACTTCATATTTTGCGCAAAATTAGTTAATTACACTACACATGACATGGCAAATTGACTGTTCGTTTCATTTATAATAGAAATAAAACAAATATACAACTTAAATAATCTAGTTTACCAAATCATAAGAAATTACGTAAGATAATCATGAAAATCATGAAAAAAAAGGCTTACGTAATTTAAGGATGGGCCCTTATCATAGTGAATAGTACAGTAATACTAGAACATATTAGCAATGCGAGAGTCAGATGGGGCCCGGGCCTAAGTGAGTACACCGACCTTGACTCCATGGGGACCAACGTTCCCTCTAACCAACCGGTCGTTCATAATTCTCTCGAACCTCGTTGCAACACACCGCAAGGCTTGCTGGAATGTTTGTTGTTAAGTTATTACTGGAGAGCCGTTATTAATCCGCGCGGTTGTAAACCCTTCAAGACAAGAAGAGGGTGGGTGGGAGCGATGTTAACACCGGTTAAATGAGAGCCGACACAAGAACAGAACCGTACCACGTTCAAGTACCATGATTTATAGCGCGGCAGGGAAGGTTAGATCCATCCCTAGTACACGCGTACAAATCCCGCATTTTTTTTTAAATTCCTTTAGACCTTTATCACAATTTTTATATTATTTACGCACCAGGGCTAGTTTTGAAAATCAACATCCAACTATGGGACTTACTTGGGCTAAAACCCACTACGCCATTTTTTTTGTTTAATTTTAGCACCACGTCTTACTAACCGTTCGGGTTACATAATTATGTACAAGTTACGCTAATGGTTTTATGGATTAGGAAGGTTAAATTTAGAGGAAGTGTAGTCGCATTTGCATGGAGAGAGAGTCGGAAGACATTTTGTAAAAACCACCCACAGTACACCTGACCCGAGATTCCAACCTCAATATCCCCGTCGTCGGATGTCTAGTCTACTGCGAGAGTAGCGCCTTTAACCACGCGGCCTTCCAAGAGGGTTGCACCGATCTTGCGATTAGATTCTGATCAAGGAATAACCAACTATTCGAGCTACCTGCTTTGGTGACCACATGGTTTAAGGCGGTGTTATTCAACCTTATTGGTTCGCGTATCCCCAGATATAATTTATCTACATCACTCTCATACTAAACCAGACTGCCAATGGTGGAAAGATCGGTGTTCGAATCCAGGTCGGGTGTATTGAGAATTTTTTCTAATTGGTTTTCCACTCTCCCTCGACGTAAATGTTGGTACACTTCCTATAGCTTCAACCTAACTTTATTTCTTACACACGAGCGTAATTAGTTAATATGTGTATTGCCCGAACGGGTATTAAGACGTGGTGCAAACAAATAAATAAAAAATATTCGAGTTAATTCGAGTTGATAAAAATGTTGAAGAAAAAATAACGTATATAATTATATAAACTATAATAGATCTGTTCCTTTGCACACATAAAAATAACAGCTGAAAACAGTCAAACTCACTACTTACCCGGAGCATATACACATTTACACTTGTGAGTTATGACACAGGTATAAAGAAGGTAAAACTAAGAAAAATGTAGGCACATTTACGTGTAAGGAGATTGGGAGAACATTGAGAAGGGGGAAAAAAACCTCTGTGCTACTGGTCAGGATTCAAACTTAAGCCCTCCTGTTAAGTTTGACTACACAAGAATAACGCCTATTAATTTAAATTTAAATCTGGTTATATTAATGTGCACTTTATAAACATAATCTTATAACTTATCAGTGTATTAATTCAATTTATGAACTCAATTTAAGACTTAAACGGCTATGCTAAAGATCCCGGGTTCAATTCCCGAGTCTAGGTATCTATTTTCAACATATATGATTTAGACCTATGTTTGTAAACAGAACATATTCCAAACCAAACATTAATTTCAGAACATTGTAATAATAACAGTCATCTTGGATGTAGGAAAGACGAATTCATACATATAAAATAAACTATTTTAGGTAGTGCCAAAGGTCAAACTAAAGACCCTCTAAATAAGTGTGGCTCGACCCCTCTTCCATTGAACAGCCGCAATAATTAAACATACGTTCACATCAGAAAGAACGCTGTCCTTTTATAATTGTATTGCTTTAAATTATTTTTGTTTTACACGCAGCTGTGAATTAGCGGTTAGAGGCGTTTGATCCGCATTTGGACTATATAGTCACTGACGGAGAAGACGGGGTTCGAGTCCCAACATAGTGCAGTGATGGTAAATTTTCACATTCTATTTCCAAGTTAATATTGGTCATATTTTCTCCAAACTGTTCTCACTATACAAAAAATAATAATTTTAAAGCGGCTTCTCCACGCAACTACGAATAAATTTGATTTAAATTTATTTTAAAAAACTAGCAAAATAAGAATCTACTCACAAAGGTCATCCTTGATCCGCTACACCCTTTTATCTCCCTTCCACCCTTCAGAAAACCCTTTAATCAGTCTATTAGCGGAACAAGGGGGCCTAATTACACCCCAATGCTTGCACGTACTACTCGTGACCGGGCGGACAACCCTTTCGTCAAGCTTCTAATTACCGGCCTTAAAATCAAAATTCCCACACCCCTTCAACGCTTCTCATCAATATCTATTAATACCAAGGCCCGCGAGCAGCTATTATTAAAAACGAAGAGAGTTGAGCAAAAACTGATACGCTTTTGAACGCATCACGGATATTGGGAAGCACGTCCATCGACCGGTCCCCATAGTTTATGGTTTAAAACTCTCGCGCGCTATCGTAAACATAAAAAAAACATAAGGTTGTTAAGAGCTGATACATTCTTTTTGAGTTCCTAGACATAATTTTTAATGGAGCAAATAAATTTGGCCCGGCAACGAAAGGTATAATTAATAGAAAGACGAGAGGATGAAATAGTGGAGTAATGAAAATAACACAAAAATTCATATAGTAAGAGATTTAAAAAAATACAAATTCCGAGAACTCCGAAAGCGGTGTATTCGATTAGTTTTATCGCGATCTCAACAAAGTGCTATTAAAATAATATAAAAGCCTTTACGGTCATATGGAACGCCATTTTTCAATAAGTACAAATGAATATATGTAATTATTGTAATGATGTTATCTACAAGTAAAATACCTATCATAAAGACAATCAAAACAATTAAATTTAAATAAAACACACAGAATAACATTTCATATAAAAAATATTTAATCGAGCTGATATTTTATCAAATCATAAACTGGACTACTTTATTTCAACGTTACTTTATGAACAGTATTATATTGTACTAATGTGCTTTGTCAGTTTTTACTTTATCATATCAAGAGAAAGTATTGTAATAATGAAAAAAATTGATCTCGAGATTATGACGAATCCCTTACGTATGTAGCAGTAGTTAATCTACAATCAACTGCAAATAAAAATGATGACTAAACAAGACGTCAAATGGTTTTGTTACTGACTATACACACAATTCAATCCCTATGTCCACAACCACTCGGCCTAAGACACCTGCCCGCGACAAAAGTTAAGTTCAGCCTGCATGGCAAGCATGGATCTCTATGACGCGTCACCGCTATGAAATGTCATCCGTAGCACGTCGTATGGCTGAAATGCTAGCATCGATCTTTTTAATGGCGTCATATGATCGATGACGCCGCCATCTTCCCGTCATTCATGTCATAACTTAAAGTCGCACTCAGAGGGTCGTCTTGACCATCGTCATAGCAAATATATTTGATAAGTAATTACATTTAGTGAGTGCTGTGGCTGTTCAAACTGAATAATTCATTTATTTTACGTTTATGCAATCGGTAAGTAACAATAATAGTGCTTTATCAATATGATTCCCTAGCGTATTTGTATTTATTTATCAGTTAACTAACTGAGATGTACGGTACATTTTGGCCCGGTTCCTTTTATAAGTAATTTATTATAGTGAGTGTTATATTTGCTTAAACTCTTAATTATTTTGATTTACATTTGTGGAAATGAAAAATCAGAGTATTAGTGTTGTACTAACATAATAATTACTTAAATTATTTGTTTTTATTTACCATTTAACTTGATGAAGTGTAATCATAACCTTATGGCTAGACCAATGGTGTTTCTTTTTAAGGTTATGCCAACCGTTTAAATTTAAAATATTTGGCTAGGGACATGTTTTCATAACTGATACATTGTATGAATGTAATAATGTTGTAGGTTCTTACAGCTGTGTGTTTCCCCCTACTGGCATTTACGAGTAATTGTGAAAGATTTCTCTTTGGCAGTTTGTAAAACATCTCTTATTGTGTGAGAAGAGTTAAAACTCTTTTTAGGCCTACATAGCAGCTGTCAGAAGTGTGCATCAAAACAATTAAATCATTAAAGAAAACAGTAAGTTGGACTATCCTTTAAAAAATCCTAGATAACATTTTAATTTGCATCCCGAATTTAACTAGGCCTAGGCCTACACAATATTAGCTAATTATGTATGAGTTTAACTAGGCCAACACCATATTTGCTAATTATGTGTGATTTTAACTAGGTCTACACAATATTAGCTAATTATGTATGAGTTTAACTAGGCCAACACCATATTTGCTAATTATGTGTGATTTTAACTAGGTCTACACAATATTAGCTAATTATGTATGAGTTTAACTAGGCCTGCACAATATTAGCTAATTAAGTATGAGTTTAACTAGGCCAACAGCATATTAGCTAATTATGTGTGATTTTAACTAGGTCTACACAATATTAGCTAATTATGTGTGATTTTATCTAGGCCTACACAATATCACAATATTAGTTAACGAAGTATGATTGCAGTTATTTTCACCTGACCCATACATACTGTCTCCCTAAGCGTATACAAGCCTAGATGGGGACAAAACCTAAGAACTTTATTATTTAGGTGAATTTTATTTCTCTAAAAAACCTGAAAATCACAAAATATATACTATTATTACACTCACAAAAATGTGGTGAATCCAATGATACTAAATTGATGAGTATTAAAAAAAGTTACAGTGAAACATTCAAACCCAAACTTACCAAAGTAACGCAGGAACAAGCGTTGTTGAGAAATTTGTAAAATTACACACCAACAAAATTACCTTTATTATAGAGCCTGATTGACCAATCTGACACCTTAGCTCATTCTGTAGCGTGTCTACAGAGGTGGGAGTCCCGGTTTCGATTCCCGGCATGGTCGAAAAATGTATCATTGGTGAAATGTGGGTTTACCCTTTTTCTGTGATGAATTAACGGCCGAGGACTGGATGTTGTGCCTGTCCTAGTATTAAGTTAGATTATAAGGCATATGAAGCTACGACAGGCCTATCAAGCCGGTAATGTAAAATATATTGCTTGAATAAAAAACTGGCCCAGTTAACAGTAATGGAAGTCAAAATAGAACCTGACTGAAACTTTTAAACAATATTAAAAAACTATATTCATCTTATAGCAGATATTTATTAAAAGATAAGGTTTTAAAAGCATTGTTTTTACTTAAAAATTTTAAAGGATTCATTATATTTTTGTTTGCCTTTAATTAAGATGAAATAGGTTATTGCTATGTCATATTTGTGTATATTTAATTTTTTCAGGCAACTGTGAGTGTACTGAGGCACAACTTAATGAAACCAATCCACAATGCTCCTGAAAACACCGCTGAAGGTCGATACTCAACTTAAACACAATTTATCATTGTCAAACAAGAAATTGTGTGGAGTGCCTCCTTGGAGCCATGAAAAGTGAATGGCTGTATTCATTTGGAAAAATTCCTCAAATTTTCTTATCAACAGCTGTTTGTGCGGTTTTGAATAACATTTTGCAGAACATTATAGAGTACCAATTAATTCAAAACCATTTAATATCACAAAAATTAAAAATAATCAGCATTTTATTCTCATTCTTTCACAGTCCAAACAGTTTTAAATGCATATATTTAAAGTAAAAACAATATTACTCATTTTCAAATACTACAAAGTTTTGACAAAAACTTTAATTATTAATATTTATGTAAATTTTCACTATAGGCCTACCGGTATATTCTTATTAAGGTGTATTACACATTTACGCGCAACAAGTTTTACAAGTTAAATTTCCTGTTATTTATTTGTGTACAATTTCTAAGCTAATATAAAATCATATCATTCAATAGATGTTTTGTAAGACAATTAGTGCAAACTGTGGTCAGCCTCAATCGGCAGTAAGAAACAGTTCTGTGAACAAGTTTTTAAACAAAACTTTATGGAGAATTTTGTGGAAATATAATATCCTAGGCCAAATTATGTTGGATGTTACTATGAAACAATGTTTAATAGGTTAGGCTCATAGACTATTGGTACTGCGTTTGAACAAGTACATGCCTTAGAATAAAATATGTTAATTAAAAAACTTCCCAACGTGGTGTAATTTCTTAGTGTTAATAATATTTGAATAAACATATCACAATGAACTTTGTGAGGTTAGCAGTTAGAAATCATTTTGGCTCTTACTTAAGGGGGCCGCCTACCAGAGAGTTGGAATGCGTTGCAGACGTTCAGGAAATACGCGATGGTTAGGTAGTGTTTAATTTTTTACAAACTTGACTTAAGCCAAAAGGAAGATAAAGGTGGGGAACATGCTTATTTATTATTATCAACCTTACATTTTGATAATCTATGTATATAAAAAATTAATGAAAACTCGAAACTTGCTCATTTTCAATGACCTTTAAATGGCCTTAAGTATATTGTCACAGTTCTGAGACGAGGGTAACTTATAAATAATCCTAGACACAACCTTTCAAAAACAAATAAAGTCATTTTTTGATAGGGTCACAACAGAAAATGTGAAGATAATTGCTAATTCCTTTTGCTGTTTTGATGCGTCAAAGCTAATGCTTTTCAGCCATCAAGTGGCGAAGCCATATCCTCCATCTACGCTTTGGAAGTAAAGAATAGCCGGAGAAAGAAGGAAAGGCAGTTGACTCCTTGCGCATGCGCTCTTTTAGTTGGATGTCTGCCTTCGCCTTGTTGAGAGTTGAGACAACGCACAGTGAGCCGGCACATTTTTAAGTTTTAGGTGTTCATTAGAAAATATTAAAAATAATATTTATTGTAGCTTTTACTGTAAATGTGTTTACAAACTGGTCCTGTGTTTCCGAACAGTTGTGTATGCTTTGCCTTTTTATTATAGCTATTATAATTATATATAAATAAAATAGAATAATATTGTTATTTTCGATAAATTAAAACTAATATGAACAATAACACAAGCAAAAGGGACTACCGTAAAGGGGAAAAAACTAGACTTCGACTATCTGCCCGCCGCAAAAAATTAGGATGGAAAAAGGGGAAGAAGCGTTTTATTAATGGATCAAAGTAAGTACATACTGATTGATTAGTATAAAAACAGGGTCTAGTTCACTGTTCAACGGTTGCGTGTTAGTTTCATTTTACCGTGTTGCTCCTATATTCAGGAGGACGCGGTTAGAATCTCGTCCGGAAGTTTCATAAAGCTAGTCCTGTGAAGTAAAGAACCATAATTTGAATTCTGTTGCTTGGATAAAACATTTATTTATTTATTTGGTCATTCCTTGGACTGTAAAAAAAACATTACATAAAGATAAATAAGAGGGAAAAGTATATATTTACTGTACGTATACTAATTAGTAACAAAGTGATAATGGACAATTTAATTTCTTAAAATATGTATAACTATATATTAAAACAAAATTTTTACTACACGCAAGATAATATTTAATTTTAATAGATATTAATTCAGTTCTGATACGTGAAAGTTAACTCTAAAGCAATTATTACAATGTTTAGTGCCTTATTGGTTGTCTCAACTGAAAAAGTTCCAAAATCAGCTCTACAATATAAAAAACTTGAGCAATATATTTAATTTATGAGTAATTGTGAATTTGCTTTTTCAATATTAAGGGGGCCGCCTCGGTAGGCGAGAAGTTTTCGTGCAGACTTCCAGAAATCCCGTCATATTTAATCAGTGATGAGTTAAAAAATATAGTCTGCTCATTTAATATAATTAAGACCCAAACAATGTTTGGCACAGTAATTAATTAGTTTTCTATTAAGTTTGAAATACTTTCAATTATATATTTTTTATTTAGTTGCTTGTGATACATATTCTTGTTTATTTTTTAAATGGATTACGTGACACGTAAAGAAGACAAACGTAGAGGGGAAAAAACAAAATTACGAATTTGTGCTCGCCGCAAAAAAACAGAAAGAAAGCAGTGGAAACATTTATTTGATAGAACAAAGTAAATATATATAAAATTTATTTTAATAATAATAATAATAATAATAATAATAATAGTGAACACAAATGTTCTATAAGAAACGGTTAACTCAAATTAGAACGTGTTTTGTCATGATATACCTACAGTAGGCCATAAAAAACTAATAATCGTAAACAATAAATTAAATAATTATTTTTTTTCAGACAAGGTGTTTTTCTCTCTTCAGGCAGAGAGGACAAAGCTGATTGTCGGGACAGAGTAAACCTTTCTCAGTCCACTCCCATTGAAATGTCCACAACGTTGGATTCAACCCAACTTGAAGACAAAGCTATGGAACCAATAAATTTGGAGATTAGTCAGCTTTGTCCGGGGTAGGAAAACTACATTATCCATTATCAATTTTCGGTAGCAAATAGTTTTGTGTGAACATAGCTAGATATATACGGTATTTATTTCATTTTCATGATCCATAATATCCTGGCCGCTTGTCCAATTTAGTAATAATCTCCACACGTTATATTTGACATAAGTCTACTAAATGTACCACACTCGGAGATTGAATGTGATAGAAGTTCCCAACCTGGGTTCGCAGGTCCCTAGGGATCTGCGAAGGCACCTGTGGGGGCCCGCGAAACAAATATAAGCCCTAGTATTTTTAAATTTTCTTTTATTTGAATTTTCACATCATATAAAAATATATGGTATTCCCAATTTTCTCAAAAATCTCTTTTTTCCTGTTCGACAATATTTATATATATAATTGGTTACGTAGAGTACCATAAATGTGTAAGTGTTTTTATCTCACCATGTATGGCTGGGGAGGTTAGAGGGCCGCGATGTATTATCATTGGCTTGAGGGGGTCTGTGAACTGGAAAAGGATGGGAACCACTAATATAGAATATCTATGTTTGTGTGGGGGAGGGGAGGAGTTCTTAGGGTTGTTGACTTTTCTGTGCTAATTGTTAGGCCTAATATATTTCTAATAATGGGTTTCTTATATCAATACTATCAGCCTAATATCATAAACCATGGTGGTTATGGTGAAGGAAATATCTATAGCCAGGGGCAGACTAAATGTATTGTCACAAGCGGAGAATAATTCTGCCACCCCTCATCCCGCCCCACCCTTCAAGCATCGTGGCGATGATGAAATCAATCCTGGGGTCTTTGTTGAAGTCTGCAATAATTTAATCAAGATGTAAACAACACCATACCATCCATTACATTGGAAAATGGCTATATGAATAGTTATGAAACGAACTATAAAGTTTTGACATTAGTTATAATTAATTGCGTACCATAACAAAGAAATAGTATTAGGTACATTAGATAACCTTCACCCTAAAGGGTTACGTAGAATTTACAATACAAGATCCTTCACCTCTGACAAGATGTGTATTAATCACAACTTGTGAATGTGAGGAATGCCAGGCCTCCACCGTGGTTCGGATTCCACGTTAAACTGTAGGTCCTCCATTTCATCTCACAATCACCCAACCATTACACATTAGCGTAAATGCGTATAACCCGAACGGGTAGTAAGACGCGGTGCTAATAATAATAATAATAATAATACAATACAAGAATTGCATCCAATGATGTATTTGTATATACAGTCACATAATATATTTTATATAAATATAAGTACTATAATCAAAATAGTATTTGCTATAGTTATTGCAAGCTACGAAATTCCACCCATGGCAGCCACTGGTGCCCCAATTGTCCGCTTGTTTCTTTTGCACCTTAGTCCACCCCTGTCCACAGTAAGATTTTAGAAAAGTCTTTTTAGGCTCTATTTTTATGAATAGCAAATATATATATCTAGTTAAATAAAAATTCATCACTACTGTATTAAAATAAATTAAAGTCTAGGACTTATTTATGAAAATTTAGCTATAAAATTCTATTTCTCAACTTTCGCCCTTGTAAACCTCTTGGCCGTAAATTCTCCTGTTGACAGTAGTAGGTAAATTTAAAAAAAAATGTTCAGGGGTGCACCATAATTTTGTACCAGTTGCACGGATTGGTTGCTACCACTGGTGGCGGAACGTTATTTGTGTAGAAGGGTGGAAGGGGGAGGCGGCGGTGGCAAACGAAAAATAAGTTTTTTGAGAAGTTGCCTTCCCCCCTTCACCTTTCCCTTACTCTGCCCCTTTTCGCAATAAATGTTGGAAACTTGGATGTCCCTAAAAGTTATTTGGAGATGTCCTCCTCCCCAAATTTAGAAAATCAGATTATTTTAATGCTATTTGGAAAAGTCTTCTACAAATTTTTTTTTAACTCAAATGCTTCTAGAAGCCATCTGGAGTGGTCCTCGCCTTTAATTGAAAAATAAAACTAGATGTCTCTAGAAACTATTTAAAGTGGTCTTCTCTAATTTAAAAAAAAATGTAAATCTTTAAATGCTATTTGAAATGATCTTCACCTGGACATTTTTGAAAATAGGATGCTTTTAGAATAAATTTGGAGTTGTCAGATGGATTTTTTAAAATGATTTGTATCTGGAATATATTTGGAGTGACCCTTTCCCAGAAAATTTAAAAAATAATATTCCTCTAGAACAGGGGCGTACACACAAAGGGGGTCCAGTGGGTCCCAGCCCCCCATGGAGAACATGAAGGATAAAAAAAATATTAAATACAAAGGGACGATTTAGCAATGTTAATTCCCCTTAAAGCAGTGGTTGAAAATAACCCAATGTCTTGATACAGTGTGAGCAGTGGTGCATCCACGATTATGTCATGAGGGGGGAGGAGGGGAGTGCCTACACCACAAAAGAAATACCTTTAGGAACCAATAGATCATAAACACCGCGTCTTACTACCCATTAGGGTTATACGCACTTAGCTAATGTGTAATGGTAGGGTGATTGTGAGATGAAATGGAGGACCTACAGTTTAACGTGGGATCCGAACCACGGTGGAGGCCTGGCATTCCTCACATTCACAAGTTGTGATTAATACACATCTTGTCAGAGGTGAAGGAAGGGTTTGGCAATCAGATAAATCTGTGTCTGGACCGAGGATTGAACCCCGGACCCTCAGCACAGAAGTCTGACACCTTACCCCCAGACCACCAGGTCACCTTTAGGAACCAATAAAATGGTGGTCCGTGCCCTAGGGGCTTTTCACCCCTGGAGAAAAATTTTTAATTCTAAGGTTCAAAATGGTGCCCTTTAATTATATTTTGTACCTAATTGTTTCTGATTAAACTTATATGGGTTATAAATATATGTTACCTTCGATTTGATTGCCAGCTTTAATTTCTAAGTATATTCACTGTAGAATTTACATTTAGTTTGTGAGTATAATTTTTAAATTAATATAAAAATGAACTGTTAAAAATAAAGATGCCTAACTCAAGTGACTGTATTTTAGTTAAAATATGAAAATAAGTCAATAGTAAATAACACGCTCTTTACTACACAAAGGAGTGGGAGATAGGAGGGGAGTGTGCGGGAAAGCCAGGGTTCGGAGTAAACGGGGTGAAACATGTGTTGTTCAAACACATTGGACGTATGTCTGCAGAGGAGCACAGCACCCTTCAATCCGTCAATTTAATTTTTGAAAAATATCTCAAACAGGGGGGATTATAGCTCCTTAGTCCCACCCCCTTGAATCCATGCCTGAGTGTGGAACATGCTCAACTGGATTTAACGCTGTCTAGTCTGTATAGCGTTATTAAGTATTTTGTTTAGTAATAATGGATTTAATTGATTATTGACTTGTAACTTCTATACTTTGGTCCTCCTTTAGAATAATTTCTGTGTGCTCCCCTGCTCTAGAATATATTTGAAGTGTGCTTCCACCGACATACTTTTGGAAATTGGATGCTTTCAGAAACTATTTGGAGTTATCTTTCACTACGATTTTGTTTTAATTTGGAAAATAATTTAACACTGTCTTGTTTACTCTCTAACCAATAGTAAACTAAAGTAAAGATCTCTAACTACCCCCACTTTGTTGATGAAGTAATACATTATAATTGTTTTTGGTCTCTAAAAAAACACAATACCCCCTCACCCAACACCCCTCTCCCTGCCCTCTTATTATATATTCTTATTTCTATGAGCACTCACCTCGATATATCTATATTATCCATATATATTATAGATTTAATTGAAGTCTCCCCTAAAATAAACCAAGTTGAACGCTAAATAGCTTGATAAGGCATCCAATATTAATAATATTTTGGCCTCCTGCTTGGGAAAGCGACCCTAACCCAGTGATTCCCAACCTTTTTTCTTTAGAAGAACTCTTAAAATATTTCATAAAATCTCGGGGAAACGCACATTAGGTACGACAAGGGTAAATTATAAAATAGACATATAGATCATTAGGGTTGTTAAATACGAGTAATAATAATAATAATAATAATAATATAATAATAATAAATTTATACTTTTGAATAAAATATTTCAGGATTATTTATTGCCTATTTCTATTTACTATTACTAATTACTGTCCTCCGGTACTTGAACTTGGGTTATCACTATTCTTACCAACCTCACTTTTAATATTACTAACGGCACTATTCTCTTCATCTTCCTCGGGTACATGAGCTATATTTATATATCTCCACACTGTCCAAAAAATATTGTCAGATTAATAAAAACAAAGGTTGGAGATTCTCGCGGAACCCTTGTTAGGAATCACTGCCCTAACTCCTCCTTTTGTAATCTCATTACGGTTACTGTTTTGTCACTATCTGCCCTTAAAATTATCTTTTTTGCACAACTAAGCCTTCGGGGGCACAATGTACTACTTCACACAACGTATAGTTAACAATAATCTCTATCCCACTTTAAACTCGTTCTTTTTTTCAAGGATGTAAACTATCTATAAATTTTGGATTGACGTTGAACAATTATTTTCTAGGAGATCTCCAAAAACATTTACGTCACTTCGTAATATGCAGTTTGAGGAAATAAATCTAGAGAACGACAGGGTTTTACCTAGGCATAATTTAAATGAACAGCAAGAAGGTACACCTGGCTGCTCAAAATGGTCCGAGCTAGATACACCTGGCTGCTCAAAATTGTCTGAACTAGATACACCTGGCTGCTCAAAATTGTCTGAACTAGATACACCTGGCTGCTCAAAATGGTCTGGAGCTAGATACACCTGGCTGCTCAAAATTGTCTGAGCTTAGTACTGCCATAACAAGCTCTGAAATAAAAAATGTGATGGATACATTTGATCAGAGTAGTTTTTACTGTTTAGAAGGTGTCATGCCCCTACCTCTATCCCCTTCTGAAAAAACCTGCAAAAGGTCAGAGCAGATAGTGACTGAATTTAGATCCCCAGAGCAAGAAGTTTATGGCCGGAGAATTTTTGATGTTGCTCACTTGTTTAACGAAATTAAACGCATAAGTAGCCATAGTGATATATTTGGTTGCTCTTTTTCCAACATGGTAATGCTCAAAGAACAAAGGCAAGGGATGGAGAGTAGCTATACTTTTCAGTGCAATATGTGTGGGTTTAAAACCACTCTACGATCAGAGAACCCTGATAAACGACAGAAGTATATGGGAATAAATACCGCGTGGGTCAGCAGCATGATAGCGAATGGACAAAGCTACACACAGATGAAAGATATAACTTCAACATTGGATATGCCATGCATGTCAAAGGAAGGTTTTAATAGGTACCAAAAGAAATTGTCTTCTGTGATCCATGATGTTGCCTGGGAAAGAATGCAGGCCGCTGCTAAAGAAGAAGCTGAACTTGCTCTTGCAGAAGGAGAAATAGATGCGGATGGTATTCCTCTCATCACTGTAGTAGCAGACGGTGCATGGTGCAAGCGTTCCTTTAAGACAAATTACAACGCTTTGTCCGGTGTGGTAAGTATTATACAAAAATTGTTATGTTTACACTTTTATATGAGTGTCATAATTGACATGTGTTTTAATAAATTTGTTTGTATACATGATTAAATGAACCTTTTTAGGCATGCATCATCGGAAAAAGAACGGAAAAAGTAATTTTCGCAAGTGTAAGGAACTCTTACTGCTGTATATGTGCACACGCACAAACAAAGAATGAAGTTCCTAATGAACATTTGTGTTTCAAAAATTGGAATAAATCTTCCACAGCAATGGAGGCTGACATAATAGTCGAAGGTTTTAAAAAAAGTGTTTCTATGCACAATTTGAAATATCATAAGCTTATAGGTAAGTAGTTCCAAAAGGTATGTACTTATTATTTTCATATAAGGTGTTCTCATTTTTACTTTTTACACTAACTTTGCTAATTTGAACCACATTATTTAATTTTCTCCTTGTGTATTTCAAACATTACTTATTCGAAGTGTAATATTTTGTTATGTATTTTTTACCAAAAAATACCTTAATGAACCTTGTTCACAGCCCAATTTTTGTGACAATCCCAACCTATCCTCATCTTACCAAACTTAACATCCCTTTAAATTTAAATATCAAGTACAAAATATTTAAATGAAGGGTGATTTTATTATAAAGTTGTGGGAAATAATACTTGCGCAGTTCTACTTCTCAATTTATTACATAAGTAATGAACATATATATAACTTGTATATGAAATATAAAATTATAATTATTTAATAAAACCACTCTAATGAAACTAACTCTAATGTTTTAAGGTGATGGTGACAGCAGTGTTACGCGGCAACTTGCGAAAGCAAAACCATATGGGGCAAATTTTTGTATTACAAAAATAGAATGTACCAATCACATTCTAAGAAATTATTTACGTAGACTGCGGGAAATCGCAGCAAAAACAAAAAATGATGCTGGACCAGTTCCCTCAACTGCACGCAAGGCTCTTTCAACTAGACTCTTGCGTCTTCGTTCAGCAATAACAGCAGCCATAAAATACAGAGCTTCACAAACAGATCTACCGCATCATCTTCGTGTGGCAGAACTTTGTAAAGACATTCATAATGGGCCCCATCATGTTTTTGGTGACCATTCAAAATGCCTAGAGCGGAACTACTTTTGTAAAGGTTCAAAAGAGGGCGAAGAAAATCTAGTTTCCGACTTAGAAATGTTAGGCATGTGGGATGAAATCATGGCTGCTAAAAATTTAGTGGTTCATCATGCTGAAAGTCTAATTCACAATGTCACTACCAACATTGCAGAGAACTTTAATAGTATCTTATGCAAATTTGTTGGTGGTAAGAGAGTCAACTTTTCCCTGCGAGGAAGTTACCAAATGAGAAGTGAAATGACTGTAATTTCCCATAATACAAAAGGAAACGCGCAGAGATGGATACATAAACACATTACCAACAACAGCCCTGGTTTGTTCTTAAAGAAACATGATGAACAGAAACAAAGATCGGCTGAGAAAAGGCGTCTAAGAAGAAAATCTAATCCTCAGTCTAATAAACGCAGAAAACTTGAATTTTCTGGCCCTGACAAAAACTATGGGAATGTTCAGGAAAACGAAACGATTGAAGACATTGATTCTGTTCAATTTGAAGAAAAGAAAAATGCTCTCTTGGCTAACTTACATTTAAATGATGAACAGAGAAATAATCTTCAACACTTAACCACCTCCCAGTTAAATTCTCAAATATGGTACAGTGAACGATCCAAACGCCTGACTGCATCTAATTTTGGAAAAATTTGTAGAATGCGACCATCAACTTCTTGTACAAAAACTATCATTTCTCTATTGTATAATGATTTTTCAGGGTCTAAAGCAACCAAGTATGGCATTGAAAAAGAGCCGATTGCAATAGCGCAGCTTGAGAAGCTTTTGAACACTGTAATTTTGCCTTCGGGTTTGTTTGTAGATGAAAAGCTTCCGTGGCTTGCAGCTACACCTGATGGCCTGGTGGATGAAGATGGTATTGTTGAAGTGAAATGTCCAGCAGGAGCAGCTAACCTCACACCTGAAGACGCAGTTAAAGAGAAGAAAGTTAGCTTTTGTACCATAAAAGATGGAAAATTGTACCTGAAGGAGGTTCATCCTTATATGTACCAAGTGCAAGGTCAGCTACACATAACAAAAAGACATCATTGTTTTTTTACACTATGGACACCATTAGGTATGTTAGTGCAGAAGATAGAAAAACAAGATAGTTTCTGGAGTGTCAAAATGGTAGACAAATTAAACAGTTTCTATATGGATTGCCTTCTACCGGAACTGATAGATCCACGCTTTACACGAAATATGCCAATCAGAGAACCAACACAAGTGGTTACACGTGTCAGAAGAAATGACCTAAAGTGAAATAACACCGTTCGTGAAGTAAAAGGAAAGAAGGTTATAAATATAATTTATTTTTGTATATAATGTTTGAAAAAATTATTTGGTCAACTTGATGGTTACCTCTAAAATGCATTTAACGACTTACTTTTTTACAAAAAATATTATATCATAAACTTAACATAGTCCTATATTTAAAAAAATAGTTTACTGTTGACAAGATTTTTCAAAAATTGAAAATATTTAAAAAAAAGTTAAACTATTTGGTTCTAAGTAGATATTTTAGGAGTGTTTCAAATTGCAAATATCACAGTGTACTTAGTTTTTTAAAATTAAAAAGTCATTTATGTGTTGTTTACTGATGACTGACTTTTCAATAATAGACCATGAGAGAGATAAGTATGATTGTGTAGTACCATTTGTTCATACTCTTGTATTGTGTAGTATATTGTATTTAGAAAAACACTTTCTAATCAACTAACCTTTTCTTATAAATAAGTAAACATGTATCACACTATGTACAAGTTATGATTATATATAATCAAGACTTATCCAGAAAAAAAGTGTTAAACATATTTTACTTCGAAAAAACTTCAAATTTATCTAGAATTCTTATGTTTTTACATATTTTGTGTAAAAAAGTTTCTATTTTTTCTCACTTGGTTTTCTTATAACAATGTCATTTCAGGGGGGAAATTCCCGATTTGTCTTGGAATAAATTCTATATATAAAATTGTATTTTGATACAGGCCTATATAAACAGTTTATCTATGTAAATGTTAAGGGGATTCACTAAAACTTCGGTATTATTGAGAATCTCGATGTATGAAGGGTATTTATATATATATATATATATATATATAATAAATATAATTAAAGATTAAGGCAATGTTTCGAAAGAAAACGCAAAATCTACTCTACTGTAGTTAAAAAATACAGTAAATTTAAACTTATTTCTACTGTAAACAAGAATACAATGAACTTGAATCATACAGTAGGCCTACAGTACTGTATTTATGTAAAAACTAAGTTGATACTAAATGTACATGTGTACGGTAGTAGTGTAATTTTAAAATATCATTTTTACAGTACAGTATTTTCCTTTTTTATTTTATTTCCTGATAATGATCCGGATATTTGGCGATCCGGGTGACTGGAGTTCAACCGTGTGTGTATATATATATATATATATATAACATATATACATGTATATATATATATACATATATATACATGTATATATATACACATATATACACACATATATACACTTATATATACATATATACATAATAAAACACATAGATCTGGTGTTTTCATCCTCTAGAGGCTAATTCAAGGAGAATTGAAACTATGGCGGGAATTCTTGATACAGAAATCCGTAAAAGTCGATACGCCAATGAAAGCTTACTAATTTTTGTCAATAACATCGAATGCCCATTGAAAACCGTGTGATACCAGTTACTACTTCAACAGCCGAAAGATCTTATAGTTCGTTGAATTTAATTAAAAACTACTTGAGATCAACAATAGGTCAGGGAAGACTCTATAATTTGGCCAGGCTCATTGCCTAGTCTAAATAAAAGTATTGAAATATATCCTGAAGAGGTTCTAAACATGGTTGATAGAAAACACACTCGAAAACTTAAATCAAACTCTTAAAGATAAATAATTATTTATCAGCATTTATCATTGGACTCAAAAGGCTTTTATCCAACATAGCTTTGTAAATCTTGTTTAAATATTAATTTTCACATACAGATACGAGATTTTTAAAAGGATGTAAAGTAGCAATATAATAAATAATAATAATAATATAATAATAATAATAATAATAATAATAAATTATCATGGTGCCCCCCTGTCATTTTTTTCTGGATCCGCCACTCTGTGTCTGTGTGTGTGTGTGTGTGTGTGTGTATTATATGAAACAGTCAATGAATGTGTTTCAACATTAATAATATTGTTTATTTCTTATTGTTTTTAATAAGTTCTTAGTTGATTTAATTATTTAAAACGTAAGGATCAAGCTAAACAAGATTGCCAGTGACAAGGAGGTCGGGGTTTGATTCTCGGCCAGGTTTACTAAGGGTAGTTTATCCGTAGCCCTCTCTCTAAACAAATACGGGTACATTTCATCAAAACTTTCCTTCCTCTTCCCCTATCAGCTAGAATAATCAGTTGAAATTAATGATAGCCTGAATAGGCACCTGAAATTAAAATGAATTAATTGTTGAAAATAGGTTACACATGACCATTTAACCTATTATTTATGTAAACTCTAGCTTTGTGTAGGCGTAAACAGTGTAGGTGATATAACAATGTGTAGTCTATCTCATTTTAGTTGAGAGTAAAAGTTAACTAATTTGACCCGCTTCGGTGGCCGCATGGTCACCCATTAGAGTAATTATTACATAAGCGTGTAATCCGAACGGGTTGTAAGACGCAGTTCTAAAAGGAAAAACCTCTTTGGTTTGATTAACAACGATGAGGTCGGAAGGGGGGAGGATTATTCCCGATTTTTAGCAAAAAAAAAAGTGAATGCTTTTAGAAGCTAGTTGAAGGCTTTTTTTTTTACATCTTCCATATTTATAAGTATTTACTAAACATTTTACACAGATAGAATAAATCTAAGACGGGTTGGGGGTATAGGGCCGTGTGTTAGAGCTCCTTATACTCCTCGGTTCCGACGCCCTGCTATCAACTAAGTAAGGGTAAGATAGAAATTTTGTCTACACGTGATTAATTATTGTATAGTTAATATTCACATTTTCCTAAAAAAAAAGTGACATGTATAAAAGTGTGTGTTCTTCAAGAAAAATTTTTTTTAGCATCGGGTCCTACTACCCGTTCGTATTATAAGGTTTCAAGACAAGTTAAACCATCAATAGAGGATTGTGCTTGTTTGTGAACCCTTCACGAGAATCTCAAGTTAGCAAAATATCACAAGATAAACACAGGCGGACAGCTGGACTGTGTAGTGAGTGGGGAGGCGATCAGCCACGCGCATTCTTCCTCTTGACCTTGAAATAGTTTTCCATTTCTTTGCTTCTCTTCTTCTGACATGGGGTGGTAGGGTAAGTGTGAAGAGGATAAGATTAGAGAGAGACAGACGCTGTAGTTCAAGATATCAGCACAGAGCATTTCATTTTAAGACATGAGGCCTAACACGAATAATACTTTCTCACGTACCAAGGCGGCCCCCTTAAGTGCATTGATTGTGTGCGGTTGAAGATAAGTTATGAACCAAACATAAATATATTGGCTAGCAAAATATAACATGTTTCAAACTAATGTGGGATGGATTATCAAAGTTTCTGGTACATATACATTTTTTATATATTTTTTTCACTATAGGTGCTACTTTAAATGTTTTCACTAAAAGTTATTGGAATTAATTTTGTCTAAAACACTCATTTGAAAATGTAATACGATAAACTTTTCTTATTTAAATCTAGGCATTATTAAAATATTTGCAATTTGAGTTTTGAGTTATTCATTACAATACTTATTATTCATCAAGTTTAATTTTTAAATACCCATTAAAAATTTAAATAATAACTCAAAATTGGCATACTGGTTGGACAAGTTTCGTCATCCCTGATTTAGGGTATATGTTAGTTACGTTCACATTTTGTCTATGCAATAAAATTAGTCACGGTATGCATTTATAAAAACAGTCCTACTTTTACTTAAAAGTACTGCTATGATTAAAAGATAAATTAGTTTAAATGTGTAGGTGAGGCCACGTAAATAATTTGAAATTAAATAAAAAAGTACCATTCTTTCACTTTCTATATTCAATATTGTACCTAGTCACCACTCCTCCTCTCCTTCTCAGCTTATCATCGGTCCACGGCAGTCAGTTTGTTTGTTGGTAGAGCATCTCGGGGTAACTTAATTTTATGGTGGGGGTAGAGGACGTCGCAGATTAAAGAAATGGTACTTGTGAAGTAGAAGTTTTATTATGGAGAAACATTTAAGACATTTGCACTAGGTTAATTAAGGTAAAGATGAATCAGAATACTTATTACATGAAAAGATGATAAAATAATTAAGGCAGTGGGCCTTTAGCCACATGGCCTAGTCTTCCTCCCACCCATCTCTATGCACGCTTCTATCCACACGTATTAGAACTTTACAATACACGTTCTGTCTACTCGCGTGCTGACCAAGAAGTGCCTTGCGTCTGACGCTTCCCTTCTACTTAGGGTCAAAAACAGACGCTTAATCGGGGATGCTGATTGGCTAGCAGTTCGCGCCAAACCTTCCCTTTCCACTGTGAGGCCACACGTGCAAGACACAGGTGCACCTCACAGCTTCCGGGTACCGATAAGATTAAAAAGCAAGTGAAAAGTAAAAGTAATAAATTTAGATGAAGCTAAGATTCCCACAAAGACTTTACGAAAATGAATAATACTAGATTTAAAAGTTAAAGGCCGAAAAATGAAGTTAATGATTTGAAATTTAAAACAAATATTGCTTACAACTTTGGTTAAAATTTAGATAACTTATATTTAATATTAAACCCCACACTTAGATATGATTAAAACATTTGATTCTAACATATAGCTTAAATTAGGCCTAGATGAATAGAAAACAATAAGGTGTTATAAATTTAGTACTTCAGTATGATCCTATTAACATGTAAAACAATGACAAACTAATTTAATTATTTAAAAGAAATGGTCTAGAGACCTGACCACTTTACAATATCATAATTAGTTAATAATGTTAAGCAGGGCTGAAATAAAATTTGGCAAAATGTAAATTTTGTAACTATTGTATTATTATTATTATTTATTATTAAAAAATGTGATTTTGATGTTGATGTTACAATTTATTATGAGCTATTTCATATTATGTTGTCCTGAGCTGTATATATTTTTATCTCCAACAATAATGATAAAAATAGAAAATAACGCTAGAAAAAATTATATTGAAAAATCAAGAGAACATTAATAAAAATGGCATCATCAGCATAGGTTATTTTTTATGTATCCAAACCTACATGAAAAGCATGTGCTATCATAAAAAATTTGTCACAACCACTTTAGCAAATCAGGAATATTTAGACAAAATACCAACTGACAAGATAGGCACAGTTATATAGTTGAGTTGAATTGAAGAGAATGAACATCTCTTATATTGTTAAATCTATTTTCCACTATTCTGAAGCTGTGATCCAAACACAAAACGGCCATTTCAGGGCCTAAGCCTGATTTCTGAATGATCTTCAACTGCATAACCTACAACTACTTTGCTTGTGAATTTACATAGGTGATATTCAAAGGAAAAGTCAAAATTTGCCTTTAAGTAGAATTGAAAAAATTACTCGGGCAAGAACGATAAAGTTTTTTCTGCTGGATTTTGTACCTTCCCATAAGCTGTGGATAAAAGCCACACTCGTTAAGAAACTTTAGTTATTTACAATAACACATGAATTATGTTATCTCCTCTCACTGATGCCAGTTCTGTCCGAAGCAATGACAGATTCTTGTGGATCTGTTACCTTCCCAGTGATGAAAGGGAAACCATGTAGGCCTAGTCCACAAGCTACCCCATTCACTCTCACACTTATAATTGTAGTTAATTTGATAGATAATTGATAGGCTACATGAATGGATACAAATTATTGTGAATGCCTTAAGAAAGTGATGATTAGGTTTACTAATATTTATGCTCAGAGGAGGAAGTAAAGCAAATTGAATACACTATATAACCATACTTTTAAGAGAAAACTGAATTTGATATAGGCCTATTGTTAAATCATTAGCTACGAGATTTTTTTTTATGATACTGTAGTTTTCATAACTATATAAGTAAAATATATAATTACACCTCATATAATTTATCAAATTCATTATATTCTTTTTTATAATTTAGGGTCATTACCTTAACGAATATAAATACATTTTAGCGTTAATATAAACATATTTATCTATATACATTTATGATTTAAAATGAAAATATTAAGAATAAAGATTATTTACGTTCATCAAGTTCATTGCAACTCACATGACGATGTTATGAAACTCGCGGCAATATAATACGTATTTTGATTGGTGTTCAACTACTTCATGATTCTACCAACCCTATAATATACATAGCTAAACCAGCTATCATGGTTGCCAACGCACTCTATTCACACACTAGCGTCCATCAAAGTTTACACGTCGTCATACGCGCCATAGCGGTTATGACATAGCGTTCCATGCTCCCAGTTATGACGTCGTGTCAGAAGATGGCCGTCATGGCGTATGCCGCGCAAAATGAAAAGATCCGTGTTCGACCTGCTGGCGAGCTACAATAAAACTCGACCTACACCCGGATGGCGTGCCAAATCATAAACGTTTCTAAATAATAAAGAAGGGTGGGATGACGTCGCTTCCGGGTCGATAATAATCCCTAATGTTCGATTTTGAGAGCGTGGCAGTCGTTGCGCCCGATGATCGACTTACGTTTAATTTCCGTGTTACCCCCTCTTTTCCTCTTACCTAAGATCCTCGTCTTGCCTTCTCTGGGGCAAGAAATGTATTTAACCTACCAGGAGTGGCAATGTAAAACCACTCTTGGTGTGGAATTGATACGAGGAGATAATTTATTAGCTCGTACATTAATATAATGTAAGTACAATTATATTATTAATTTTGTGTACATTTTTTATGCCTTTGAAATAAGTTTCGGCTTAAAACTCTTCATATAGGCCTATATTTGGTATCTTTAGTTCAAAAATTTCTTCTTGGACTCTTATTGTATTATTTAAATTAAATCTATTTCTTTAATAAAATGCTGATAGCTTATAGATGGAAGAAGTTAGGTAAAATGACCTTATGGTATGATCTCAGATAAGACCCCTTTGACCCGCCTCGGTGGCGTAGTTAGCTAACGCGCTATTTTCGTGTTGAACAGGACTGCTGAGGACGAGGAGATCGAGGTTAGAATCTCGGCCGGGTGAACTGGGGGTGGTTTTTCCTGAATGGTTTTCCACTCTCCCTCTACGCAAATGAGGGTACACAACCTCTAAATAGAATATAGCCTTCCAAATCCCTGAAACCATTAGATTAATTAGTACTCAAGCGTATAACCCAAACGGGTAGTAAGACGCAGTGCTAAAAAACCTTTGGTTACGTAAGAGTGTGCGCCAAACACAAAAACGTTGTTTTGAGCCCCTTTTTGAACTTGTAAAATAAGTTAATTTAGATTTACCTTTTGTGAGATTAGTGGCGATGGGCCATTGAATATTATCTAGCCAATAGTGTCTGTCTTTAATACTTGGTGTCTATTATTGGTCTAGATAACTATAAATATGTATGGGGGTATAATTCTATTCTTTATTTCTGAGTTAGCAGATAATATTAGTGGAAATGAGATGGCAGTTAATTTTATATATATTTATATATACCCTTCGTTACAGTGAACCCCTTCTCTGTACAGAAGGTGTTGTTTTACAAAGGAACAATAAGGTAGATCTCCAGGGACCTTTATTTGGTCCTCACTCAAATGTGCCAAAGCCCAAGCACCTGAACCTAGCAGTTTAACTATCAATACAATAAAATGTTCAACTATACACATTATTGGAAGATGAAGGATATGTTAGATGTAAATGCATAACAACTGAATAGGAGTTGACATTGGCCTAGAGGTCGTTTTATTATCATGATCCAAAAGTTATATATATAATAGGATTGAAAGCGGACAATGCACCATAGCTACAATATACAACGGGTAGCGAATAAAGGTACTTATGTACAAGAAATTAAATAAAATTTTCAGAGTATTTAACGCATAAACAAATCTAAAGATCATTCACAATAATATAACTGAACCAATTCATATAAGTGCCAAAGTTAAAATACAGCGAACAATTATCAAAAGGATATTAAAGTTGGGATACACCCAGGTACCCAAACAACATAGCTGAACCATTCAAAGGATATCTATACTTATTAAATATTTTGGGACGCCTATTGTCATCACACCTCTAAACTTATACATATCAACTAGTGGGTTTATGCGCATAACCATACACCTGGCTACACTAGTTACAAGCAAAGCTATCAGCCTCGTCCAACAATCCGTGAGGTGGGGCAACCTACACATTAAAAGGCTTAATATCTTTCTTACTAATTAACTGAGTCCATAATACTGGATGAAAAACATCTATTTAATCTCTACTTACATAACAATTGAAAGAAAGATAACAATGCATATTAATTTCGATTATACTGCCTATCTCTGTAAGGTTGGATGCCAACCATAATATAGTGCAATATGGCCTACAAAGATTAAACAACATAATTTGACTCAACTATATTGTCATTGACTCTAAATTTAAAGTCTAATGTCCAAAACATGCCTCAATACAAAACAAAACTGATTGCCTAGGAAAATTAAATAGGTATAAATATTAGCAAATAAATATGCCGAAGCATTATCCAAATCGGCCCTACATAATTATGATTCAATTCAACAGTTCCCCAGTTTACCAATACAATTAAATTATATAAAATACTGTTCCAATATAATGTATCCTTACATTTTGTGCGTCCATAAATCCTATATGCATCAAAGAGTACTCGTTGCTTGCCGTGTACACGCTTGTATTCAGATTTGTACAGCGGGGAAAATGTGGGAGGGAGGATACACATGTTCCATGATGTCACCATTTGTAAGTTAGCGTGAGTTTCCCTCATTGGCGCCTGTGCACAGCGTCAAGAGGGCAATAATACGGGGTAGAGAACACCACGTGATCACTCAAGAGCGCTCCTTTCTTCAATTTTGGTACATGCGCCGTGTCCGCCTCTCGGGAAAACATAGCTAAACTACGTAACACTGCGAGGTATCAGTTTAGTTGAACGTGAACGGAGTGTAGATGTGCTCGGAGGATCTATGTGCGGCGCTGGTTTCCAGGTCAAACGGGGAAAGTGTGAATGCACCTTTAGGTGGCGGAGGCTATGTGGCGATAAACCACGGTACAACAGCAATCAATATGTTGATAAATTATTTGTATTTTTTGTAGTCAGGAACAAGTTAATTGCTGGTCCTCTTTAAATACTAACGCGTAGTCAAGATAGTGGCGGTGTTGCGCGTGGTGTTGGAAAGCTACATCTTCCTCTTTTGCTGATGCAATATACCGTTGGGTCTAGTTCTTATTTTGCCCTGTTAGATACCGATTCTAGCAGTTCATTTATTTGTTCTGAATTATTTTTGCTTAAGAATTTTTAGTTTGGCTTAAGAATAATTGCAAGCTTAAAAGTTGAAAGTTTTGAGCCTAAGCCATTTTTCATTGGCGATGGTATTTTTTTCTTAGTCCATATAAACAATTAACTTTATTTATCAAGCTTGGGTTTTTTCATAGAAAAGAACTTTATTTTGTGTACCCAAACTCACCTATGACGACATAATCAGGAATGATTTTTATGAGAAATGGGGGCCGTTTTGAATCTGGCTCAGAAAGAAGTAGTCTTAGAATTCTCGCATAGGATGAAGCTCGTGCTAAGTAATAGACCCAGGACCCCCTATTTAAGTGTATTCGGGAGTAGTGAGGAAGCCATTCAACAAGTTAAAGCTAAGGTTCCTGACGTAATTACAACTAGATTAGGAAAATGTGACTTTCTCACTTATATCATTGTTGATGCTATCACATTCCAGTTAAATTTGGTTCTGTGACCCTCCCACCCCCCATAAAATAAAGATATTTAGAGATCTCATTATAAAATTAGAGGCTAAGGATGTTATCCTTCCTTCTAAGTCCCCATATGTTAGTCCTGCATTTAATACTCCCAAGAAAGGTGAAGGCTACCGTCTTATTGTGGACTATCGTAAAATTAACAAAAATACCCGATCTGACCCATACCCCATTCCCAGTGTCGTGTCTGCAAACGACTTTGAGGGTTCTTTACATCAGCAACGTAAATTTATAATTTTGATCATATATTCGCAACTATTTTATATAAGAAATAACTTATTATTGTTAAGTTGTAGTGCTGTTATAAATTTTAAAAAACTCGTGTTTGAAATATATTTTTATAAAACAAATAGTTTCCGAGCTATTGGCAAATAGTCTAGTTTTTTTTTTAATTGAGGTCTCATAAATCGGGATTTAATTGTTATGCTCTTTGGTGAACAGATATATTCCTTTTTTTCCTTCAATGTGTTTTTGTTAAGTGTACATTATTTCATGTATGCTCTTAGGCGTAGTGTTTCAGCAACAGTATATATTATTTTATTTCACAAATCTTACTAGTTTTAAGTAAATGTCTCCATTTTAAGAAATAGGCGAAAGAAAGGTTGTGCGGTGAACCGCACCATTTATATAATAGTGTAAAATGGTGTTGACGATTTTAATTCTACTGTTGTCTAATGAAGACTCCAGTCTACTAACCCTCGATGCAACATACGGTGCTAGCTGTTATCTACCTAAGCTACACGTTATCCGAGCTCTTAAGGGCCCCGGGTATGTTTCCCGACACGGCCGAAAAGTATAATTTATGAAACTCACAAGTGAAAAATTCCACATGCCATACAGACGCCACCCCTCCACCACACCACACGCTTGCCATCACAGTGGGCGCCCTGCCTAACATAGTAGCGAGCCCATGCATCCGAAACGAGCTTCCCCCCGTGACGCTAGATGGCTCATCGGTCACTCTAGTCATATTCGGAAACAGGTGAAGGGTGTAGAGCAAAACGTTTTAAGATTCGGATGGACATCTCAAAGTTTTGCAAATCTCTCGTCCAAGTAGTTCCATGTATTATCACCTCACTAGAGGTGCGCTGCTGTAGTTATGGCAGTCACCCCACCGACCCCTCTCACCCCCTCTATTTTACCACCCTTTCAGAGTGTCCTTACATTCCACAGACAGACCCCCCCCAACCCCCAATCCTTTCAACTTTGTTACTTGCTACTCAACAAAAGACGATCTATCCCCGTTATTCTCTCCAATGAGTGATGCCGGGTTTTTAGCCGAGATTTCGGGGTCTGTAGAATGACGTCCAAAATCAAAGGACAAGGGCTCGAATCCCTGTCAAAGTATAATATTTCTGAGCTACCTTGGGAAATCATTATCTACAGTAAATTGTTAAATTTTTATTTAGTTTATCTATTACTGTCGGAATATATAAATATATATTTTCTTTCCTATACTAAAAAATATATAGCCATTTCTTTTTGTTTTTTTCAGTGACATAGTTTTTACGGTCACTACTTACGCTAATTATTTAAATACATGATATAAGGAGGTTAGAATTAAAATAAGTGGACCACAATTTGTTTGTACAGAAGATATAAAAACCAAAGTGAAAACCACACTTTGTTCTAGGTGATAGCCTGATTAAAAAAAATTGGAAATATCTCTTAAAAAATTAATGAGTTAGAAAAAGGTGGCCAAAGTTGGCGAAAAATTGTAATTTTTAAAATTTTATTTCAATTAAATATAATTTACGTACTGTACGCCTACTTCACTTTACAAATAGGCCCTACTGTTGAATTTTTTCGAACACCCTACTAACAAGAACATTGTATTCTATGATCTAAAATAAATCAAAATTAAATAAAGCTCGCTAAACCATGTTTCCATTTAAAATTATTAATTTATTATTATAATATGATTATAACCCGTCCAAAACCAAGTCTTTTCTTTTTTATTGCTACGTTAAGAACACATGTTATTAACGGCTTAATCTTATTGGGTAGAGATGAGGAAGGTTGCTAAGAGGAACTGAACCCCCATTTGCATGGAGTAAAGATGGGAAAACCAGAGTGATAAATCACTTGTGGAAAACCGTTAAAGGTATATATATACATTTAACGGAAAAACCATCTCCAGTTCACGCAGATGAGATTCGAACCTTGACCTCCCCATCAATGGCGATCAAACCAACGGCAAGCAACGGCTGTGGGTAACTAAACTTTGTAAACTAATATTTACTTTGTCTCGACACCTTGGAGTGAAAATATTGTGATCGTCAAAAATTCGAAACCGAGATTTTGAAAAATGTTGACGTTTCATAGCCCCCTGAAACAAAATGTTGTTTCCGCAAGGCCATCTGACTGTTTGTACCTTAGTTTGGGCTAGAACCGAAACCATTTTACCGTAGGGCTACAACTTTGTATCTGGGGTTTAAATAAGGCCCCCTACCCACCCCCCGACCCCGAGGGGTTTTTGAAATTAGATATCTAACCCTAAATTTAAGGCTAGTTTATTGAAAGGCAAAAAGAGAATAAATCTATTTTATCGAGATTCACTCTAATGGATTTGATTAAATTTGATATCTAAACATAGTTTATCATTATAAACAAGATGGACATTTTCATTTTCTCATGAACATGACTTTGAGGGTACTTAACATAGGACATATTTTCAAATTTTCATCATTTCTCCGTAACTATTTGAAACTCGTAATATCTTATTATTTTAAAGTTGTAGTATACTATGAAATGTAAAAATCTTTTTTTTTTATAAAACCAATAAGTTTTGAGCTATAAACAAATATATATATATATATATATACACTTTTAAATCAGGGGTGTAGAGGAGTGGGAACACTGGTGAACGCCGTTCTGGCACTGCTTTTCGTGGCAAAATATTAAAAAAAAATTTTTAGTAAAATTTTATACTTTGCAATTCCAAGTTAACTAATTGATTTTATATCAATATTATGTTAAAACCTTTTTTATACGATTAATCAATAAATTCTGATGAAATTAACAGTGCTCTATGTGAATTCCTGGAATTTTAGGGAAGTGCGTTAAGTAAGTTTTTGCCTTAGTAATCATTAAAAGATGCTCCAAATAGCTTTTAGAGGCACTTATGTTTGTGCAAGCCTTTCGCCTACGGCAATTGGGGTTCCCAAAACCCCACTTCAGCTTTGGGGTTGCTACGACCTTGCGTTTCGGCACTGCTAAATTTACGACTACACCACTGTTTTTAATACAGGTTTTTGAAAATAAATTTTATTCTTATGCTCTTTAGTTGACAAAGATGTTTCTTTTTTCCTCATTTTTTCTGTAACAGTGCTCCTTGTTCCTAATGCCATAGAGTCAGGGGTGGCCTGAGGTAAATTTCGCACCCGGGTGGTATTGCTTTTTGGCGCCTCTCTACGTAACCGGTGGATAATATAGTCCATTCACCATAGGAGTGTAGGTAACTAACAGCTAGCAAAAGTTAGCAGATCAAATCTCATGTATCCATTTGCCAAACCATATCATCTGCAATGACCATAATATGTTGATTTATTGGCATTTTTGGCAGTCAAAACTTTCACAAAAACAATTTTATTTTTAATTTGGTTTTTATTTTGACAGTTCTTAAATCTTCTGCTAGCTACCAGCTATCACATTTCTCATGGTGATTGTACTCTCAGAAAATATTAAAATAATTCACAAACCTAACAACTCCAAACCTAACGTAGCCTGGGCGTGATAGGAAAATAATCCACAAACCTAACAACTCCAAACCTAACGTAGCCTGGACGTGATAGGAAAATAATCCACAAACCTAAAACTTCAAACCTAACGTAGCCTGGACGTGATAGGAAAATAATCCACAAACCTAACAACTTCAAACCTAACGTAGCCTGGACGTGATAGGAAAATAATCCACAAACCTAACAACTTCAAACTTAACATAGCCTGGGCGTGATAGGAAAAAAAAGTGAAGGGGAAACTCCACAAATGTTAAACATACGTTAAACGTTTCACTTCGAGATTGTACAAAAACTGTTAGGACTACAAATAAAACTATAAGAACCTGTTTTGTAGACAATGTCATCCTCTATTTTTTATTATAAGTTTAACAAACACTTTGACATTATGAATGGTTTACGTTATAATTGCAAAAAAAAAAAAAGTTTAATGGCGCCATTATTTCAAGTTGGAAAATATAAAATAACTTTTTAAGAGTGGCACTAGATTCTATTTTACTAACCACAAATTTAAAAAAATGTGTAAAATTTCATGTTAGTATCAAAAATTGAACAATTGTTAAGCTTAGCAACTCCACTATCACCCCCTGCCTACGTTATGTTTGGAATTGTTAGGTTTGGGGACTATTTTCATATCACGCCCAGGCTACGTTAGGTTAGAAGTTATATGTTTGGGGACTATTTTCATATCACGCCCAGGCTAACCTAGATCATACAAATAAATCACAGGGAACATTCTCAATAGTTCAGCTTTGGAGGTGGCAGACAATTAGTGTCCAGTCAAGGGTTTTACCTGACTGAACAGGATATAAATAGTTCGTCGGAAGGGGGAGTAGCGGGGTTTACATGGGGAAAAAAAGATGGTAAGAAAGAGAATGCCAAAAGGGGGTTTGGGGAGGAGAGGTGCTTCCGAAGACAGAGAAATCTACCGGGAATCTACTGAACTTTTTCAACAGTTTAGACATGATTTAATTTGAAAATAACAAATTTTGTACCCGTTATTGTATTATAAATATTTGTCGTGTATGATAGAACATTATATTATTCTCTATAATAATATGATAACTTCAAAACTATATTCTCGTATTTCATGTTTTATTTAATTTAAATTTAATTTAAATTACATCTTATTGTAAAAAAGTAAATATTAACTTGTAACTTTTTTATTAATATAGTTCATTTTAAATTTACAATTTTAATGTAATGCAAAAAACCGCATGTTGTTGCTATGCATATTTTTTAAGCAATGACGTGCACAACTTAGTGTTCTTATATAGTAGGTGTCCATCCGAATCTTAAGGATCGGTCAAACAAGAATACTGTTCGCGCGGACGAAATGACCGCAGTCCGTCGCGGATTGGGGTAGTCAAACAGAATGCGGACAAGTCAGGGCAAACCCGTATGAAAGCAGTCGCACCCAAGTGCGTACTGCGTGATTTTTTACCGACTTTATTCCAATTTTTTCTTCCTTGAACTCGTGTTTTCTTTTTTTGTTTTAATCAACATGTCCAACAGCTCCTCCGACGAAGAATTTCTTCTTCTGTTCGCTTTGAGTCAAGCAAGACGAAAAAAAAATGGGTACATGAAATAAATTAAAAAAGATAATAGTTTGGCGAGTTTCACCGCCTGTGTGTGAAATGAGTTCATTTGAAGACTGGTTTTTCACATATTTTCGAATGTCTCAAGAACAATTTGAGAACTTACATACCCTCCTAGAACCTAAGATATCAAAACAGACCACTAACTTGAGGAAACCCACTGGGACAAAGGAAAGGCTAGCAATCTGCTTGAGGTATGTAAAAATAGTTATTTATTTTGATTAAATATAAAATCAAGTGAACAGGTTTTTACACTGAAGCTCCTGCTATATCTCCTGTGAAATCTTCATACCACCCTTTTGCTGAATCTGTTGAGGCTGCACGGAATCCAAGTGGTGACCTTATTGTTTAGTTAAGATCAGTGTAATTCACTCACTCGGAGGAATTGTCAGTATGGTTTGGAGTGGTTTGCCAGGATGAATTACTTGAATTTAACGGAGAAGATGGGGGTGGAGTTTCAGCATCCTTATCACGAAGTTCAACCCAGCCCAAATGTTTGGGCCATCTCCATTTTTATGACAGCTTGTGTTCTAGATGAAAATTTGTTAAACTTCTCCGCATAGCTCAAGAAAAGGTAGCCGATACGGTCGAAGTTTTTCTTCTATTTGTTTTCCTGTTTGTTTTCTATATACTTTAAGGTCTTATCAACATCCGTGCTGACTTCCTTTGGCTTGAGTTTTTTCGGAGGCGGTGGCATTTGGGGATCATCTGTCGCACAAACATCCTCGTCACTATTCTCGTCCACGTTAACAACTTTTGTTTCACTGGACTGTGGTACGTTTGACATAGTTGGCCGCAAAGAAACTCTATCTTGAAGAAACTCCAAATTTGCAGCCCAGGGCAAATTTTTGAACTTCTTCACCGAACCAGTAGTTTAACTCAATAACGTGAGATACTTCAAATTTGAATCCCTCAAATTTTTCCATTTGAGCTTCACAGCTCCACTTGTAGAAAACAGAATAAAAGAGTCATTTTAAAAGAAAGAAAACAATAATATATAAGGTAAAAAAAAAGTTAACCTAAATAATAATTTTTATGTTTAATGTTTTTGTTTTACGTTTGTTTATGTTTATTGTTTATGCTTTATGTTTTCATTGTTTCAGGTATTTGGCTACAGGTGATTCTCATCACAATATTGCTTTCTCCTTCCATGTTGGGCGCACTACTGTTTCCAGCATAGTTAAAGAAGTATGCGTGGAGATATGGAATGTTCTACAACCGCTGTACTTGGCCACTCCAACGGAGGATGTTTGGAGGAAATCTGAAGTTGGGTTTAGAGAACGATACAACTTTCCCAACTGCATAGGGAGCATAGATGGGAAACACGTGGAAATTTAATTCCCTAATAAGAGTGGTTCAAGTTATTTTTGTGATAAAAACTCTTTTTCGATTGTTCTCTTGGTCATAGTTGATCCTTATTACAATTGTATTGTTGTTGATTTAGGTAGTTACGGGAGGCACAGTGCTAGCAGCATCTTCTAGAATTAATTCATCCTTCTATCGCGATATCGTTGATAACAAAACAATTTTGCCTACAAAGCCATTAACCGTGTTGTGCCTCACTGTTCAGTCGGCCCTTGTCTCTTTCCTACGCACTTGCACAGGCCGCGCCACCCACCCTCTCTACTGCCTGGACCGCTCCACAGTCCATGTTCTCGAAGCCGTCCGTGACGAGCTCACCTCTATACACAGCGCCAAAGAGAACTCCTGCCTCTATTGGCCCGCGTGATGGGCACTATCCCTTCAATTTGCACGCACCAATGGAAAGCCCCTGTTTCTCCCATTGGACAAGGCCAGGCAGCAGTGGAGGGTATTTAACACGGTGATTCCTTGGTTTCAAGACCAGTCAGCCAGTCAGACTCGGTCAGTTAGCCTCGGCCAATCAGTGGTGGCACACCTGGGTGCACCACTCATACGAGAGAGCTCATTAAATTGTCTCATGTTACGAAAGAGCAATTTGTTTAACCCTCTCTTTCTCCACCCTCACCATACCTCCCACCGCGACTCACGTTGCCTGGACTTCCTCATGTTCCACCGCGACTCACATTGCCGGAACTTCCTCATGTTCCACCGCGACTCACGTTGCCGGAACATCCTTCCGTTCCACCACGACTAACGTTGCCGGAACACACTCGCCGACCTCTTTCCTACCCACGCGTGTCTGACCACGACGTCTCTGTCGTCGTGACATCATCTACATCAACCAGTTACCCTCGAAGTCGAAGGGATGGATAACAGTTCTGGCACCTAAACGTGGGGCGACTCAAGACACAGGACGGATGTCCAACGGACCAACGACACGACCCCAGAACAGCACACAACACTTCCGGGAGTGAACAAAACCCGGTGGCGCCCAAACAACCTCATCAAAGAAGACAAGACAACCTCGCCGGAGAAGACAAGATGGTTATGACTAGAAGTCAAAAGTGTACCAACCCATTGTGTACCCCAGGAGGGGACCGACACTACGTGAACTGCACATCCTGCCAAAAGCCCTATCATCACCTATGCATTGGGTAGACAGACGAGCCACGTGACAACAACAAACCAGCCTACCGTTGCACTACCTGCGTTGAGTCACCAGTGAAATACGTTATTGCCCAGGGTTAACCTGTACTGGGGAAAATGGCAGAGAGATTACCTGCGAGGACTATCGACGATACTACCACTACCAGTGCGTGGGTTGGAAAGATGAGCCTAGAGACCTCAGTGGCCTCTTCTTCCAATGTCCGCCATGCCAACAACCCGACTATACGTAAAGATACGTATTTTACTATGTGCTAGATTCATTATTTTATTTAAAAAAAAACAGTGAATATATAGTATCACCGAAAGCAATGGCCAATGTAACAAATAATTAGATGTATCTACATTTTCCAGTGATTTAAAATACCTAATGTATGTTGATCAAAGTATAGGACATAAATCTAAACTAACCAAACCTAGCCTAACCTGAACATAAACTAACCTAATACTGCATAAACGAGCCTATCGAAACCTAATCTTGACGTGAAATTATTAACATTCACCAGTGGCTGATGGTAATTTTTTATAAACTCGCCGGTGATTTTGTAAAACGTTCGGCGAGTATGTGAAATAATAAATCCATTTGTTTACATTCCCCAAATGAACCACTGGTTTTGTATAATCACCGGCGACTGTACAAACTCATCCCATTCAGTACATTCACAGTAGCATACATACAGATAATGAAGTTTTGCCCCCGACCATACGTCCCAGCCGTGTATGATGCGCGCGCGCGTCACGACTTTCCCAAGACGTGTTTAGAGGTCTAATAAGAGAGTCACGCGGATTTTACCCATCACTCATACGAGTGTAACAACATCAACACAGCAGAGTTAACGACGCACGTCCAAAGCAAAAATTAAGAAGCCTCGGCGATAGAATGACACGAAATGTAAATTTTATATTAGTAATGAGATGGTTCCAAGACTTTACCGGTTTAGGTTTCATTATTCCGGTTCTCGGTACCAAATTACACTGATCGTACAAACTACCAAAGCGATTTAGCCGCTATTGTTTTTATTTCGAAAATACTGTAATAATAACTCCAATTTTTGTAGGAAAGGGTCTTTAATACAACAAAAACATATTTTTTCGCGGCCAAAATCGATAGCACTTTACTATATTATTAGTGTTGTTTTACAAGTATTGATATTATTTGTCAAAATTGACAGCTGCAGATCACATGACTTGACGTATGAATATGTGAAAGTAGAAAGATCTAATAGCTTTTATAAATTTCAATGTTCTTCTTATTAAATTTAAACTGCAAATTGATCAGCCGGTGGCAAGACGGTGACGAGTATTTTTATTATGGCCACCCTTCCCCCCCTATCCTCCCACAATAAGTTGTTTTAGCCATTTATGTTTTTATTTCTCCTCAGTGCTTAAGCTGTAAAGTTTTCATAAGTCTTATCTTAGCTAGAAAATAATTACTTTATCTGCTATGATAGATTCATACAAATTAAGTGATCTGCAATTTTACTTTTTTAAAATAGATATTATCTATATCTATATTTATATAAATCAACTCTAAGAAATAGTAAAATGTTACCATTATTAGCGCAATAAATAAGTATATTTTCTAAATGTTTCTTCTTAAGGATATCTCTCTATGGTACTCAATTGGAGACTTATGCAATTAATATCATATAACACCTAAAATTACTTAAAGAAAGAGTCACCATTAAAAAAAATCATTTACATTTGAGGTGTTTCATGAATAACTATCTCATATTCCCCCACCCTCCCTAAGATTGGGTAATGAGTATGGCTGCCAGTCCAGTGCATATAAAAGGAGCAAAGGAATATGCTAATTGAAATTAGGAACTATTTCTAAGTCAACTATGTTAGGTTTAATTTTGTTTGCTTAAAAAAATTGCTAACTTTTGAAACTAAGAGCAGATAGCACAATAAATAAGTTTGTAAAAACCGAAAGTGAAAAACTGACGGTACTGAACCGAACCTAGTCTATATCAAAGTTACCAAAACATAGGTTGACTCTAAACGCACGGTAGCGTTTTCTAGAATATTCTCGGAGTAAGAAAGTGATTTTTATTTTCTCCTTGAAGAAACACTAGGCGGGGACCGAGTGGTCGTTACTCGAGTCCCAGTCAGGTGTGCTGAGGGAGATCCCCCACGCATTCTCTCACAACCAACCCCCAAAGTGTCGAGACCCTCTCCACCAATATGTTCCCACCCCGAATCAAACCAGGATTTAAGGAATGGCGACAGGATATAACGCCATAAGGCCTCACTAACTGTTGCAATAAAAAAAAATAGATTGCAGTCATGGTAATATCTAGAAAAATAATGATTACTTACTATTGTTTATTTATTTTTAACAAAATTTTACTTACTAATTAATGTGCGGCAAACAGATATTTCAACTTTGTCACTTTTGGACAAAAACTTTATGAATAAAATTAGAAAAATATATATTTTCAAAGTTTTGACATTAATTTATGTCGTAATCAGAATTAACTAAAGACAAACGAGATATATATTTTTGGTTTTGTTCCAAACAAATCTAATTTAATAAAATAAAAATCTTTCCCTATTTTCTTAATGCCTCCAACATTTAGCTTTTAACAGTTAGTTTTGCTAAGAAAAAAAAAAGATAATGTCGAAACGATGAAAATAAAATGTCTAATGTGGGTGGCCATCAATTTTTTTCACAGCCCCAGGCTCTACACAGCTATAAATACGGCCCTCTCACGAATATATTGTGCAGCCTTTACTTCTTTCGCTAAGGATACGATGCAATTATTCAGTCCGACAGTGTCACCCTGCTACCTCTGTAAGCGAATTGTTTTAATTCCATAACATTCATCTTTTCAACAATATTCCCCCTGGGGTTTACATATTTTAGTTGTATGAGCTCTAGCTAGTTATGCCCCAGGCAAGTACTAGTAAAATTATGGTACAAGATTGAATTTGCGGGAAGCTCTCGTTTCAAAGTGATCAAAGGTAGTCGCCGGTGTAACTCTGCAACTAGTCACACACACATGGTAAGCGTGTAGCAGCTGCTGCACCGATCATGCGCTCGCTACTGTTACCATAATATACAGTAAAGCTATGTGTATATACAATTATATATATATATATATATTATTTATATATATATATATATATGAATAATTTTTGTGGAAAGTAACTTTTAGAAAACACAAAAATAACTTTTTTGAAATCTACAATAATATTTTAATATGTTATTAGTGTTACTTTATAGGTATTTATAAAACTATCAAACGTGACAGCATGACTTGTCTAAATATGTGGAAGTAGAACTAATAACTTTTCTAGCTGTCAGATAAAATAATTCTAAGAAAAACTAGACACTATGTATGTATGCAGGCATATAATGTATATAGTGTATAATGAATGTACTACATATATAGGAATATGAAGTGTCCTCACATTTCCGTAGAGAGAGATAGAATGGGGGAGCCATTAATGGAAAACAATCCTCAGTACGAATGGCCGGTAGTCAAAATCTAATCTCACCGTCACCAGCATACCAGACAAGACGACACTGACGCCTATAGCGACTAGTTTAGCCTGTTGAACAGAGGTCAATTCTAAGCATCTTTTGATCATATAAATCACATGTGTTGAACACTTTGTCACCAATGATGAATTAAAATAAAGGCTCTTTCTCTCACTAGACAGTGAAAAAATAAAAGTACCAAGTCTCTGTAAAACCTCCAGCCAGATAATTATTTATGTCTCGAGTCGTTCATTTAGAGGGGAGGGGGCAACATCAGGTGTTTCCTAATAAGGTGATGCAACCCAGAATCAGATTCTGGCATCATCCGGACCATTATGACGTGTGGAGGCGGTGGAGGGCGTCTGGGGTGACGACCACAAGGTTCACACGTGAGATGAAGATCCCCCAAGGAGGGAGGGGGGGGGGAACAAAACAACACAATCCCTCCACCCCCTGCTCGATTGTTTACACCAACAATATCAATCTGAATTATGGCGAGGAGGCGGTGGGCATAATAGGTTTATGAGACAAGTCATTATAAATATTAAAAAAAACAATGGACACTCGATTAACTTCACGAGAGTCGCGCAGCGGTTTAGGTCGGGGCGCTGAAATAAGGAACTTGGCTAGCACCTATGTATCTCACGAAATGGAAGTAGTTATATAATAAATTAACACATTTAGAACCATGGTTATTAACTGCTTCAGTTAATAGTCAGTGATAATTAAGATTATTCGGAGGAAAGATATCCGTATTAGCATCGAGAATAGATGGTTAAGCCACCGTGATGGATCCACATGTGGAACCTCTCCAGCTCTGAGCACCTTTCCAGGATTCGAACCTCAACCTCCCTCAACATCGTCTCTATTGTGAGTCCGATACTTTAGACCGTGTGACATGGAGTTTATTAAATGTTTGATCTTAGTAGTATGAATAATAAAGGGTGTTTAGAAGAAATGCACTTGCATTAAAAATCAGTACACACACAATGTTTTTATACTCGGTTATGAAGTTGCAGTTCAAGGGTGTCTACAGTGTAGTTTCTAACACAGTTTTTCGCACAAAGTTCCGCGGAATCCATTATGGAGGAAATGTTAGTCTGTTTAGTTTTTGCAATTTGTCTTGCAAAAAGAAGGCAAATTAAACGTCTTATGGGGGCCGCCTCGGTAGGCGAAAGTCGCCGTGCAGACTTTCAGAAATCCCGTCATATTTAATCAGTAATGCGTTATTTTAAAATATGGTTCACGCCAAAATGACGTCAAAAGATTCCAACAGGGCTATGTTTACTTAACGACTCTCTATTTTTAGTTTTAAAAATAGAAATAAAATCGTTAAAATGTAACATTAGCACATTTTCAATGACATTTTTAGCATATTTGTGTAGCTATGAGACTAGGTTCGATGTAACATTGCCCTAGATTAAGCCTTCCTCTAACAAATACCGTATTTTTTTGATAGGCTCACAACAGAAAATTTTAAGTTATTTGAGGATTAATTTTATAGTTTAGAAGAGTCAAAGGCGTACTTTTCATACTGGATAGTGTCGCCACCACGCCACTCACTTGCTCGGATGAGAGGAAAAGAAGGAAGAAGAGATAAATACTCCCCCTCTTCTGTGCGCATGCGCTCTTTTAGTTTACTACTGGGCGGTATGCAAGAATGATGCTCAAGTCCGCTCCGTCTCCTCTCTACCTCTGGCTTGACATGGATCTTGCGTACCGCACTTTCTGTTGGATCAAAGTGGGGTTGATCAATTTAGCTCTTTTTTGATTTTTTTTTAATAAAGTCTGCTCATTTAATATAATTAAGGCTCAAACAATGTTTGGCACAGTAATTAATTAGTTTTCGATTAAGTTTGAAATACTTTCAATTATATATTTTTTATTTAGTTGCTTGTGATATATATTCTTGTTTATTTTTTAAAATGGATTACGTGACACGTAAAGCAGACAAACGTAGAGGGAAAAAAACAAAATTACGACTTGGTGTTCGCCGAAAAAAAAAAAAACCAGGAAGAAAGCCGTGGAAACATTTATTTTATAGAACAAAGTATATATATATGTATATATATATGTATATATATATGTATATATTAATGTATATTATAAACTTATTTTAATAATAATAATATAATAATAATAATTGTGAACACAAATGTTCTATGAGAAACGATTAACTCAAATTAGAACGTGTTTTGTCACGACATACCTACAGTAGTCCACAAAAAAACTAATAATAAATAACAATAAATTAGATAACTTTTTTTTCAGACAAGGTGTTTCTCTCTCTTCAGGCAGAGAGGACAAAGCTGATTGTTGGGACAGCGTAAACCCTTCTCATTGGACTTCCATTGAAATGCCATAACGTTGCATTCAACACAACTTGAAGACAAAGCTATAGAACCAATAAATTTGGAGATTAGTCAGCTATGTCCGGGGTAGGAAAACTACATTAATAGGTTATCCATTATCAATTTTCGGAGCAAATAGTTTTGTGTGAACATAGCTAGATACATACGGTATTTATTTCATTTTCATGATCCATAATATCCTGACCGCTTGTCCAATTTAGTAATAATCTCCTCACGTTATATTTGACATATGTCTACTAAATGTACCACACTCGGAGATTGAATGTGATAGAGGTTCCCAACCCTGGGTTCGTGGGTCCCTAGAGATCTGCGAAGGCACCTGTGGGGGCCCGCGAAACAAATATAAGCCCTAGTTTTTTTAATTATCTTTTATTTGAATTTTCACATTAAATAAAAAAAATATACGGTATTCACAATTTTCTTGGAAATCTTTTTTTCCTGTTCGACAATATTTATATATATAATTGGTTACGTAGAATACTATAAGTGTGTAAGTGTTTTTATTTCACCTTGTATGGCTGGGGAGGTTAGGGGGCGGCGGTGAATTAGCATTGGCTTGAGGGGGTCTGTGAACTAGAAAATGATGGGAACCACTAATATAGAATATATATGTTTGTGTGGTCTGAGTGTGGGAGGGGAAGTTTTTAGGGTTGTTGACTTTTCTGTACTAATTGTTAGGCCTACTAATATATTCTAATAACAATTGGTTTCTTATATCAAATACTATTAGCCTACTATCATAAGCCGGGGTGATTATGGTGAAGGAGATATCTATAGTTAGGGGCAGACTAAGGGTATTGTCACAAGCGGAGAATAATTCTGCCACCCCCATTCAACCCCACTCTCCAAGCATCGTGGCGATGATGAAATAAATCCTGTTTTTTTTGTTAAAGTCTGCAATAATTTAATCAAGTTGTAAACAAAGCCATACCATCCATTAGAGTAGAAAATGGTTATATGAATAGTTATGAAACGAACTATAAGGTTTTGACATTAGTTATAATTGATTGCGTACCATAACAAAAAAAAGTATTAGGTACATTAGATACCTTACACCCTAAAGGCTTACTTAGAATTTACAATACAAGAATTACATCCAATGATGTATTTGTATATACAGTCACATAATATATTTTATGTAAATATAAGTACTATAAAAACAGTATTTGCTATAGTTATTGCAAGCTATGAAATTCCACCCACGGCAGCCACTGGCGCCCCAAGCGTTCGCTTGTTTCTTTTGCACCTTAGTCCACCCCTGCCTATAGTAAAATTTTAGAAAAGTATTTTTAGGCTCTATTTTTAAGAATAGCAAATATATATCTAATTAAATAAAAATTCATTACTACTGTATTAAAAAAATAAAGTCTATGCCTTATTTATGAAAATTTAGCTATAAAATTCAATTTCTCAACTTTCGCCCTTGTAAACCTCTTGGTCATAAATTCTCCGGTTGACAGTAATAGGTAAATTTTTTTTTAAATGTTCAGGGGTGCACCATCATTTTCTACCAGTTGCGCGGATTGGTTGCTACCACTGGCGGCGGGACGTTATTTGTGTAGAGGGGGGGGGGGGGAGGACAAGCAAAAAATAAGTTTTTTTTTAGAAGTTGCCTTCTCCCCTTCACCTCCCCCTTACTCTACCCCTTTTCGCGATAAATGTATAAAGCTTGGATGTCCCTAAAAGTTATTTGGAGATGTCCTCCTCCCCAAATTTAGAAAATCAGATTATTTTCATACTATTTGAAAAAGTCTTCTTTTTAGTTTGGATGCTTCTAGAAGCCATTTGGAGTGGTCCTCGCCTATAATTAAAAATAGATGCATCTAGAAATTATTTAAAGTGGTCTTTTTTTAAATGTATGTCTTTAAATGATATTTTAAATGATCCTCACCTGGACATTTTTGTAAATTGACGCTTTTAGAATAAATTTGGAGTCGTCGCCTGGATTTTTTAAATTATTTGTATCTGGAATCTATTTGGAATGACCCTCTCCCAGATAATTTTAAAAATAAGATTCCTCTAGAACACACGAAGGGGGGCCAGTGGGTCCAAGCCCCCCCATGGAGAACATGAAGGATAAATAAAATATTAAATACAAAGTCATGATTTAGCAATGTAAAATCACCTTAAAGCAGTGGTTGAAAATAACCCAATGTCTCAATACAGTGTGAGTAGTGGCGGATCCATGATTATGTCATGAGGGGGGGAGGTGCCTACTTCACAAAAGAAATACCTTTAGGAACCAATAAAGTGTTGGTCCATGCCCTTTAGGGTTTTTCACCCCCGGAGAAAAACTGTAATTATAGGGTTCAAATTAGTACCTTTTGAGTATATTTTGTACCTAATAGTTTCTGATTATTCTTATATTGGTTATAAATATCTGTTACCTTGGATTTGGTTGCCAGCTTTAATTTCTCGGTATAGCCACTGTAGCATATATATTTCGTTTGTGATTATAATTTTTAAATTAATATAAAAATGAACTATTAAAAATATAGATGCCTAATTCAAGTGACTATAATATAGTAATATTATTTTAGTTAAAATATGAAAATAAAATCAATAGTAAATAATACTCTGTTTATTACACAAAGGAGGGGTGAGATAGGAGGGGAGTGTGCGGGAAAGACAGGGTTCGGGGTAAACGGGGTGAAACGTGTGTTGTTCGAACACATTGGACGTATCTCTGAAGAGGAGCACAGCACCCTTCAATACGTCAATTTAATTTTTGAAAAATATCTCAAAAGGGGGGGATTATAGCTTCTTAGCCCCCTTGAATCCATACCTGAATGTGAGACGTGCCCAACTGGATTTAACGCTATCTAGTCTGTAGAGCGTCATGAAGTATTTTGTTTAAAGTATGAGTCTTATATAAGTAATAGATTGGATTGACTAATGACTTGTAGCTTCTATACTATGGATCCCCCTTTAGAATAATTTCTGTGTGCTCCCCTGCTCTAGAAGATATTTGAAGTGAGCTTCCACCAACATACTTTTGGAAATTGGATGCTTTCAAAAACTATTTGGAGTTATCCTTCACTACGATTTTTTTTAATTTGGCAAATAATGTAACACTATCTTGTTGAGTGTCCAAACAATAGTATACTAAAGTAGAGATCTCTAACTAACCCCACTTTGTTGATGAAGTAATACATTAAAATTGTTTTTGGGCTCTAAAAAACCACAATAACCCCTCACCCAACATCCCTCTACCCGCCCTCTTATTATATATTCTTATTTCTATGAGCACTCACCTCGATATATCCATATTATCCGTATATATTGTAGATCAAATTGAAGTCTCCCCTAAAATAAACCAAGTTGAACGCAAAATAGCTTGCTAAGGCATCCAATATTAATACATATTTTGGCCTCCTGCTTTTTTTGTACCTTTTTGCCCTTCATTAAATTACCCTTAATTTTAGTGTTATATATCTAATTACAAAATCCCTTGGGGGGGAGCTTGATGAAAACCCTAATACCAAGTTTGATATAGATCAATAGAATAATTTAGGCTCTAGTTCGAGATACAGAGAGACACACAGACAGACGGAATCTCGAAAATTACTTTTTTTTTCAGGGGTTCATGAAACATCGATATCTATTAAAATATTGAACTCAATTTTTTTGTTGATAAAAATACTTTCTTTACCCTTTGGGTATAAGTCAGTAAAAAATAAGTGCCAATCTAATAAATGGAAGGTGATGTTTGGATTACTATCACAGTGTCTTACTACCTGTTCAGGTTACGCAGATGTTTAGATTAATAGACAACTCGCACGTTTGTTAAAAGGCACTGGCACTACCAACTTTTTTTTTACAAAAATATTGTATCATAAACTTAACATAGGCCTATATTAAAAAAAAGTTTACTGTTGACAAGATTTTTCAAAAATTGGAAATATTTTTAAAAAAGTTCAAACTATTTGGTTCCAAATAGATATCTTAGGAGTGTTTCAAATTACAAATATCACAGTGTACTTTTTTTTTAAAATAAAGTCATTTATAGGTAGTTTACTGATGACTGATTTTCAAAACTCTGAAATATTTTTAAAATGGCTTTGACGATTTGGTTCCAAATGGGTATTTTAAGCTTGTTTGAGATGACAAATATCACTTGTTTAAAAAATCAAATAGTCATTTATGTGTTGTTTACTGATAACTGATTTTTCAATAATAGACTATGAGAAATCTAAGTATGATTGTGTCATACCATTTATTCATACTTGTGTATTGTGTAGTATATTGTATTTAGAAAAACACTTTCTAATCAACTAACTTTTTCTTATAAATAAGTAAATATGTATCACACTATGTACAAGTTATGTTTATATAAATAATCAAGACTTGTCCAGAAAAAAATGTGCTAAACATATTTTACTTCGGAAAAAAATAATATTTATCCAGTATTCTTATGCTTTTACATATTTTATGTTAAAAAAATGTCTATTTTTTCTCACTTGGTTTTATTATAACAATGTCATTTCGGTGGGAAAATTCCCGATTTGTCTTGGAAAAGATTCTATATATAAAATTGTATTTTGATACAGGCCTATATAAACAGTTTATCTATGTAAATGTTAAGGTGATTCACCAAAAATTCGATATTATTGAGAAATTCGATGTATAGAGTAGTATTTATATATATAATATATAATTAAAGATTAATGTATATATTATATACATTAATCTTTAATTAAGGCAATGTTTCGAAATAAAACGCAAAATTTACTCTACTGTAGTTAAAAAATACAGTAAGTTTAAACTTATTGCTACTGTAAACAAGAATGCAATGAAGTTGAATCATACAGTAGGCCTACAGTACTGTATTTATGTAAAAGCTAAGTTGATACTCAATGTACATGTGTACGGTAGTAGTGAAATTTGAAAATATCATTTTTACAGTATAGTATACCTTTTTTATTTTATTTCCTGATAAAGATCCGGATATTTGGCGATCCGGATGACTAGAGTTCTACCATATATATAGTGTGTATGTGTGTGTGTGTTTGTGTGCAGTGGTGGAGTCAGGGGAGTGGCACCGGGGCACGTACCCCCTTGTCAATTTTTGGGAAAAAAACAGCAATCGTTTAAATGCCCTCTAACTACAATCAAAATAATTGTTAACATATTAAGAGATACTGGATGCAGAAAAAACACATAGATCTGGTGTTTTCATCCACTATAGGTACGGTGACCATACGTCCCGAAAAAATCGGGACCGTCCCGATTTTAAGGGCTGTGTCCCGGCGTCCCGAATAACGACCAAAATGTCACGGATTGTCCGAATGATGAAAAAAATTTCTAGAGTAAAATAAAAATGTCGAAATCGTTACATTTATAATATTTTACTTTTATTGAGAGTATCTGAATAAACTCCGTGTGTTTTTGCCTTTGCACTGGTGGCGGTGGTGGTGGGGCGGCTGGTTGCTACCCCTCCTCTCTTCACGACCCTTCAAGGTCGCGCGAGATTCCGTTTTCATTTGTATACTGAGTAGTGACAGTGACCGTGTGCTTTTCTATTTGGCTTCATCGTGTTTTGTTTTTTTGCATTTTGTGCAGTGATTTGGTGTTCTGTCTTTATTTTTCCAAAGAATGAGTGGTAATAGCAAGATAATCGCAAATAACGAGCGAAAAAACGCAAATGTTCGTTTAATGATGTGTTACAAAATGACTATCACTTCTTAAAGAAACGTGAACATGTTGCACATGTTGCATTTTGCACTCAATGTTCAAGTGAGATTAATATTACTCATGGTGGCCTCTCTGACATCAAGCTTCACTTGAAGAATAGAGTTAATGCTGTTGCGATGACATCTTCAATGAGTAAGTTCGTTACTAAGAATGATTTAGTCAAAAATGAGATTGTAGCAAAAGAGGCAGCTCTTGCGTTTCACACAATAAAACACAATATTAGTTTTAGATGGATAGATTGCATATCTAAGCTTATTTACACATTATTTGAGCCAAAATACTTTGCTGCAAGAACAAAAAGCGAAGCCATGGTAAAAAAGTCTTAGCTCCAGAATGTTAAAGACAGTTGTTGCAAGAATTTAGGGAAACGTCTTGTTTTACAGTAATGGTTGACAGCTCAAACCATGGTGCTGAAAAATTATTACCAATCGTTGTGAGATATTTTCATGTGCTTACTGGTATAAATGTCAAAATTTTAGAGCTCGACCCATTACAAGGTGAAACAAGTGATCAACTGAATGAATATGTATTTTCTGTTTTAAGTCGCAATGAACTGGTCAAGAAATTAGTTGGTATGTCTGCAGAAAAAACCAATACGAATTTCGGGGGTGCAAAAATAAAAGGCTGCAATAACCTCTTTCGTAAATTATCAGCAAGCACTGAAAAATCCTTAGTTGGTGTAGGTTGCATGGCGCATGTTGTCGATAACTGCATTAACAGTGCTGCCAATACACTTCCTGTTGATGCTGAGGTTAATAATTGTGAAAATGTTTAAGTTTGTTCACATTTACACTGTGCGAGTGGCAGAACTTAAGAAGCTCTGCGAATATATTGACATAGAATACCAGAAACTGTTGTATTATTCGAACACACGATGGCTTAGACTTCTACCTGCTTTTGAGCGTGTTCTACAAATGATGAAGCCACTCAAAAGCTATTTTCTGTCCTAAGAAAACCCTCCTGTGGTATGAAAATAATTTTTTGAAGACCCAAACAGAGAATTGTGGCTATGGTTTCTACACAATGTTTCATTACTTTTCAATGAAGTTGTAAAAAAGATGGAAGGAGATAAAGTATCAGCAACATAAGCAGCACGTGAATATTTTGATTTTTCATAAAAACTTTGTTGACAGAAAACAATCTTCATTTCTACCAATGAAAGTTAAAGAGCTCCAAAGAGAAAAAGCTGCGGCACAAGGCTGTGATTTACAATACCTGAAGGATACTGTGTGTTCTTTCTATGACCAGTGTATAACCTATTTAGATATCTGGAAGTCAAATGTAGAAAGCTTGAGTAAACTATGTTGGATGGATTTAAAGAAACAGCTGACATGGGTAGAATTAGAAGAAAGTTGGACTCTGTTTCAAGAAAGTATCCCACCCATTTCATTTGACGGTTTGTTCAACGAACTAAGTGTGCTGAACTCATACCTCTCAGACAATACTTTGACAAAATGGGCAAAACAGAAGATTTCTACGGAGCAAAGGTGGTTGGTTGACTATGTTCCAGGACTTGAAAAATGATGAGATAACTGTTCATAGTCTTAAGATGTTTGTGGAGTTTGTTCTTTCCCTGCCAGGAACCAACGCTTCAGTTGAGCGGGCATTCTCATTGATAAACAACTTTTGGGGTGCTGAAAAGTCCTCAATGTCTATTGCTTGTGTTAAAGCACTTTTAGTGGTACAAATGAACTGTTAACAAACGTCGTGTACAGAAATGAACGAGAACATTCAGAAAAACAAGAATCTGTTAAAAGCCCTGGCCTCATCGGATAAATATGATTAGAGAGAACCCAAACCATCATATTCATCTGCCAGGAACACTGAAAACGAGAAGAATTAGGAAAATGAACAGAAGAACTTCTTAATTATTTATAGCCTAATATATTTTTACAAAATATAATTTTCTCAAAACTCATATTATTTAAACTTTACTTGTTACTGTGTGCCACTTAGTCTAAGAGATAGAGATGAGTCCAGTAGTGTTGACTACCATTTTTACGTAGCCCATATTTCTTTATAGCTATGACATACTATTGTAGTTTATGTTTTTTTAAATTACTAAAAATAAAAAATCTTGGAATATGTTTGTTCTTACTTATGCTTATCTCTTATGCCTATACACTCATGCTACTTTTGAAAAATGTTTCCAAGTTGTCCCGATTTTCACTGTCAGAAATATGGTCACCGTAACTATAGGGGTACTTCAAGGAGAATTGAAACTATGACAGGAATTCTTGATACAGAAATCCGTAAAAGTCGATACGCCCATGAAAGCTTACTGATTTTTTTCAATAACATCGAGTGCCCATTGAAAACTGTGTGATACCAGTTACTACTTCAACAGCCGAACGATCTTATAGTTCGTTGAATATAATTAAAAACTACTTGAGATCAACAATGGGTCAGGGAAGACTCAATGATTTGGCCAGGCTCATTGCTCAGTCTAAATAAAAGTATTGAAATATTCCCTGAAGAGGTTCTAAACATGGTTGATAGAAAAAACACACGAAAACTTAAATCAAACTCATAAAGATAAATAATTATTTATCAGCATTTATCAGTGGACTCAAAAGGCTTTTATATAACATAGCTTTGTAAATCTTGTTTAAATATTAATTTTAACATACAGATACGAGATTTTTAAAAGGATGTAAGGTAGCAATATAAATAATAATAATAATAATAATAATATCATGGTGCCCCCATGTCATTTTTTTCTGGATCCGTCACTGTGTGGTGTGTGTGTGTGTGTGTGTGTGTGTGTGTGTGTGTGTGTGTGTGTGTGTGTGTGTGTGTGTGTTGTATTATATGAAACAGTCAATGTGTTTCAACATTAATAAAATTGTTGATTATTATTGTTTTTAATAAGTTCTTTATTAATTTAATTATTTAAAACGTAAAGATCAAGCTAGACAAGATTACCAGCGACAAGGAGGTCGGGGTTTGAATCCCGGCCAGGTTTACTAAGGGTAGTTTATCCATAGCCCTTTCTTTAAACAAATACGGGTACATTTCCTCAAAACTTTCCTTCCCTTGTCAGCTATAATAATAAGTGGAAATTACTGAGAGCCTGAATAGGCACCTAAAATTAAAATGAATTAATTGTTGAAAATAGGTTACACATGACCATTTAACCTATTATTTATGTATACTATAGCTTTGTGTAGGCGTAAACAGTGTAAGTGATATAACAATGTGTAGTCTATCTCATTTTAGTTGATAGTAAATGTTAACTAATTTGACCCGCTTCGGTGGCCGCATGGTCTAAGCGAAAGCGTCACACATTAGAGTAATTATTACATAGGTGTGTAATCCGAACGGGTTGTAAGACGTGGTTCTAAAAGGAAAAACCTCTTTGGTTTGATTAACAACGATGAGGTCGGAAGGGGGGAGGATTATTCCTGAATTTTTAGCAAAAAAAAGTGAATGCTTTTATAAGCTATTTGAAGTTTTTTTATATCTTCCATATTTATAAGTATTTACTAAACTTTTTACGCAGATAGAATAAATCTAAGAGGGGTTGGGGTATATGGCCGTGTGTTGGAGCCCTTTATACTCCTCGGTTCTGACGCCCGGCTATCGACTAAGTATGGTAAGATAGAAATTTAGTCTACACGTGATTAATTATTGTATCACATTTCCCTAAAAAAAAAGTGACATGAATAAAAGTGTGTTCTTCAAGACAATTTTTTTTTAGCATCACGTTCTACTACCCGTTCGTATTATAAGGTTTCAAGACAAGTTAAACCATCAATAGAAGATTGTGCTTGTTTGTGAACCCTTCACGAGAATCTCAAGTGAGCAAAATATCACAAGATAAACACAGGCGGACGGCTGGACTGTGTAGACTGTAGAGGGTAGGCAGGCGATCAGCCGCTCATTCTACCTCTTGACCTTGAAATAGTTTTCCATTCCGTTGCTTCTCTTCTTCTGCAATGGGGTGGTAGAGTAAGTCTAAAGAGGATAAGATTAGACAGAGACAGACGCTGTAGTTCAAGAAAACAGCACAGAGCATTTAATTTTAAGATATGAGATCTAACACGAATGATACTTTCTCACGTACCGAGGCGGCCCCCTTAAGTGCATGCGACGCTCAAGATGGCCTAGAAATTGACTACAGAAAAAACACAAATTCAGGATTGTTCGTAAGAAACTCACGTGAACATTGACGAAGATCAGTTATCGCACACACGCCGACAAGTTGCACAGGTCACCGATAAATATGCTGCCAGCCTCAGTTTTTGCACAGTCTTTCTGTCTTGTCTTCAACATCTTGAAATGCGCAGGCAAAACGTTGTACAAAACCTTTCGTGTGGACCGGGCTTTATGCGGGGATGGGGAAATACCACATGTGTAAAACCCTCACAAGTACACACGATCGATATTCAAACCTCGACCAAACATTTCCAGCCATTGCGAGACCATGTGGCAACCGTAACGGGTGGTGGAGTTAGTTGATAAGTTTTTTGAAATCCATAAACAGTGCCCGACACTTTGTCTCGGCCAATATCATGTAGAGGGTAAAGGGGCAAGCTGTCTTGTCAGATCTCGATATTTTAGTACATCTGTGTTGGAGGTACTTTTTAATTATAATGACACGTCATATTTAGATGTAGCTAACATTTACAATCAAGTATCTGCACCTGTGAAGGTAGCGTGGGAGATGCGTCCGTTGGACTTACTGTCAGGAGTTTTACCGTGGGATTTGCGACCACGGGAAGTTTTTCGTAGGATGGAGCATTCGCCATGATGATAAGCCCACCATCTTCAACATGCTTAGGTGAGAGTAGGGACAAGGTACCACACATTTTGCACCTTAGTTGAATGTCCTTGTACTCCTGCACCAGACCAAGCTCTTGTAATTTCCCGCCATAAACTGTTATGATGTCAAATTCTAGGGTTGAGGTTAGGTTAGGCTAGATTATTGGAAAAGAAGGCATCAAAATGAGCATTTCGAATGTTAGTGCATCGCCACGATCCAATTTCAGGTACCAGATCGAAATAACGTTCCAAAATATAATCCATATTGAAACGTGTTTAGTTTTACAAATTTGAATGTGGTGAACACAAATCCCACGACGGTATTCTCGGCGGCAGCAAATCCCAACGATCGCAAGTCCCACGTAGCCCCTGTGGCCAGACTGCCCAAGACTACTAGGAAATGGGCGGATTTTCCTATGATGGGAATACCGTCCGGATGCACAGGGAGTAATTTTAAAGAATGTGACTAAAGGTGCATTTCCCATCTTCTATCCATTTTAATATGTTACCTGGTGATATGCGTGTTCCGCGCCTCCGTATATTTATTCATGCTAATATGTAATATACGTTTCAGCGCCCGAGTCTACATTATGTCTCTCATTTGTGTACAAAAACAGAATTTCCTGCTCATCATTCTAATATAATCAGTATAAATCAGACATGGAAACAATCGAGACATATAAGAGCAAGCATGTTTTAGTATTTACAAATTAGTGTTCCCACTTTAAAAAAGTATTAAATCAACATTAATTGTAAGTGTAGGCGTGGACACCACGGACGCTTCGTAAATTACTTGAAAATAAACTTTTTTTCGTGTTAGTTGTAATCATACGTGTGCAAAAGTGAATATATGTTTTATTATGTTTTACTAGGTTAGGTTAAAAAGAAATAAAATTGAATAAGGGAATGTTAAACTGGGAACTTGGATATATGCCTCATCTTTCTTAAGCGCTGAAATGGGAGGCATGGAGTTTGGGGGTAGCGCGTTACCTGCCTCACCCTTACACCTTAGATTAAGTTGTTAGTAATTTTGAAGTTGAATAAAGGTACTAATACAAAAAGGTACTTTGCGTTATGGAGAATTAAGTTGATTGCACCCCCATAACTAGACGCAACATATTTTTTTGTAAGCAAACTCAAGCACATTAAAAATCTTGTTGGATTTTTTTTTAACTTGGAACAAACGAACAGGTCCAAACTAACAGCTAACGCCCTTTTAAACATTAATTTTCACTCGTAATGAACTCAAGACAATTAGATCAAACCGTAGCATACAAGCTTTTTTTTTAAAAATTATTCAAAAACATCGTTTAAAAAACGGAACCCTGAGTTATCAACGAACGAAATAGCTTCCCAACATGATTGTCCCTCAATTTCCTGAGTAGAGTGACGTTTCAGAGCTTGTCGCTGCTGCGCCCCGATGGAATCTCGTTATCCCCCCTGGCCCCCACTTGGCCACCCCCTTCACACCAAATTAAACGGAAATGTCAGAGGAAGGGAGATTGCGTAAAGTATTATTTTTACGCGGAGTCTTACTGCTCGTCCAGGTTATACGTATTTTAATTTCATTAATAAGAGAGGAACGAGGAAGATATAATTTATAGGTAACGTACCCAGAATTCGCGTGGTTGGAGATTGAAAACAGCTCAGGGGGAAAAAATAATCGGTACATAGAGCCGGGATATGAACCCTGATCCACCAGCACACAGACCAGATGTGTGCACGGTGCGGATGACTTTAAGAGTGAAAAATTATGAATTGACGTGTGAGAAACACAAGTTACGTTTGTTTCGAATGTGGTTACTGTAAAACAAGGCCGTACCGAGAAGAGGTGTTTCCAACCCCACATCCCACCTTTCCCTTCACCACCTCAAAGTATTATCAAATATAACGTGTGTTTGTATTCCTTCTCAATACCTAACATACAAGATTATTGGAGTATTATACAATTGATAACATGCACAACTCTATGTTTTAAAACACTTCTTTATTTATTACTTCGAGGGGGATTTATGTAAAAAAAAAAATCACTATCTCATGTAGGTGAATTTAAGAACGAGCCACCTTAGGCAGTACAACCCCAACACCGACCAAAATATTCTGGGTACATCACTATTCACAAATAAAACTTAATATGACAAAGCTACAGTCTAATTTTCATAAAAAGGGACTTTCGTAAATATTAAAAAATTACGGCCGAAAGTGATACTATTCTACTATTTTATTAGTGTTTTTATAGGTGTCCTATTGATAATTTCTATTAAAAGTGGAAGCTGAATATCATATAACTTGACGTATGAATACGTGAAAGTAGATATTAACTTGTTTTAGGTGTCAAATAAGTTTCTTCTTATGAAAACTGGCTAGCCGATCGTAAATACCGTTAGCATAGTCAGCGGGAAGAGAAAGTCATAGATAGCTATGATGGTAATATTAAAAGATTAAAATTAACATTAATCACAATATCAAACCATCCACATCACATTAACATGCAAGCCGCATAGTTACACTAATAGGGTGGGTGATGAGAAAGGTTAATTTTAGAAGTGTACCCGAATTTGGTGGGAGGGAGAAAGGGAAGCCATTGAGGGGGAAAAACTGTCAGTAAACAGGGATTCAAAACATCACCTAACAGCCACCCGTAAACCAGACGATTCGAGACTGACGCCTGTGTTGATCTTTGAGGGTGGCTAAATGTTAGTGTTAGTATATAATAATAATAATAGTGATAGTAATATAACGACAACGTACCGGTGTTTTGGATCCACTCTATTGCTGACAGTCTGCAACAAAAAACAAAAATTGTCAACATCTAAAGCAATATTACCGTACAAATTTTAAGTCTAGGTAAAACACCGTCATGGCTAATTTTGCATATGAACATATTCCAGCGCTGCCGGGGCTAAAACCAGTTTATCTCTAAACCAGTGGTTACCAACTTGGGGGACTTGAAACACTACCGGGAGGAGGGGGTAATGGGGCGTGGAACCGTTAGGAAGTAACGTTAAAAATCATATAAAAATTAAAGATTTTTTTTTAGCAACGCGTCTTACTACCCGTCCGGGTTATACGCTTAAGTACTAATTACACTAATGGATTAGGAATTGGGAAGGTTGAATTTAGAGGAAGTGAACCCGCATTTGCGTGGAGGGAGAGTGGAAAACCATTTAGGAAAAACCACCCCCAGTTCACCCGACGAGATTCGAACATCGATCTCCCCGTCCTCAGTGGTCTGGCTCAACACGACTGGCGCGTTAGCCAACTACGCCACCGAGGCGGGTCATTAAAGATGTTAAGTTACCATTGCGGCCACGTGCAACACCACCAAATCTTTAACTATGACTCTTATAGAAACTAAACTGTGTTGTCGACATGAAGTGGAAAGCGATTTGCGCTGTACTTTGTCATTTCATTTATATTTATTTTCTTACTCCATTACCTATTATACAAATACCCGGGGCGGGCCAACTAGTAAACTAACTATAAGAAGGCATATAAAGGACATCTAGGCTAAGAGCTTATATCCACATTTAGTAATAATAAAAAAAAAGGATATGGAGAAATTGTAATGGAAAATTGTATAACAGAGGAGGAATTTACGCTCCATTTTTTGTATAATAGGTAATGGAGTAAGAAAATAAATATAAATATATGAAATGTACTTTGTCAAACATCAAACCCAACAGTCAAGAACGGATGAAAAAAACCCAGTGCCGACCATCACGATAATCTTCAGTGTTTTTTTTTACCGTTATCATTGATTTTTGTATGGTATAAAGAAGTGACTATAAAGTGTTTTTTTTAGTAGCCCAAAAAATAGGAGGGAGTGAGGTGTGGGAATTTGATTATTTACCAAGGGTAAGATGGAAAAGGGTGGGAGCCAGCCACTGCTCTATGCCGAGTGAATTAAAAATGTTTGGCAAGAATCCGACAAAAGTAGCAATGGCTGGCACAGTCCAATTTTCACAATAAGAACCTTACTTGATAGCTAGAAGAGTTACCATACATGCCTTCATGTATTCATATATTAAGTCATGTAATGTGCAACTGTCACTTTCGATCAATACTATCTGTTTGTATATTTTTCTATTGTTTGACGAGTATTATTAATCCTATACTTCATTTTCATTCCTCTATGTTATATCTTTGAATAGTGCTCCTTTTATTTAGGTTCTCTATGCCTCGAAATTGAACTGTTTGTTGTTTTGTTTTGTGTTTTTGATTGTTATTGTTGAGGTTTAGTTCTGTTTGTTTTGTTTTCATATCTTACATTAACCTTCCCCATTCTTGGAGGCAACAAGACCATACCTGGACCACTATATATCTATTGTTTTCCCGCCAAGTGTCGCTGGCGTGGTGTTTTTAGCTTTGTTGATTTAATTGTGCCGTGCACGGAGACTCAATTCAAGACAGAAGTGATAAGGTTCCGTGAACCTTCACCCGGAAGTGGTGTAGTTTTTTATTCGTGTGTGTTGTTGAAGAGGACTGCGCCAGGACACTGCCAGTCATACCACATAAAGTGAAGGTGAGTTGCCTCTATCCATTTCCTTTCCACCATACAGTCCATTTGTCCGTGTTCGTAACACTGGTCCTCCAGAGGCTTCTGTCGTTTTCATTCAATTGTAAATTATACTACACAACTATCAATATCTTCTTTTTTTTAGCACCACTTCTTACTACCCGTTAGTGTATGAAACATAAATAGAAAGACCGGCAGATTTGGCTCAACGTACGCGCGGTCGACTTGGACCAGGGATTCTGTGCTTTTAATTCCTCTGGATGCGCTAGGGAGGTGGTATTAAACATTTTTGCTCACGTAACCCTAGTTAAAATTTCTCTTTAACTTTGTACCTCTTAATGTTTTGGTACATACATGTACATCTAAAGTAAATAAAATAAAATACACTCAAAATAATGTATTGAATAATAAGTTTTAAATGATAATATAAATGTATATATCTAAATAATTTTACGTACTCCCAAAGATGTCTTCAGGTCGTAACCCCGGTGCACTAGGGGATTTCCTCCCCCCCTCCCCATGGCTGATTTTCCATCTAATCTCAACGCTGGTGCATTTCCTTAATATCTGCCTACTTTCCCTCTTCTGAGTCATATCTCCCCGTCGAGAACAAACCAATAAGGCGCGACTGACGTCTTAACAGCCTGCCCAACCGGCGCGAGTCTCGACACATTTGATATAAATTGAGTTACAGATCTGAAGTCACGAATTTGATGCCTACCCCCTCTATCCCTTCTCTTCTAATCGCCCTAGAAAATTGTATACGTCGTTTTGAAAGCAGGCAAGGTTGGCCAGGTCTCGTTGCTTGACGAGGTAATCAAGACAGGAGATAGATAGCTGTACAGACTACAGCGTGACCGTGACGACACGTCACGTCACTCGGTAAGATGGATGCAAGTCACGACACACGTGGAGTCCACGTGCGCCCCTCTAACGAGAAGTTGCTTGCAATTCGGTTAAACAAGGGACTACAAGCCCAAATATTGCATTGGGAACCAAAATAATGGTAATTAGGGGGGGATATAAAAAGAATTACGTTCAACACATGAGTTAAAGGTTTGATCTAAGTGGTAAAGAGGTACACACGCATTAGCGTGGAGAGAGAACGGGAAATCGAGGGATAAATATAATGTGGAGAGAGAAAAAGTCCAGTGCACCCGGTCTATATTCGAACCCCGAGCATCACCCACCACAGGAAACTCAAGTATATATTTAAAGCATTTTGACGACTTAGGCCACATGGCCGCAGGCAAGTGTAGGGGACCGAAGACTCCTGATATATCACTGAATTTAGTGGCTAGTTAAAACAAGGTTGCCACTAATTTTTAACATTGAAATTCCCTGACATTTCCAGGTTTTCCAGACAAAAATATAATAGTTCCAACAACTCAATATAATGTGGCAGGAATGAGAAGGTTGTTTAGAATAAATGCACACATATTAGCATGGAGAGAGAATGCGTAAACCACACCAAGTGCAGATAGCCGAGATTCCAACCTCAACCTTTCTGCCATTACACGCAATGCAAGTATACCTCAATTTTAGCTTTTGTGGTGTTGACTGACAGCTCACAGCTGACTTCTGACAGCTTTGAAAAGTAGCAAGATTATTATATGTACCCATCCGCCGAACCATATGATCTGCAAAAACATGTGTTTATCAGCTGTCACTTCAGACAGCCAAAATTGAGGTCCATACAAGAAACATATATGACTTTTTTATTTATTTTTTATTTATATATATTTATTTTTTATTTATTGTTGACCTTGATATGTTGATGTTAGGGCTAGTATTAATTATTTATTTTTTCCATGATATTAATTTTTTTAATTTAGTATTTAATCCCATATTGGTTTTTATTATTATAAATAAATAATTTTTAAATTTTGCATTTAATCCCATATTAGTTTTTATAATTATAAATAAATAATTTTTAATAGTTTTTTTACAAATAGTATCATTAATAACATTATAAATGTGAAAAATCTGAATGTACTAGTATTCCTATAGAAAAATATATAGACTAATGGTGATCGTTAGTACTAAACCAAATATTAATGCAAGATTCTTTGATAATTGAATAGTTTGGCTGAAGGATTATAAGTAGGGCTAACCTATATTTTGACAGCCAGTCATATCAATTGAAAAGTGGGCCTTTACAATGCTTTAATTATTTTAATATTGTATAGTTATTTGGAAAAACAACTTTTACTCGCAGATTTAATTTTTTTTTTGAGCGCTTCATAAAGGTCTAAGCATATTTGTATTAAGTCCCTTAACCTAGTGGTAGCCTACTGTTTAAAAACTAAAACCTTTGTGGCTATGTAGGACCTTCTTGCAACTAAATGTCAACGCCGATTAGTAGTGTAATAGTTTTTCAAGAGAAATGACAATGTTTTTCATAAAGGCCTAGGCCTAGTTGTATTAAATAGGTATACTGTGGTATCATAATTAAATTTTCACTTGATACCTGAACCCAGTTATTGAGGAAAAATTTTTTCACTCCCAGCTATAGAAGTCTGGTGCTTATTTAAAAATAAATAAATTAGGCCTAATGGCTTGAACATATCAACACTAACGAATAAAATAATGATTGAGTAGAAAAATAAATTGTACTTGAATTTTTTATTCCTTTTTCTAACACTTCATAAAGGCCAAGGTCCAGTTGTATTTAGCCCACAATAGTCAAGCATTATTAACACGTTTCTATTGAATTATTAGGATCCCGCTAAGCGATATGGCAATACCCCGTGACTTAGGTGAATTTTGATTTAAATGTTTATCATAACAAATATTGTAATTATTTATGTTCTACAGCCTCAATTTGAGGTTATGAACTGGAAAAAACAATTAAAAATTAAACATTTTGTGCTATTGTATGAGTACTATATAACAATTCAAACTTTTGTTTATAAAATTAAAAATAATATTCTTACCTCTAGAGAAATTCTCGAAGAAAACATATTCACTATGCTCGCCTTTACAATCTGTTATATTATTTTGTTTTAATATGTAGGCCTATTTATGATAACTTTAAATAATTTAAAAAAACAAAAATCCATATCCAAGAAAATATGTTTAGGCCTATAAAATAAATGACAATGACAAATCAAAAGCTATCCTAACCAACAAAAATCTATTTTAAATTCACTACTTTTAAAGTTATAACAAAGTCTCTAATAAAAATACAATAACTTGTAACTTGAAATCTTAGCCTGGTATTTTATTTATCAACACTGGAGAAACACTCGCAAGTATTTTTTATTACACTTCACAGATTTATGTGGAATAATATAAAAATCATAAAACTCGAGGTTTAGCCTAGAGGCCAACACAACACAATCTTGGGGTTAAAATATTTATTTAATAGTCTTGATACACTTAAATTTTTGAATAATGTATATCGATCACTCAGAAACACTCGCTTTTTTTTATCACACGCTTTAATGTTATATTGGATAAATAATTATTCTAAGATCACTAAAAAAAAGTTTATTTTCCAAGGATAATATGATCACACCGAAATAATAGTCCCAAAAGAACACACAGATTACTAAGTAGCCAAATTAATATTCAAATAAATGGTACGGAGCACCGCACAGACTTTCTCTCTCTTTCTATGAACTCGTAAGATTTCTGAACGGAATAATGTACATTGTATCATCACCACTCCACATAAGAACACGCATAAAATAATATACAATGATATAGAATCAATGAGAAAAGAGGTGCATCTTTGTTCACCTAAGAGCATTTCAAACAGTTTAATGTCTTCCACAAGGGTCAACACTTCGTATTAAAATTTCGATTCTGGTTAAAGTTTTAACATTTTATAAGGTGTTGCAGATCTTCAAGTCATCGCATTGATATTTAATTATTCATTTATACATTTTGACCAATAAAAAATGTAAATATTGACTATTGAGTCTAAAATGGAGATAAATCATTGCTATGCAAACATTTCTCCTAAGAGATTTAAAGAAAAATAACATACTTTTTTAGATACTTATTATTTAATTACTCTATGGCATTGGAGAATTATTGCGTTAAGACTTAAGTAGTATATGTTTACAACTAAAGTTCACAAAATTGTATTAATATATTGCAAATATCTCAGAAACTGTTGCTTTTATAAAAATATATGTCAAATAAAAGTTTTTTATTTCTAATAGTCCTACAATTTTGCAATGATAAGTTGTTTAGTTTCTCCAATAGTTGTGGAGATATGGAAATTAACGCTTCTGTAAAGTACCCTAAAAATGATTTTCATATAAAATGAAAATAGCCAGTTTATTTATAATCTTAATCAACGCCTAGATACGAATTTTAATCAAAATCGTTTGAGCAGATTTTGAGAAAACCAAATTTTTCTCTTTTCACCCTTCAGTAAACTCCCCTTAATTTTAAATTTTTATAGACACACAGACAGACGGCATTGCAAAGACTATTTTTTAAGGTTCGGGGGGTCATGAGACGTCGACATCCATCAACATTTCAGGTTAGTTTTTTTTTACGGTCGCAATACTTAAACTTTAATGTCCAAAAAGTTAAAAAATTCATATAATTGCGTATAGATTGAAAGTTATTGATTTTATAAAAATATGTTTCGGATAAAATATCTGTATTATAAATATATATACATATTTGTAATGCTAAGTAATTTCATATCTCAAATAGTTTCGGAGCTATTTAAAAAAATGTTAATTGACGCATCAGACCGGAGCCCTTAAAGCCATTTTGCCGAAATATTGAGGGTAGCCATTTTGTTTGGAATATTTATTAATGTATATAAATGAAATTTAATCAAAATCGTTAAAGCCGATTTTGAGAAAATCGACTTTTTCTCTTTTTGTCCTTCAGTAAACTACCCTTAATTTTAAGTTTTAATAGACACACAGACATACGGCATTGCAAAGACTATTTTTTAGGGTTCGGGGGTCATGAGACGTCGAAATCCATCAACATTTCAGGTTAGTTTTTTTTACGATCGCAATACTTAAGCTTTAATGTCCAAAAAGTTAAAAATATATATATAATTGCGTATAGAATGAAAATTATTGATTTTATAAAAATATGTTTCGAATAAAATATTTGTATTATAAATATATATACATATTTGTAATGCTAAGTAATTTCATATCTCAAATAGTTTCGGAGCTATTATAAAAAATGTTAATTTACGCATCAGACCGGAGCCCTTAAAGCGATTTTTCCGAAATACTGAGAGTAGCCATTTTGTTTGGAATATTTATTAATGTTCATAAATGAAATTTAATCAAAATCGTTAGAGCCGATTTTGAGAAAATCAACTTTTTCTCTTTTTTCCCTTCAGTAAACTACCCTTAATTTTAGGGGTAGATATCCAATTCCAAAAACCCCTCGGGGCAATCCTATGAAAACCCTAGATATCAAGTTTCAGCTCAATCGGTAAAATAGTTTAGGCTCTAGTTGGAGGTACAGACAGACAGACAGACAGACAGACGGAAATTCAAAAACCACTTTTTTGGATTCAGGAAGTCATGAAACGTCAAAATTCATCAAAATCTCGAGTTCGATTTTTTTGACGATCACAATACTTTCTCTACCTGTAAGATAGAGAGAAAGTAAAAAGACACTGTATTATTCAAAGTTGTAATAAAATTATTAACGGTAGCAAAGATACGCCTGTAAATACTCAACTACAATTTTACAAGTATTAAATATTTTGTTCGATTCCAATTTTTTTTACTAACGCACGTGGTTTTATTAACTGTATTTTATACGAGAATTCACTGTTATAATGTCTATTTAAAATTGTTAGATTTTGGTTATGAAAATAACCGTTTGGTTGGTTGTTAAGTTTTGAAGTTTTCTTTTGCTGTTTAATTCAAATTAATTATTAAAATCAAGAGAACGTTAAAAGAGCCTTAAATGCTGAAAACAAATATGGCCACGGGATAGAAGCTATGGTGTCGGGTTGATGACGTAGGGGAACTTATTTCAGTTTGAACGGCAAATTGTATTCATACACGGTGTTTACAAAATTTAAACTTAATATTATTTCAAAAACATTTTGTATCTTTTTTCCTCTTTATTATCACAAACCATTTATTTATGTTAAAGATATGCGAGGCCAGTTATAAAAATATGAATAACTGAATATAATACCATTAAATGTAAAATTTCACGCTCTATTTAAACTGTAATGGCTACAAGAATTAAAAGAAAAACTAGAATGAATTTACTACTTTTTTTCTTAAATTAGATTATGTAAAAGAAAATTATACTGTAATCCTTGGGGAAGCATTGTTAAAAGTGATTGATAATATTTTTAGTGATAATAATAGTGACACTTAGCAAATAATTATTATTTACAATTAATATGTTGACAAAAGTTACTTTAAGACAATGTTGGCATTACTGATACCATCTGCTCGCTTCTGTAAGCTGTCATGTAAAACCACAAAAGTGCTAACGCGTCTATAGTCTTTACCCCAACTCCATAATTAAAGATAGAAAACTTTAGGGCCTGGGCACATCATGAACAAATAAATTAATTTTTTACGTATTTATTTGAAGCTTGTTTTTGGAGTATGGATGCACTGCTTTTCACACATTAACACAAAATATTTTATTTCTAGTTGTAAATAGCGGGTGGTCGAGAGGCAACGCCTTGGAAATAACGTACACGTGTAATTTTAGAATTTAGAAACATTAAAATAAATCTGTATTTGAGCATGCGCAAAGTGTCACTAAACTGAAAAAGCAAATTCGCCACGCTTTTGACGTGTTAAATAAGCAACGTGTTAAATATAACGTCGTAACATAATAATTAACGAAAACCTCTTTTTTTTAATCCGACCCCCTCTGGACGGTAGCTCTATGACCAAGGGGGGCAGTGTAAAATATGTGAAACACGTTTAGCCCTCGCCTGGCCGAACGAAAGGTGATATAGATGATCAATTTGTGCCATAATTACGTGGGCTCGATCCTCTAACGTTCGCACCGGACCGAATTTTTCAAAGGGGGCTTTTGCCCCCCCAGAATATTAATTTGTTATCTCAGCTTCTATTAAACAAGGAGAGGATAATTCTTCACCGAAAATCCTCCTATCGGTCACCGGTTGTTCTGAAAGTCGTTCCATGGAAATATATTTGGGGGGCTTTTGACCCCCCTGGACGCAGCTCTTGAACTAAAAATGATGGAGAAGTAATTTTTTCACTAAAATACTTCGGTTTGGGCACACATTCGATTTAAAATTGTTCGCTGGGAAAATTAGATTTTGGGGGGGGTTTGCTCCCCTGGACGCAGATCCTGAACTAAAAATGATGGAGAAGTAATTTATTCATTAAAATTCTTCGGGTCGGGTTCACATATTATTTAAAATTGTTCGCAATAAAAATTTTACTTTTTGGGGACTTTTGCCCCCTTGGACGCAGCTCTTGAACTAAAAATGATGGAGAAGTAATTTCTTCACTAAAATACTTCGGGTCGGGCTATCATTCAATTTAAAATTGTTAGCTTAGAAAATTTGACTTTTAGGGGGCTTTTGCCCTCCTGGAAGCAGCTCCTTAACTAAAAATGATAAAGAGGTAATTTTTCACTAAAATACTTTGGGTTGAGCACACATTCGATTTAAAACTGTTCGCTGGGAAAATTAGATTTTTGGGGGACATTTATTCCCTAGACGCAGCTCCTGAACTAAAAATGATAAAGAAGTAATTTCTTCACTAAAATCCTTCGGGTCAGGCAGACATTCGATGTAAAATTGTTTGCTGGGAAAATGTTATCTCTGGGTGATTATGCCCCCAGTCGTATCTTCTCAACAACAAATGATCGAAAGTTCTATTTTACCTTTAAATCACTTGTGTTATACGCACCTTTGATAATTATGTGCATATTGCAGCCAGTCCCAAGCCAGGTTTAGAGACGCAGACGGGGCGAAAGGGGATACCTGTTTTTTTTTTCAATTTTTGCAGTTGGAGACTAAAATATTTCGATTTTTTTTTCTCGAGTCCTGTCGCATCGGTGAGCCTGCCGCCTAGTCGCCGAGGCCCACGAAGATTCACGGGCTTATCATCTGGTTATTTTTTTTATTTACAGTTCCAAAATGTAACCTCATTTTTAATAACTTAGTTTGTCTTCCATATAGATTTGTGTATGTAATGCGCTGTCTTGTGTACCAAGTGACGTCACAGGCTCTGACAGTCAGATGTATTTCTCCTTCTGGCACTACCTTCTATTCTCTTTACTTTGGGATAGTTTTTATAATGCTACACAGACCAACATTATTGCCTAATTGATAGAAGAGAAGAGAGAGCCCGAAAACAAATAGTAAATATATTCGTCAATTATATCCAGAATAACCCGCCTCGGTGGCGTAGTTGGCTAACGCGCTTGTCGTGTTGAGCTCGACCGCCGAGGACGGGGAGATCGAGGTTCGAACCTCGGTCGGGTGAACTGGGGGTGGTTTTTCCTAAATGGTTTTCCACTCTCCCTCCACGCAAATGCGGGTTCACTTCCTCTAAATTCAACCCTCCCAATTCCTAATCCATTAGTGTAATTAGTACTTAAGCGTATAACCCGAACGGGTAGTAAGACGCGGTGCTAAATATTATTATTATTATTATATATCCAGAATAGAACCGGGGTCTCGAAAATTGAGGTAGATCGCTTATAATCACTTAGCCAAAAAGTAGTCAGCCTACCATAGTCAACGTTACACACAAAAGTATGGAGGTCTCGGACACGATTAGCCCGAGAAGATACAAATATCAACCTATCAAACACTCGGTGGCAAGTTGTGAAACAAAAGACGAGCTGACCACGTGTGCTGACCGATGTTTGAGCTTGGAAGATGTCCAGGAAGGGGAGTCACACATAATCAAGGAATTTATTATATTGCTAAGACAAAGCAAGTGTTTTATTTGGACCGTTATTTTTTTTATCGAACAATCTATAAGATTGGAAAAATTGGTTTACTTTGATTTTTTTTTTTTGAATACATATTTTATTGGTTACCAAACAGTAACATAAATATGCTTAATGCAACTTTTTTTCCTCGAATCAATATGTCGGTTTTGGTTTATAATAAGGCGATCCTTTACTTCAATTTGCTTTCTGCGAATCTTAAACAAGTTTCCCCTTCAGATTATCCTCCTTGGGTGGTAGTCGGTTAGTGACAGACTTCACCAGTCTCCTCCAGACTCTATCCTCCTTGGGTGGTTGTCAGTTAATGACAGACTTCACCAGTCTCTTCCAGACTCTATCCTCCTAGGGTGGTAGTCAGTGACAGACTTCACCAGTCTCCTCCAGACTCTATCCTCCTAGGGTGGTAGTCAGTTAGTGACAGACTTCACCAGTCTCCTCCAGACTCTATCCTCCTTGGGTGGTTGTCAGGTTATTGACAGACTTCACCAGTCTCTTCAGACTTATCCTCCTAGAGGTGGTTAGTTTTGTTATGACAAGAGTTCACCAGTACTCCTCTTAAGAACTTATCCTCCTAGGGTGATAGTCGTTTAACTTCAATTTGACTTTCTGCGATCTAACAGTTTCTCCTCCAGACTCTATCCTCCTTAGGGTGGTAGTCAGTTATGACAGACTTCACCAGTCTCCTCCAGACTCTATCCTCCTAGGGTGGTAGTCAGTTAGTGACAGACTTCACCAGTCTCCTCCAGACTCTATCCTCCTAGGGTGGTAGTCAGTTAGTGACAGACTTCACCAGTCTCCTCCAGACTCTATCCTCCTAGGGTGGTAGTCAGTTAGTGACAGACTTCACCAGTCTCCTCCAGACTCTATCCTCCTTAGGGTGGTAGTCAGTTAATGACAGACTTCACCAGTCTCCTCCAGACTCTATCCTCCTAGGGTGGTAGTCAGTTAATGACAGACTTCACCAGTCTCCTCCAGACTCTATCCTCCTAGGGTGGTAGTCAGTTAATGACAGACTTCACCAGTCTCCTCCAGACTCTATCCTCCTAGGGTGGTAGTCAGTTAATGACAGACTTCACCAGTCTCCTCCAGACTCTATCCTCCTAGGGTGGTAGTCAGTTAGTGACAGACTTCACCAGTCTCCTCCAGACTCTATCCTCCTAGGGTGGTAGTCAGTTAGTGACAGACTTCACCAGTCTCCTCCAGACTCTATCCTCCTAGGGTGGTAGTCAGTTAGTGACAGACTTCACCAGTCTCCTCCAGACTCTATCCTCCTAGGGTGGTAGTCAGTTAATGACAGACTTCACCAGTCTCCTCCAGACTCTATCCTCCTAGGGTGGTAGTCAGTTAATGACAGACTTCACCAGTCTCCTCCAGACTCTATCCTCCTAGGGTGGTAGTCAGTTAATGACAGACTTCACCAGTCTCCTCCAGACTCTATCCTCCTAGGGTGGTAGTCAGTTAATGACAGACTTCACCAGTCTCCTCCAGACTCTATCCTCCTAGGGTGGTAGTCAGTTATGACAGACTTCACCAGTCTCTCCAGACTCTATCCTCCTAGGGTGGTAGTCAGTTAATGACAGACTTCACCAGTCTCCTCCAGACTCTATCCTCCTAGGGTGGTAGTCAGTTAATGACAGACTTCACCAGTCTCCTCCAACTCTATCCTCCTAGGGTGTAGTCAGTATAATGACAGACTTCACCAGTCTCTTAGTGGACTTACTAGTAGTCATTATGTATCGAGGGCTCCCTTGTCCACTCGGGGTGGTCCCATAACGTCAACGATAACGAGAGTGCTCCATATTGACCAGCAGTAATTAATTTGTTTCATTGCGCACGCGCGTGAGAAAGCTTGTAGAGACACACGGGGACAAATCTACGGGCCGCTGGGTGGTCTCACATACCTTTACGCCTCGGCTGACCTCGTCTACTACGAGGAGAGGCCTCAACTACATAAATAAATACACCATTTATTTTAATTCAATATATTATAATATTTATAACTTATGACAGGTTTACTTTTTGCTGTCATCATAAATCTGATCAAACAAAAATTACAAAAACGGTATATTTTAAAACAAATAAGTCAAAACTTAATAATTGTATATGAAGATTCCGAAAATTAAAACTTTTTTTGGTACATTTTACTTTATTACTAGTGTAGTTTATTTTTTTACCCTTTCCATCAAAAGTGGCATCTGAAGATCATATAGCTTGACGTATGACGTGTTTCACTATCAAATACCGTCCGTTAGTTCGGAGTCATACTATAACAGTGTGATCATTTATAGTAAATGTTTCGTTTCTAATTAAATTTGAAGCTTTCATAAAATAGATGGTACGGTGAACCTCTTTCTCGCTCCTTTTTCTAAAAACTCGTAGATTATGTGAAACTAAATAATACACAACGCTGCAGAAACATTCCATTTTTAATGGTACTACAAGTAACAACTTACTTTGCAATGATAAATTATTTCTAATATCAAAGAGTTATGGGGATATGATCAAAATTATGTAAAGTACATTCAAAGTCATTTTCAGGGGAAAATTAGAATTGCCATTTTGTTTGTAGTGTTAAACAATTCTTGAATGAGAAATTGAATCAAAATCATTTGACAAGATTTTGAGAAAATCATTTTTTTTTCACCCTTAAGTAAATTAACCTTAATTTTAGGGTTGAATAGATGATTCCTAAAACCACTCAGATATAAACTTATGAAAACCCTAAATACCTAGTTTTAACCCGAACGGTTAATGGTTTCGGTTCTAATCCTAGTAAGACGGACGGCATTTCAAAAATATACTTCCTTCGGGTTCAGGGAGTCATAAAACGTCAACATCTATCAAAATCTCGAGTTAAATTTTGTTTTAACGATCACATTACTTTCTCTAAAAAAAATTCTAAATAACTAGCACCGGCCCCTTAGTGCTGTAATAATGGATTTCAACAAGAATTTAACCGCACAGGTGGAAATGCTCGTTTAGTCTGGTTCGTCGGTGTTTCTCTAATTGGTTTCCCACTCTCTCATTTCACAAGAATCTGGAAACAATTCTTCTAAAAGTAACCCTTCATAATCCGGACGGGTCATTAGACGTGGCGAAAAAAAAAATTGAGTTTCCCAAAGTAAGAAATATCTGAATGACTGTCCGAAAAGTTAGTAAATATACTTTCGTGTATTCATACGCCAAGACTTGCGTACTTAATATGCCAATTTTAAAATATGATTTAAATTTTGGTAGCTGTATGGTTATACTTTATCAATATTGGTTAGTCTATTGTCTATTTTCTTTTTTTTAAAAAAAAGAGCATTATTATAGCTTTTACTTAACATCCATTACTGTTTCTAGCCTGTGGTCTTGGTCAGTTTTTTATTCAAGTAATATATTTTCCACTACCATCTGGCTAGACCTGTCGTAACTTCATATGCCTTATATTGTAACTTAATACTAGAACAAGCTCAGCATCCAGTCACCAGCCGTTAATTTATCAATGTAAAAGGGTAAACCCATATTTTCATCTATACTAAATTTTCTGCCATGCCGGGAATCGAATCCGGGACCCTTGGTTCAGTGGGCAGACAGCTACCAACTGAGCTAAGGTGTCGGAATAGTTATTATAGCTATATTACTATAGCTCCAGAGAGCCGTGACTAGACATGGAGTTGATGTATTTTACCTAGCGGTATTCTCCCCACACGACACAACTCACCCCTTTTGTATGTGTATTAAGTTATCTTTGAGAGGTCGTTATTCCATGCGCGCTTTGAACACATCTAGAGGGGCTACTTCATCGAATATCTTCCCGGTAAAGTTGGGAACATAGATAGCGTACATGATTATAATTATTAGTAATGGTACATTCAACGAAAGAGTTATTAACGACTTAATCTAATGAGTAACGGTAGGGAGGAAATATACCCATATTAGCTTGTCTATTACGAGACTGGCGTCTAAGATTATTTCAATTTTGGTACGTCTTTCTACTCATTCGGGTCATACGAGTTTGATTGCACTAGTGTGGATGTTAGTCTTTTGATAACTTTTTAATTGATAAATTAAATAAGACATATTTTTATAATGCCAAATTTTAGAGACTTCCAATCAATGTTGGTTGAAAGTGGGCTTCCTATAAACATAATAACGTTTTGACGGTTGCAAAAATTATAAAAAATGTTCATACATTTATACGCCAAGCCATGACATTAAAAAGGTAAAACTTAGCAAAACGTATGACCACCAGAGATTATTGGAAAACTGGTTTTGGCACTAAAATGACATCAATTTCTTCCAAATGACAATATTAGTTTCTATAGTTGATAAAGGAAAGTAAGCATATATATAATAAAATCCACCAGGAAGGAAATTTAAGGCCCGAGAAAATACATTTCCAGGTGAAAGAGGACGTGTGGGAACCCTCCTTAAATGTTTGAAAGAGTTCAAAGTAAATTATTGAAACTTTATATTTGATTTAGAAAAGAGAGACAAATAAGCTAATCAGTAATCACTATAATTTGCGTGGACATCATTAATTGTTTAAGTTGAGCAATTAATAAGAAATGATACGGATGGATTTATTTTAGATCTTTGCACTTTTTGTTTTTAAATTTATTGTATTTATATTCCTAGTGAGAACTGTTAAAACATCACGATGATTTCTAAAAAATACATTAGAAGTATCTAATTACCTATACGTTTGTTTACTGAAATATTCTTGAAACTAATTAGTTCTAAGCTGAAGTATATCTTAAGTCCGGCCATCTATGGAGAGTGGACGTTGTCACGTACACTTTACTGTTAAATATATTATGGCAAGAAATAAATCTCGCTCGGGCCACCAGAGGGGACGTAAGTTCAATTATCGAATCGAGAAATAACGAGCTTCAGACTTATTTAACAGCTTAGTTTATGGAGTAGGAATGACTGAGAATCATTGTGGACGCTCCCTAGAACGTCTTCAATAGGACTCTGTGCCGAGAATTGAATACAACCAGGCCTGGCCAACACGTCGATCGAGGCATCATTTTGGGTCTATCGCTAAGGGCCAACACGCACTAGGCGACCAGGTCGCCCGCGTCCATTGAGAGGTTAATGGAACAGCGAGCACTTAACTGCGGCGGCCAGTCTGTCGTGACTGTCACTGGGATACCGGGCACTGTACAGGAGATTAGCTGGTCGCCGCAACCAGATGTTTACCCGTGATTAGATGGCAGTTGAAACAAGAGCGGCCAGTCTGTCGCGACTGTCACTGGGATACCGGGCACTGTACAGGAGACTAGCTGGTCGCCGCAACCAGATGTTTACCCGTGATTAGATGGCAGTTGAAACAAGAGCGGCCAGTCTGTCGCGACTGTCACTGGGATACCGGGCACTGTACAGGAGACTAGCTGGTCGCCGCAACCAGATGTTTACCCGTGATTAGATGGCAGTTGAAACAAGAGCGGCCAGTCTGTCGTGACTGTCACTGGGATACCGGGCATTGTACAGGAGATTAGCTGGTCGCCGCAACCAGATGTTTACCCGTGATTAGATGGCAGTTGAAACAAGAGCGGCCAGTCTGTCGCGACTGTCACTGGGATACCGGGCACTGTACAGGAGACTAGCTGGTCGCCGCAACCAGATGTCTACCCGTGATTAGATGGCAGTTGAAACAAGAGCGACCAGTCTGTCGCGACTGTCACTGGGATACGAGCACTGTACAGAGACTAGCTGGTTTGCCGCAACCAGATGTTTACCCGTAATTAATTGCAGTTTAAAACAAGAGCGGCAGTCTTGTGTACTGTCATGGATACCGGCACAATGTACAGGAGAACTAGCTGGTCGCCGCAACAATGTTTTTACCCGTTGATTAGATGGCATTGAAAAAGACGCCAGTCTGTCGCTGACTTGTCACTGGGATACCGGGCACTGTACAGGAGACTAGCTGGTCGCCGCAACCAGATGTTTACCCGTGATTAGATGGCAGTTGAAACAAGAGAGACCAGTTGTCTCTAGACATTGCTTGGGATGAGTTTTTAATAGTTGTTTGGGCAGTGAGCGTGTTTTTACCAAAATACAATATTTGTTCACTGACTCTTGAATCAAAGGAAAGTACAGGGACTCTTGTGTATTTAAAAAAACCTTTCTTCATATCGCCTAAAATAATGATAAAACATTGCAAACCATCCCTTGTAACATACGATGGAGCCATAATCTCTTCTTCCTTCTGTTTCTTAATTTTCTCCAAAAAGTACCAAAATGCTGCTACTTGCTCCACGTTCAGTTAAAAAAAACTTCAACGCATGAGCCCACGATCGAGCTATACCGACCGAGTGGCCACCGCCATTGGCGATAATAGTGATAACATTTGCGGATAGAGGATGTCATGTAGTCATCACAACGAACTCGCCGACCGTTAAACGCTACCGACCCCGTTCCAGACCCACTGCTTCACAGAAAAATTCTGGAAGAGGTGAGGATCGAACCCGGGACCTCTTTATCTGTAGTCATTTTGAGTGAGAAAATAATGAAAACTGGCTGATCGCTAAACATGGTCGTGGAGCAAGACACGGTGTCTTTTTGACGGGTCACGTGACCAGGTCGCCTCGTGCGCGGGGTCCTAAGTGTTTCGTGAGCGAAAAATGTTCAACTCTTTGAAAATCTAATACGGTACCCTACACTAATGTTATATTCCAACGAGCTTTCACCATCCACGTTGATATTCAACTGAGTTGCATAATACGACTGGCAGAGGGGAGAGCAACACAGTCACAGCAAAAAAAAATGCATCTCAGGTCCATGTAGGCTACTATCGCGTGAGACCAGCGAGTTGGCAATCCTGGTAAGACTTGGATTGTATCAGATTAGTAGCTTCGTGTTCAGCAAATGCGCTGTGTGTTTATATTTTGTTTCAGGTTCATTCCTAGTTCATATGCTTTTTCCTACATTGTTCGATTATCATAACATTAATAAGGCCTGGTGTCTCACACTCGTACTGCGTCTTGTATCATTACTAACATTAGTAAGAAATGAGTGCTCCTAAAAATAGCAATACATATTATTTTCACGAAGACTGGGAGACTGATTACTTCTTTCTTATGATAACAGACAAATGTTATGATTAATTTGTAATACTGTAATAGCATTACCTAAAAGAGGGAATTTGGAATGGCACTTCAGCACCCTTAAGAAACTCAAGTTGAAAGAATCCAGGCTATCGGCACAACAATCTTTGTTCGTTAAGCTAGCTTTACAGTCTAAACCAGTACCCATTGCATTGTTCAAAGTAAGTCCCCTTCTTGCAAGGAAATGTAAACCGTTTAGGGATGGTTTATTTATAAGGACACGTTTTTAGAAATAGAAGATGTACTTTTTGAAATTTTCAAGCAGGGCTGTGGAGTCGGAGTCGGAAGCAATTTTGGGTGGTGTCGGAGTTGTGAGTCAAAGAGTCGGTAGAAAGGTATCCACTCCGACTTTTAAAAAACTTATAATAGTGTCAAACTCGATTCTTATTGGTCCTGGACATAATCAAGGATCGATCTTAATATCACGATTCTTAACCATCAAAACTTTGATGGCATACTAACAAAAAGAGAACATTTAGAATTGGATAATTTTCAACTGTGATTATTATTAATTTTAATTTATTATATGCATAGATTAATACATATTTACTCTCATAGGAATTTAGGAAATTTACTTATCCATAAATTGTAGTCAAATAAATATATTTAAGTTCAATTAAACTAAGAACTAATCTGATGATCCACGTGTTGGTGATGAGATTATTGTACTACCACGTTAGTACTTAGCATTTTAATGTTTATTAATTAGTTATAATTTGCCATTAATAAAGGCGTCGGAGTCGGACATTAGAAAAGCAGAGTAGTCGGGGACGGGGTCGGAGGTTTAGCCTACCGAACCCGAAGCCCTGTTTTCAAGACCTACAGTTATACCAAAATACTAATGCGGCGAGTTAAAAAATGGATGAAAACATGGGTGAACAATTGCAAGCAGGTATATGTAACTATAATGCCTTCTCTCCCCTGCTTGACGTATCCACAAATGTCAGTGACACCACTCATGTCATTGTTTTTATACGCATGGTTTTTATTGATGTTATCACAAACGAAGAAATGCTTGGGTAGGATTCTTCTGAAAAGATAACTAATGGTCTGAACATATTCAACGCCTTTAAATATATCGGTAATAAGCTTAGATGGAATATTTTAAAACTATGGAGTAAAAGCAATGACAAGTCATGTTAAATGTATCATTGCATTACTCCAGAAAGATGATGACTTCACTGATTTATTTAAGGTTTGTATTGTATCATTCACTAGTAGGTACTGAGGTACTGGCCAGCAAGCGCTTAAGGCCTTAAATACAAACAATGTAATGGACATAACCCTCGAAATTGCTAATCCAATCCGAGGATAATCTCTTCAGAGGCGCCTCTTCAAGATGCAACTGGGTGAAAAGAAAAATTTAATATTACATACAGATATAGGGTGGCTCAGTCGAATTAAGTTTCTCTGAGGATTCCACGATTTATTGAGTGAGATTAAAACTTTATTTTTTAAGAAAGGAGACGAGTATCTAGAGTTAGAGGACGAGGTCTGGCAGTCTGACTTGACATTTCTGACATATTTAAATGGCAAACTAAGTTCTCTGAATCTAGAAATCCAAGGAAAAGATAAAACTGTTGGTGACATGATCGACTTGGTTTATGCTTATTTAAACCAGTTACAACTGATAATCACTGATTGCCCTCTTAAGACTCTATTTCACGACAAGATGAACTCAAAGTTGAAGTCTATGAAGAAAAAAATATCATCTCGGGGGGTGGAGCCTAAATTCTGTAAACTGCTAGGGAAGGAGTAAAAGCTGTTTAGGTGGGGATCCTTGAATGTCAATCATTCCCCAAATCTCTCCCTTGTCCAAGTGAGGTGAGGAAGGTACACAGACAGGTATTTATGAGTCATTATTTCCCCCAAGTAAAGGAAGAAAAGACAGAAATAGCTTGATCTCAAGGGCAGATAGGCTTCTTGAGTTCCAACTCCCAATGTTCAGACCACACTGGATGCTAATAGTTTAAATGTTGCATTTTATTATTTTTTGTAGGTACCTAACAAATTTAACAAAATTTTACTTTAATTATATTTTTTTACTTTAAGGTTTTAACTATCGAACATATTTTACAAGAATTGATGATATATGAACATACTTTTAGTTATTAATACCCGCTTCACTGGCCGCATAGTTTAAGGCGTCACTCTCGCAATATATTAGACTGCCAAGGTGGTGAGGTCGGGCCTTGATTCCGGTCACGTGTACTGAGAGTGGTTTATCCTAAATTATTTTCCACTCTCCCGCCCACACATTAGGGTAATTTAGGTCTACATAGGTGGATAACCTGTACGGGTAGTAGATGCAGTTTTAAGAAAAACTACTGATAAAAATAGTAAATTCGATCAATATTTTTATTACTACATTAACTAGTGTAGCCCTTTACCTGAATAGTTGGCTCAGTTACAACGAGGTCGACTGGTGTGATCAACCTGACACGGGACATGTTTATAGTACAATCCAACAGGGATAGAGGCCTACAATGAACATATATAGCGATATGTTTATGTATTTGTTTTATAAATAGTGATTTTTTATTATTAGTTTTTAATGCAATTTTTCGAATTGATACATGTGTTTTATATATATTTATTACAAATACACTTCAGTTACAGTTTCAATTGGTTTGAAAAATATTACCGATGTTTTTGGTTCTATAACATCGATGTTTTCAGACGTTCTTTTTTCATCTATGTTACTTTATTAATAGGTATATCGATTTTTTCCTTCACTATTTATCTAAATTATAGTCCTATTTGGGTGCACTAGAATGGCTTTCAATTATTTTTTTGGAGAGAGATGTGACCCCATTCATGGAAATAAGCATTTTTGGACACGTGTCAAGCTCATTTAGTCTGGGTTTTTGGTGCTGGGGAGGCTGGGGTTCGAATATCAGTTAGGTTATTGAGGGTTTTTTCTAATTGATTTCCCACTCCTCTTCCACGCAAATGCGGGAAAATTTCCAGAAGAATTATAACTTACTCTTCCCTAATCATGAATTGTAATAAAACTCAGTGGTTTTTGACTTTATTATAAATAAAAACAGTATTGTGATCAAATGATTATGAACATTTTTGGCTTTGAGATTATGCTGAATCTATGTTTGTTCTATGTGATTCCAAACCCAAAAAAGTGTATTTAACAATTCGGTCTGTCTGTCCACCCTTAGGGATAGAGCTGAAATGGTTTGATGGATTTTATTCTATTTTTTATTTTGTCTTTAGCCCCCAAATTACGGATGGTCTGTAGATTAATAATTTTAGAAAACCTGAAATATTTCAAAAATAGGATTCAACAATTGTGTTTAAAAAGTATATCGGAATTGTATTAAACGATAAATAACACTGCAATCTTTTAAAAATGGCACACATGATTTGGTTTAAAATGAGAATCAGAGTAGTTTTTTACGTAATAAGTAATTCAATTTGATTGATTTTCTTTAAAAAGTAAGAATTTAAAGATAGGGCTTAGTTTGCTTAGAAATTAATTTTCAAAATTTTATTGTTTTTCAAAATGATCTTACTGATTTTTTTAATTGGTGGTCTATATTTTATACTATAGATAATAATGTATCATATTTTGAAAATTGAAAAATGACACCTGGACACGGGAATCGAATCCGGGATTTTGATTTTTCTAATATAAATTAATTTAAAGCTCGTTTACTTATGACAAATTTTGGAAATTTTACATTTTTCTAAAATGGCCTTAAATATTTAGTTCAAAATAGCTATATTGGAATTGAATAAACCCACAATGTGTGTATATTGGAATTGTTTTACATAATAAATAAGAAGATCCATATATATTTTTTAATATAAATACTTTTAGGGTCCTTCATTCAGTACATTTACAGTAGCATATACATTTGTATGTTATTAGGTTTAAATTGTTAACATAACTACTGTATTTAATGTTTTATTGTTTTTAGGGATTATAAAATATTGAATTTTAATATAAATACTTGGCCATATATATTAAAATATATTATGTACCTTTTACTAGAATGTGTCCAATATTAATACTGTATGAATAAAAATTGTACTAAGGTTTGAGGAACAAAATAATAAGAAAATACTTTATAAATAAGATTTTTTTGGAAGAAATTAAACAAAACGTTTGGCTTTTCACTAGATATTAAAATAAAATAAACATTTGTTTCTAATAATTTTCAAAGGAATTCAGTGTTTAGCTTTTATTTATTTATTTTTTATTCATAAAAAAGATTCTTTCAATTCATTTATTTTATGTTTGTGAACTTATCTAAACTTCATTTAACCAACATAAACATCATAAGCCAAACCTAAATACACTTTGAATGACTTCATCCAAATAGATTAAAACTCTGGTAGTCTTAAATTTCGGATAATCTGATCAGGGGGACATTTATTGGGATTCCTTTCCCCTGTCTTGAGTTAGCCACAAAAAAAGTGCCCCATCAAGCTTGCCAAACAATTACCCTTTCACTGTTCAACGACTATTCAGAGATTCAATCAATGTTGAGAAACTAAACAATTATATTTTAGATTTTTTTTTTTTTTTTACAGTCAGTGTGGCTTTTCCATCTGCAAACTTCTTGGTTAGTTTGGTCACACTTTTACAGTTACCAAGACATTTTAAAACTTCAATTTTTTTTTTCCATAGGCGTGTCCACAGATGGGCCCCTCCCCTTTTGTTACTTCAAATATCGTGTTCAATGAGGTAGGCACACACACACACACACAAATGTAAGAAATAATTACTTATTGTGAGAAGGATGCATATAATTCTTATTAAAATTTCAAAAAAAATCTCTAAATAACTTCTAGAGGCGTCTGATTTGATCACTCCAAATAAAATATAAAAATATGGAATTTTAAAAAAAATCCGGGAGTGGACTACTCTAAATAGATTCCATAAATAAAAGCTAAATGGAAATATATTCTTATGAAAATACTCAGGGTCAGTGGCGGTGGAACCGAGGTGTAAGGGGGGCACTGCCCATGGGACGATTTAGCCCCCTGGAAAGAATTTACTTTCTCCTAGATACATTTCAAACACTCCGACAGTATTGAATATTAAGCTAAAAGATTGCCTTAAATAAAACTCCAAATGATCTCTAGCTGCATTAAATTTTCAAAAATTAATTGGAGAAGACCACTCCAAATAGTTTCTATAACCGTGTAACTGTAAGAAAAAAAGCAGTCGAGGAGCACTCTAAATAGTTTCTAGGGTCATATAAATAAATAAATAAATAAATCTAGGCAAGGGCCACTCCAGATAAGTTTTAGATTGTTGTAATTTTGAAGAATTTTCTTGCAATAAGCACTACTAATAATTTTTGAAAGCCTTTAATTTTTAAAAATTGGCCAGTAGAAGATCACTTCAAACATCTGCTGGAGGCATCTATTTAAAAATAATCCAGAAGAGGGGAATTTCAAAATACTTTTAAGCAGATCTAATTTTACAAATTTGCCGAGCGAAGACCACTTCAAATATATTTTAAAGGCATATCATTTTCGAGAAAATTTCAAGCGAGGGGCAATCTTGATAACATCTAGAAACAACCAAATTTAAAAAGATTTCAGGGGGAAGACCCCTTCAAATAGCTTTTAGGAAATCTAAAATTAAAAAAAAAACTTTGGGTGATGACTTTTTAAATTGGCTTATAGACTCTAGAGGCATCAAAATTTTTTAAATTTCCGGAAGGAGAAATACTTCAATATCTTCTAGGAGAGAGGACTATTCTAAATAGCTTTTAAAAGAGTCTAATTTCCGAAAATGTAGGTAAGGACCACTACAAATTAGTAATAGCGAATGTGGTGAGTGGAGTGTAGGAGAAGTTATTGTCTCTTTCGGAATAAAATAGATGTATTTCACACCTTCTGATATTCTCGAAAATGAAGCTGAAAAACTTGCATCAAACTTCAAATAGTTTCTAAGGGTTTTCATTTTTTTTTTAATGTGCCAGGTAGAGGACCACTCTAAATATTTTATAGAGGTATCGAATTTGAAAAATATTCTGGGATGGTTGCAAAAAGATAAAATAGATGCAAATAATTTTTTTTTAAAACCAAGCAATAACAAATACAAATAGCTTCTAAAGGTACCCAATTTTTAAAAAATGTCAAGGTGAGTATAGTTCCAAATAGCATCTAAATATATGGAATATTTTTAAAAATTTGCTGGAGAAAACCACTTTAAAGTCTTCTAGATGTATCTAGTTATCGAAAAAAAATAAGGTCAAGATCACTCTAAATTGTTTCAAGAGGCATCCAAATTGCAAATATTTCCAGGGGAGAACAATTTTTAATAGATTTTAAAGGAATCCGTTTATTTAAAAAAATTCAATATGAGAACTACTCAAAATAGCTTATAAAGGCATCTAATTTTCAAAAATTTGCTGAAAGAGGACCACTCCAAATAACCTATAGAATCATTCACATTTAAAAAAAATTCTGGAGAAGACTACTCATAAAAACAAATCCATATTCAAAAATTGTGATTAGGATCACTCCAAATAGCTTTTAGGGATATACAAGTTTCAAACATTTATCGGGGAAGGGTGGGAAGTCAAGAACCCCCCAAAAAAAATTTTTGCTGGCCCCTACCCCCTACACAAATAAGGTTTCTCCACCACTGCTCAGGATCATCAAAGAATTTTAACATTCTCAATTGAATCTGTAGAATGCTATGAACATTTATAGCACACAGCGTTTGATGATACTTTCTTCGCTGAGACTTACAGCAAAACTTTAAAGACATTTGAGGATATTAATTAAAAATCCTTTAAGTTAAACAAAGATCAGTATTTATATGCTAAGACGACAGCTAGGAAAACAAATACTTTTCAGAAATAAAGAAAAATGAAATTCGTGTAAATGTGTCCATTAGGGTGTCCCAAGATACAAGGTAAAAATTTTTTTTTGCAAAGTCGAATACGCATACCCTCTATTTTTTTTTCTATTTCACCTCAGTAACTTAAATAAAATTTATTATTGCAATAAGATAACGGTAACCCGTGCCGACTTTACTTCAAACTTGAACGTGAGATCTTGTACGGGGAATACTATGGAAAGATTGTAAAATGTATGTTTCTTTGGTACATAAGATACAATTTTATTCAAAGCAGATATTTATTAACATATTACAGTAAAATAAACATTACTGAACATATTTTTGTTTCAATGTTTGCTTTTTACAGTCAGGATAGATCTTCGTGTGTTCTTGTACGCAACGAAACAAAAATTGTTTTTGTTCCCCCTCAACGGTTATTAATCCATGAAAGTCCTGCATTAGTTTTACCGCTTTTTCAGCTGTATCATTCACTGCTCTAAGTATTGATATCGTCTTTTTCGCGTCTAGAAAAGAAGCGTTATCCTCCCATGAAGAGGGACTCTCGTTGAGAAAACTATCATCAGTTTTGAGTCTAGAAAACAATGAATGGCTTTTGACTGATATGAAATCATCGATGCTTTTTTCTGTAAAAAAAAAAAAATAACAGGTAACAATTGCGTGATATAAATAAATAACTAAATAAACAATTACAAAATCAATGTATCAAACTCACCATACAATGAACCATAAAGTTCTTCCTTCGATGGAATGTATCTTTTCTCATGGATCGAGAAATTTTCTCTATGTAAATTTGCCACCATTTTTAATTTTGTTTCTTCGTCCACATCATCATCAAAAAGTGCTAATACTGCTATTTCATCAGTCAAATACCATAAATTATGGAGAAATTTCTGTAAAGCAGCTTTCGAGATATTTTCATTCACATTTTCGTAAGCTTTCAAAGATTTCAAAAAGCACAAATCTTTGTAGGGTGCTTCAACTGCCAAAATGCATTGAAGCCATGGTTTAACATAGATTGTTACGATAGACAAGCAGACATCTAACAGTGCTTTCTTATCCTTGGTGTTTAATTTCAGATGAGAACTAAATAACGATAGTTTTAGAGAGTAAATCGCTTGGGCCATCCATCTAGCTTGGTGCATGGCACCCGGAGGTCTGATTTAAATTTTTTTTTTCTGCATCTCCACCTAAAAATATCATAGAAAGTTCGATAAACTCTCGATAGTCCTCTCTGACCATAATATTTTTAAGTTCATCTCGGTAAAAGTCAAGCAAATTTTCAAGTTCGGGTACGGTTCTGAACAGTTCCACTGTTTTTCTATAGCGCTGTATTTTAGTGTGATCGATGTTTTTCCAATTCTCTTTGAGCTTTTTAAAGAGTGGAATATCGGGGCTTGCTGTCACTTGTTAAATTTTCACTTCGAATACGGCCTTTAACACCAGTTCGTATACATGATGGCGGCAAGCGAAAAAAAGCATTTCCCTATCAAATTTTTGCTCAAGGAGCGTACAAGCACCATTAAAACGACCTGTATTCGAAGCCGTAGTATCACAACAGAGAATTTGGACTTTGTTTTCGAGATTCCAATCTAAGATCGCCTTCCAAATAGCCTGCGCCTGTTCTTTGCCTGAAGAATTATCCAGTCTTGGCACAGCAATGAGTTGTTCTTTAAGTCCATATGAAATAACTATAGGCAAGCGTTCTTCTTTCGATTTTCGAGCACTCAAAGCAGGCAACAGTTTGCCATCCCAATGTAAGGTCATTCGGTACCTCGTTTTGAAAATAATTTTTTATATTTTCCACGCGTTCCTTCCGTTTTTCTGTTCGGATTCTTTGAATTGAAGACTTACTTATCGGAAATTCGTCAATCTTAAATCCAAGTGCATCAATAGTAGCTTCAAGAATAAACACAGAATCTCGCATACTTAACTGACACCTGTCTAATGCAGCAACTAACTTTGGAGTAATAAAATCTTTCCTCAATACTGATTTACTTGTCCCAGGTTCTGAGCTTTCGATCAGTGTTGGGAAATCTTCTGAATCCATATTTTCACTAGAATTCGAAGAGGAATCTTCTTGCAATGGTTCGTATGATGCCGAGGATGTTGAAGAGGAAACATATCTCATTCGCTGATTGTCTTCTTTGACAGCTCGAAGTCGCACCCTTTCCTCTTTCTTGGCCAGTTTTTTATCCACTCCACCTAAGTGACTGGGTCGGCCCAGCTCTCTTTGGCGCTGCAAGAACATCCTATCTTCCTCCATTTTCATTAATTGAAGTGCATCAGCATGTGTAATGTTGAACAAATGGTCTAAATTACTTACAAATTCTTCTTGTCGCCACTTGAATACGTCTTGTTATTTCTTTGCATTTTTTTGTAAGTCTCTCCAAACTTGATACATATTAACAAGCTTCCTCACACAATTTGGCAACGATTTGGTAGATATGCGTGCCTTTTCCCAAAAGATAATACATTCGCGAATAGCGAGATTTGCACTTTCATTAACACTTAAATTCACTTCTCGAATATTGTAAAACAAAACTGCGAGAACTTGTCCATTAGACAGAAGTTTTGAACCCGTTATTTGATGTTTTATGTTCCCTATTAAAAATATCACTTTTTTAGAACCACGCAATTCCACTGCCATGTTCTGTTCACTGATTAAAAACTACACAAACATTTACTAATAAAACAACTTGGAATTATAAGCACATTGACACGTAGACGTGCGCTGTCCTGAGTAAACTGGTACTGACACGTTTCACAAGTTGCACAATCTCACTGTCGAAGCATTCCAAAACCTTCCTTTTTATTTTTTGTTTTATCTTTACCATTTACAGCTGTTGGGTGCTCCGCTACAGACACGTGTCGTCAGCGTTCGCTCGCTTAAGTACACATGTACTTACTGACACCTTTAGATGCAAGTCGGCACGGGTTGCCGTGGTTCAAATTACATGAAACTTTATTTACAATTGTTTTGACATAAAAGGAAAAAAATAAGAGGGTATGCGAAAAAAAAAATTAATTTCATTTTTTTGGGACACCCTAGTGTCCATTCCTTATCAAGGTAGGCCTACTGTCAAACGATTAAAAAGATTTACAACCGAAGATAATATGTTCAAATTTGATATTGACATAGCTTATTTCAGTTTTATCAAGTTTTATTCTTTGTTTTAAGTAATTAGAAGGATAAATAAGGGCTTAAATAAACATGCGTATTTTAGTAGACTTTCTAACAACCTTGCACTTTCAGAACTGGTTTCAGACCATTTGTGTGGAAGATGGATTTTCACAATTTATCAAGGTTACCAAAGACTAGCGTGACTCCTGTCACAAGTACCGCTTGTGAATGAGCTTTTTGTAAACTGAATCAGGCCAAGAATAAACTACAATTATTCAGGACCACCTGGATAAATTGATGCTTCGATATATTTAACGATTTGGATGTTGATTTAATGATTGAAAAACTTAAATCTATATGTAAAAAGGTTTAATAAGTGCAAAATGGTAAAAAGTTAATCTAATCAAAAAGGGTTAAAGTATAAAAAGGAATAAAAGAATTAAAAGGGATATAAAGGAAAAAAGAAAACTCCAAAAATACAAACAATTCTTAAAAGGTAGATATGGCAAAAAGGGTAAAATGGTAAAAGGGATATAAACGGTAAAAGTGCCAAAAGGGCAAAAAAGGTAAAAATTAAATTATATCAAATAGGATATAAAAGCTAAAGAAGTAAAAAGAGGCGATAAGAGGAAAAGGGCATTTGCTCAAAAAGGATATAAAGGACAAAGAGGGCAAAAATTGTTAAAAAAAAAGGTAGATAGGAAAAGAGGGGTAAAAGCAATAAAAGGTCAAAAGTACCAAAAGGCGAAAAGGATCAAAAAGGCAACAAGAGAAAAAAGGAAAAAGTCCCGAAAGGGTAAAAAAGTTAAATAAGGAAAAAGAACAAAAGGGGTAAAAGTGCCAATATAGCAAAAGGTGTAAAAATGCCAAAAGGTTTCAAAAGTGTAAAAATGTTAGAATTGACTAAAAGGGCAAAAATCACATTTAGTGCAAAAAAACGTAAACGGAAGGAAAAGGGTAAATGGGATAAATTCTTAAATTTTTGATTAGATCTACTCTTTACCCTTTTTACTCTCTCTGTCCCTTTTGTACATTTTACAAATTTTAATATTTGTACCCAAAATAAAATCCTCTTTTCCCCTTTGTACTTTTTTGGATCATTGTCCTGTCTGCACTTTTACCCTTTTAAACTGTTTTACACCTTTACCCGTTTTATTTAACTTCTTTAACCTTATTTTAAAACAAATTGATAAACTATACCTTTTTACATTTTTTATATTTTTTGTTTTTACCCCAGGCGAGAAAAGTTTATATAAGAGAAATATAAAAATATTTATCCGGGAAATCGGGGTGCGGGGGCTATAAATATACAAATCACTTTAGGTGAGGTAGAACCATAAAATTTGGCGGACATGTAGAAGTACTACTCTAGATATTCAAATAAGTTCTAAAAACTTAAATTTCAAAGTTGGAGTCAGTAAAATTGGGGAGGGTGTATTCCACAATTTCAAAACTAATTGAAACGCCTACTTACCAGTACAACATTCGGCAGAAAGATAACTGTACCGTACCATAAAAGCTGATAGTTTTAAATTTTAAAATGGAACTCTGGGAAATAAGAAGGGGGGGTGTGAACTGAAAACAAAGCTTTTAGTTGCGATAGTAAAGAATTGTCAGGAATTTAGTGCCAAATACCCAAATAATTAGTAAATATTTAAATTTTCTAATTTGGGGTTTTTGAAATATGTGGAGGGGATTTCCAAAATCTATATTAAAAACTACTTCTCACTGTGGTTAAAGATTTAAATTTGTCAGCCTGTTATAAGATACACCTCAATCATTATGAAAACAAACTAAATTTCAAAATGAAAGATCGGAAAATGGGCGTCATCTCTGAAAATTTCAAATCTAATATAATATAACATTTCCCTTATGGTATAAAAGTGAAATATTTACTTAGAGGTATAGGGACAACACCAAATAACCAGAAGCGTCTGAACTTTTTAAATTTCAAAATAAGGGCCAGATAATTGGGTTGGGAGTGGGAATGGGGGGATTTAAATTTCCAACCATGTAGAAAAAAACACTTTTTGGTCCAGTAGGAAAATGTTAGACCTGTAAGTAGTTACAAAGACCACTCCAGATGATCAGAAAATACTGAAAATTGGTTCCATAATTTAAGGCCTATAAGATTTCACAAACAATTAGAAAAAAACTGCTTGATGTGTTAGAATATCGAAATATGGCCGGTGATTACAGGGACCAATATGTATCTATAAAAGGCCATTATTTCATTTAGGATTTTTTTAAACTTTTATGTTCTTTTTACAAATTTTGTTTAGTAATAATATACATTGCACCGTTATACTTCTATTACAATCTTTTTTATGCAAAGATTTTTGGATTACAGTAAATCCCTATTTTGGCATAATGTTTTAGTCACTCTGCCTATTTTTCACGTTTAGTCGCATCATTTAAACCAATAAAGGATTAATATTTAAAATTATATAACCTTTTGGATACTTTTAACTTTGGTTAATTTTATATGATAATTAAAATTAAAGCTTCTTAAAGATTCCCCGTGCGAATAACGGGCACACAAGCTAGTTAGTTCTAATAACAGATACACGGCACACTCAGATTCTTACAAAAATAAAATTTATAACATGGCTAAATATTGTGTCCAGACTACTAAATTGGTAAAGTTTGTACACGCAAACTATGACTGATTATTTGAATTAATCCCTCCCTTTATGTACCTGGGCTCAAGCAGCATTAGGGATTTACTAGGTCTAACATTTTTAAGTATGGTTAGTTAAATCCATAATTTATTTTATTTTTTTATCACCGCGTCTTACTATCTGTTCTGGTTATACGCATAGATGATAATTACTCTAATGAGGTAGGGATGAGAAAGGAAGAATTTTATAGGTAGTCTACCCACATTCGCGTGGAGGGAGAGTGGGGAAAAATTTAGGAAAATCCACCCTCATTAGACACGACTGGGATTCGAACCCCTATTTATCCGTTAGCAGCAGGCCAATCCACCACGAGAGGAGATGAGAGAGGGAAAAAGACTTTGTGGTGCACCGTACCATTTATTTTTAGTAAGTAGAGTAACAATGTTTATTGTACATGGGTGTGTATTTTTAAGGTTTATTTATTCTTTAAATTTCCAACATGTGATCTGATTTTTAACAACTGGGATTATCTTCTATTATCTTTGAGAATATAATTAACGGGCTGGCTTGTGTACTGAGTGACGTCACACGCTCAGCCAATCAGATGCCTTTATTCATCTGTTGCAACCTTATATATTTTTTACATTGGGTGAATATACAAAACCACTCTTCAGTTAGAAAATGTAAGAGATTTCTGTATTATTTCATTCGCTGAAAATTTTATAAAATCACCGGTGATTTTATAAAACTACCATCAGTCACTGGTGAATGTTAATACGCCAAGTAAAGGTTAGGCTAGTTTCGAATTATGTTTTATAATATCTTCAGCATACCTTACGTATTTTATAAAATCAATGGTATATGTAGAAAATACCGTTGATGTTTCATACTTTCACCAAAGTGGATTGGAAAATTTATAAAATTACTGGTAAATTACTTTTGCTTTTAGTGATTCTATACATTCACCAATAATTTAAAAAAATAACGAATTGAACAAATTCACATTAATATATTTAACATATTTCTCTTTATACTATAGTTACTATATGTAATTTAAAAACAAAGTTGGATAAAAGTTTTTTGAAATGTATATATATGCCTCAAAACAATCATTTACCCGCATCTGACCACTTATAAATGTTGTGATTATTTTATTAATTAGTATTAAAAATTAGTTTTATATAATTGTATGGGAAGCAAATAGCAATTTATTTGACACACCTTTATGTAGAACGCTATAGGACGATCACAATCACAATAGAATACAGGACATTTTAGTTTGGGTAACTTTTCAACAAACACAGTCGACAATTTTAACTGTATAACTATTCATAATTTTAGAAATTAAATGTTTTAGTTTTTTAGCACATAATCACGACACGATTTAAAAAGAGTCCAAATTGAGGTAAGGGGAGGTTAGCTCAATATTTGCGTTTGGATGGCTTATAGCTAAAGCTTTCGCCTCACTTTAGGTTTTGAATTGGAATTCTCAAGGGCCGTTGCCTTACATTTGTCAGCCTTTTGTTTGTCTTCAATAGCCTTTGTTATGTAAGGTGGATTTTTAATCGGCATAGATCGTCTGCGTCTTGGATCTACAAGCTCTGACGGTGACCTGGTGGTCTAGGGGTAAGGTGTCAGACTTCTGTGTTGAGGGTCCGGGGTTCAAACCTCGGTCCCGGCACAGATTTATCTGAATGCCAAACCCTTCCTTCACCTCTGACAAGACGTGTATTAATCACAACTTGTGAATGTGAGGAATGCCAGGCCTCCACTGTGGTTCGGATTCCACGTTAAACTGTAGGTCTTTCATATCATCTCACAATCACCCTACCATTGCACATTAGCGTAAGTGCGTATAACCCGAACGGGTAGTAAGACGTGGTGCTAATAATAATAATAATAATAATACAAGCTCTGGTAGGAGACAATCTTGATAGAACTGGCTCAATTTTGTCTCCATGTGGCTAGCCCAAAATGCATCGTCTCTGACAATTTTTAAAGTTTAAAATTTTTGGGAGCTTGGAGTAAAATTGAAAATGTATTTTGGAATGTGTTGGTATGTGTCTTAGGAGGGACTTGTATTCAGCGTTGATATAAGTCTGGTTTAGGTGAGGTGATTGGTGGTGTGATGTAGTACCCACCCTTTTTTCCGAGACAAACCCAGCTTGCTCAGGATGGATGTTGTTGAGACAGACTATATCCAAATAGTCCGAGGATCCTTGCCAAGGATTTAATATCTTGTACAATTTGTTCCTAAAATGCTAGATGTTTTTCCAATTTTGTGAAATAAAATTCACTTATCGCATGGATTTTTCTTTATACTATTTTATTAAAAATAACCAATGCTTTGAACCACACGGAGAAAACAAAAATAATGTTATTTTGGAAGTATTTGCAGACACCACTAATATTTATTATTTGTGAATATTATTTAACTCTACCAGAATTCGTAAAGTTATTTTACAATAAATAAGTAAACTTTTTCGAAATCGTCAAAATATGTTACGCCCTCTGGAAAGCCAAGGTCTGCACCCATTTGGAGAGCCCGGTCCAACTCTGGTCTACTTGGTGCATAGCATATAGTTTCCGAACAATTCGAAATGCTACGCTGACCTCAAAGAGTTAATTCTTATTTTAGAAGCATACAAAATTACAAATAACTGCATGCTTTAGAAAAGTATTCACTCTTTAATACAAAATAAATGTAAATAATTTAATACTGTGTGTGTTGAGAATCATCATAAGTTGCGTCATCTTGCACAACATTCAAATTGAGTCTAATTTTGATATTGAATATTATTTTATTACAGCTATGCTTTGATCACTATATTTTTTTAAACATTTATTTAAAGTGTCTTATCATATTATACGTAGTACGTTTCTCATTATATTTTAACTGACACTTTAGCTAGGTCAAAAGCACTTGTGCTTACTATGCTAAGGGTCCCGGTTTCGATTCCAGGTAAAGTCGCTAAATTAACTTTAGTAAACCATTATGTATGTCATAGTTAAAAGTTGGTTTGTAAATCGTGTGCTGATATAATCCTTGTTTTCATAAATAATTACATGTTAAAATCCCCATTGAAAGAAAAAAATGATTTATTTTATGAAATAATGTTGATGTAGGTTCAACTTCTAGCTTGCAAAGATTTTTTTTAAAGACTCAGGAAAAAAAATACAACTGAAATATATTGTAACTGGTCTTCTGGAAAGGTTTCAAAGCTATTAGTGTTGTCCTGTCAAGCCAACAATAGGATTACTACTGCCCGCTGAATCTTGGGTTCTGGCTGACACTTTCTCTCTCTCTCTCTCTCTCTCTTTCTCCCTCTCTCTATCTATCTATCTCTCTCTCTCTCTCTCTCAGCTTGAGTAGGTGTGGTGGGGGTTACCACCCCTATCTTGTATTAACACTAAATTTATGTAACTAATGACAGGTTTATGACCCAGTGAATAGGTTTACGTAATTAAAAATATTATACTTGTAAATTACACACAAAACTTAAGATTGTAGCTCTTTGTTTTTTTTAAATCCAACCATTTTCAAAAATGTGTTTTTTGAGTTAATTTTAATAATATATCCATAAAAAAATTAACTATAAAATTCAATATCAATTTAGAAAAGTGTCCATACAGTCATAATAAAAATAAAATAAATATATATCATAATTGGTTCATCTAGAATTTCGGTCGCAAATCAGTCATTTTTACTGTGTATTAGTAGCTATGATATGGGCTCTTAAGAAAACACTTTAGACCACTTTCCAAACATGCAAGGTCACAAGCAAAACTACCCAGGTTTTGAGTTGGAAATCGAAAAATATGATGTTGAAATTGGTAAAGTTCTAGAGGAATTTAAATTTAAATTAAGTGACTTCAAATGAAAATTAAGATATTTCAACATCTTTATTTCTCATTTAGACCAGACTCAGACACAAAGAACATCACAGTAAAAATCAGTATGATCTTCTCAATGTATAAAGCTTCTCTTGAAAATGATATAACAACTCTATGGTGTGATCTGTTCTTAAAGGCCCAGTCATCAGAAGAAGAATTTTGGAGATATATTTCCCAAGAGAAGTATACCAACATAAGAAAATATAGTGAAATGCTTTACACCTGTTTTGGTTCAACGTATGTTGAAATTGACTAATACAAAACATCGCTCCAGTTTAAGACATCTGCATTTGGAAGGTTCGTTGAGACTGACCCTGTCACAGTATATACCTGATTTTGGAAGCATGGTGGATGATATAAAACAACAAACTTCTCATTAGTAAGAAACCAGTTTTTAAATGTATCCACTGTCCTAAAATGTCAATATTTTTGTTCTTTGTAAACAGTAATCTTATATTTGACCTTTACACGAAGAAGATATTTTTTTAAATGTGTATGGTATTGTGGAGTGGATGTAGGCCCTAGTAGCTCGCGGTTGATCTTAGCGAAAAAAATGCTGGCCAGGTCTTCAATATAACATGTACGTTTCTAGGAAAACCTCTGTATGCTTGAGCAGTAACTCTACGGCAAACTGCTTACTTACCCTAATACTCTTATTTGGGGGCTAAGGAACTAGGTGAGAGACAGTGTAATGACATGATTTTATCAAGCCCTTAAATCTACATAATCAAAGCAATATGCTATTATTTCATAATTAAATAATGATAATATTCTTCTAGCTATAAAGTCGCAATATATTATTTCAAGGTAATTTATCACGCTTCTTTGGAAGTAAACAACAAGTGTGGTAGGAGCGAGTGGTGCAATGCGATGCGGTGCAATGCAATACATAGGCCTACGTAGTAAAACATTCGAGAAGGTAGAAATTCTCTGATTAACATATTGGTGAGCGAAAGCTCACTCTCAGCCAATATCTTGTAGGGGTATGATTCATGTCGGGCACTTTTGAATACTTTTAATTCAATTAATTAAGACTCTTGACTGAGATATAATGCCGCTTCGGCCATATAAATAAACTGTTTTAATTAAACGACCACGTGTAATATAGGGCCAGATAATCACTTTGTTCAGAGCAGTGATAACATCAAACAGATAATTGATATTACACGATTGATTTCAATTTCAATCTAATAATAAATCACACTCACATAATCTTTACAATTTGTCACTCCAGAAGTGGTGGCATGTTTCAATAATTAACTAACTAACGTTATAAGAGGAGTCTCCTAGTAGGTTACAAAGCCTTGCTAGAATAAGAGAGGTGTTTATCACTATTGATTCCGTTTCTTCCTTGCAGGTATATTTCGCGACGCGACAGACCGTTAATTAAGGCGAGGTTAAAATCATGGTGTGACCGGCCCAAATGATTACATTTGTTTTCGTGACTTCCTTCTGGAAGCAACAGAATATACATCGGTAGGAGTGCGGGGAGTTATTTCAAGGAAGTGCACCCGTATTCGTGAAGAAGGGGCTAGAAGCGACCCCAGAGATTAATCATAAGTGGAAAGTCACCCCCTCCACTCTCCCCAAAAAGACAGATCAAGATTAGAACCTCATATGCAACATCATTTCGATCATCATACAGATGTTTAAGGTGGGATTGAAGGAAACACGAGTAAAGGTCCGTATTTTAAAAGTTGTTTATAGCAACAACAACAAAAAAGCTTTTTTGTAAAACTAAATAATATTGCTTCAGTAGATACCATTAGATTAAATGTATACAAAAAATAATTTAAATAGTCGTTGAATATTTGTCATAGGCAGAGTGATATTTGAACAGAAACTTTTTTGAATGTATAGAAAAAGCACCGTTAGAAGGATTCCATTACAAACATTCAACAATTGTTGAGCTGTAGAATGTAAAACTATAAGTTACTACTGATGCAATATGTTATTTATTTTGGCCAAACATTTTTTTGTTATAGGAAAACTGCACATATAATTTTACCTTAAATCCCACAAAGAGAATAATTTATTCAAGAATCCTTCCTTTCGTAAATAGTTGATTTCCCCAACTCTGGGGGTACAAGAGACGGGATACTAGTTCAGAAAGTACCATAAGATATCTTATAAATGCATGAACCAACATGATAATATGCCTAATTCATATAAGTGTATTTTTTACTTTCTCTCTATCTTACAGGTAGAGAAAGTATGGTGATCGTCAAAAAAATCGAACTCGAGATTTTGATGAATTTTGACGTTTCATGACTCCCTGAATCCGAAAAAGTGGTTTTTGAATTTCCATCCGTCTGTCTGTCTGTCTGTCTGTCTGTCTGTCTGTACCTCCAACTAGAGCCTAAACTATTTTACTGATTGAGATGAAACTTGATATCTAAGGTTTTCATAGGGTTGCCCCGAGGGGTTTTTGGAATTGGATATCTACCCCTAAAATTAAGGGTACTTTACTGAAGGGGGAAAAAAGAGAAAAAGTCGATTTTCTCAAAATCGGTTCTAACGATTTTGATTAAATTTCATTTATAAACATTAATAAATATTCCAAACAAAATGGCTACTTTCAATATTTCGGCAAAATGGTTTTAAGGGCTCCGGTCTGATGCGTAAATTAACATTTTTATAATAGCTCCGAAACTATTTGAGATATGAAATTACTTAGCATTACAAATATGTATATATATTTATAATACAAATATTTTATTCGAAACATATTTTTATAAAATCAATAATTTTCAATCTATACGCAATTATATATATATATTTTTAACTTTTTGGACATTAAAGCTTAAGTATTGCGATCGTAAAAAAAACTAACCAGAAATGTTGATGGATGTCGACGTCTCATGACCCCTCGAACCCTAAAAAATAGTATTTGCAATGCCGTCTGTCTGTGTGTCTATTAAAACTTAAAATTAAGGGTAGTTTACTGAAGGGCAAAAAGAGAAAAAGTCGATTTTCTCAAAATCAGCTCTAACGATTTTGATTAAATTTCATTTATAAACATTAATAAATATTCCAAACAAAATGGCTACCCTCAATATTTCGGCAAAATGGCTTTAAGGGCTCCGGTCTGACGCGTTAATTAACATTTTTTATAATATCTCCGAAACTATTTGAGATATGAAATTACTTAGCATTACAAATACAGTAAAACCTTGGATTGCGAGCATAATTCGTTTCGTAAACGTGTTCGTAATACAAAGCACTCGTATATCAAAGCGCATTTCCCCCATAAGAAATAATGGAAAATCAGATGATTCGTCCCACAACCCAAAAATATTTAATCTACAAATGATTAATACCTTTTTTATTTTCGTTATTTAAATGTAACTACTGTAATCAAATTTATTAATTAAATTTAATCGTGGCTGGTGTGAGGTGGACGAGAGAGAGGAGAGGAGGAGGTGGGTTATTGTTCAGGACGACTTTCACTGCCACTAACGGAATCACTGCTATATGTTGGCTCACTGGAATATTTTTCTTTTTGTGCGACTTTAACAAAGAACCTATCAAATGAAACTGCTCGTATTGCAAGATATCGCTCATTTATTAAATTAAAATTCATTGAAAATTTTTGCTCGTCTTACAAAACACTCGCAGACCAAGTTACTCGCAATCCAAGGTTTTACTGTATGTATATATATGTATAATACAAATATTTTATCCGAAACATATTTTTTTTAAAATCAATATCTTTCATTCTATACGCAATTATATGAATTTTTTTTAACTTTTTGGACATTAAAGTTTAAGTATTGCGACCGTGAAAAAACTAACCTGAAATTTTGATGGATGTCGACGTCTCATGACCCCCCCGAACCCTAAAAAAAAGTCTTTGCAATGCCGTCTTCTGTGTGTCTATAAAAACATAAAATTAAGGGTAGTTTACTGATGGGCGAAAAGAGAAAAATTTTGTTTTCTCAAAATCTGCTCAAACGATTTTGATTAAAATTCGTATCTAGGCGTTGATTAAGATTATAAATAAACTGGCTATTTTCATTTTACTATGAAAATGATTTTTAGGGTACTTTACAGAAGCGTTAATTTCCGTATCTCCACAACTATTTGAGAAACTAAACAACTTATCATTGCAAAATTGTAGGACTATTAGAAATAAAAAACTTTTATTTGACATTAATTTTTATAAAAACAACAGTTTCTGAGATATTTGCAAATATATTAATACAATTTTGTGAGCTTTAGTTGTAAACTTATACTACTTAAGTCTTAACGCAATAATTCTCCAATGCCATAGAGTAATTAAATATAAGTATCTAAAAAAGGTATGTTATTTTTCCTTAAGGCTCTTAGGAGAAATGTTTGCATAGCAATGATTTATCTCCATTTTAGACTCAATAGTCAATATTTACATTTTTTATTGGTCAAAATGTATAAATGAATAATTAAATATCAATGCGATGACTTGAAGATCTGCAACACCTTATAAAATGTTAAAACTTTAACCAGAATCGAAATTTTAATACGAAGTGTTGACCCTTGTGGAAGACATTAAACTGTTTGAAATGTCTAAGGTGGACAAAGATGCGCCTCTTTTCTCATTGATTCTATATCATTGTATATTATTTTATGCGTGTTCTTATGTGGAGTGGTGATGATACAATGTACATTATTCCGTTCAGAAATCTTACGAGTTTATAGAAAGAAAGAGAAAGTCTGTGCGGTGCGCCGTACCATTTATTTTATTTAGCACCGCGTCTTACTACCCGTTCGGGTTATATGCTTAAGTACTAATTACACTAATGGATTAGGAATTGGGAAAGTTGAATTTAGAGGAAGTGAACCCGCATTTTCGTGGAGGGAGAGTGGAAAACCATTTTAGGAAAACCACCCTAAGTTCACCCGACCGAAATTCGAACGTTAATCTCCCCGTCCTCGGTGGTCTAGCTTAACACGACCGGCGCGTTAGCCAACTACGCCACCGAGGCGGGTCATATGAGTGTATGAGTGTAAATCGCAAGGTAATATATGCTAAATAAAAAAACTACATGACCCCAGATGTACAAATAGCAGACCACCCAGTCCAAAACGTGATTGGAGGGGCGCGCGACTACTGTAAAATTATATACGACACGATTATTACCTTTGGATTGGAAGCCACGGGAAATAAACTCGGCTAATTAATTAACAGTCCCGTTGTTCGAACAAAACTGTTGCGAATGAAGAAACGTCGACAGGCACTGTACACTCCTCGTCGTGAAAAACTTGCCCAACTTAATCACTCATTATGGTGTTTTATTAGATATCCATTATTGTTTTTTTAGTATTTGTGTCGTGCTCAACAGATTTTTAATAATCGGTGCGATAAAGCGGGGGACAATTTGTTTTCTAGAAATATATGACGAATCAGATATTGTGGTCCTGTGAGTGTGTTGGACTGTACACAGAAAGTTGTAAAACTAGAGCCCTCCACAGGGGGAGAGGTGAGGTAGAGGCAGGCGCCACGAGTAATGGCAATAATTAAAATAAAATTAACTAGCCGTCTAACCTGAGAGGCGCTCGTAAATCTGGTCAGGAAGAGTGGGAGGACAGACCCGCGTTTATTTTATTTTTTATTTTTTTAGCAATAGGATCTATCTCTACTCTTTCACTCAAGACGACACCGCGACTTTCAGGTGCCACGTGAACATATATGAAAATCAAAATACAACCTAGTTTTACTATCTCCACTATAATAATTACCAGTTCCTCTGTCCAGCTAAAAAAAAATCTCAAAACCTAGAAGAACTGGGAGGCTGACATTTTTCAGGCAGGTGACCCCAAATTTAAAAGGGTGCAAGAATACTTAATGACATAAAATCACGATTGGGGGGGAGGGAGATAATTATGTGGGGATTTCTAAAAAAAATATATAAAAAAATTCAAAGCTCACAAAACCTAAGAAGCTGAACATTTTCAGAAAAATTGTCGCTAAGCAAGAGTGTAGGAATACTTGGTGACCGAAAATTAATATAGTGGCCCCAAAAATTGGAAAATAAAATCCTAAAAATGTTGTTTATAGTAAAATCTTCAATTGAGGAAAGGTTTCACACTTTCATTAGAATACATATTTTATCTACTACTATAGTCTTCAATTTAAATGCGCTGCCCGGATTTTGAGGGTCAATAAATATGATTCCCATTCGCAATCTTTATCCAACATATTGCCAATAGTATACATTACACGACCAGAAATGACGCCGTTGATTTTTAAACAGGTATTTTGCTAGTTATTGATTAATTATTACTTGTAACTTGTTACCCACACCGCTGGTAGCTCAGTCTAGAGCACCAGTCCAGTCTGGTCTGATTTACCAATGACGAAGCAATCGGGGTTAGAATATCGACTGGGTGTAGGGATGTGATTTTCATAAATTGTATTACACCATTCCATCACACAAATGTGGGTACACTTTCTCTAGATTTTACCTTCCTCATCCCCACCTTATTGAGTAAATAAATATACATATAGCCCGAATGGGTAGCAAGATGCGTAGAAGGCCAAAACTAATTCAGGTGCACGCACTTAAACACAATTAAATCAGGCATGTCATGAGGCCCGATCAATGCTAATAAGCGGTCAGCGGACCTAATGATGAACCACAATTCAATGAGGTCAGATATTTTTTTTATAAATATATTAAAAATACACTATTTGGGAATGTTATTCCTTGTCATATTTGATTTCATCAAATTAGTAATATTTCACAGATGTGCAATTTATTAAAACTACAAACATTTTTGGTTAAAAATAGCCAGTCTTCTTATTTCATTTAATTTTAGTTATAAAAGGGTATTATATTGGAGTTGTTTTGACTTAAAATGAAGACCAGATTACATTTTTTTGAAATTCGGCCACTCCGTATTTTAAGTTTTCAATTTGGCCCTTATGAACACCTTGCTTAAATGAATAAAAGAAGCGATTTTTTTTGCACCTTATCTTAATACCCATCTAGGCTATTCAAATTTAACTACAATAGAATTAGGAAATGCGCTCGCTTGTGAGGGGGAAGGCGGATTGGGAAATTCTTAAGAAGGAAAAAAACCACCTATGCGTATAATCGCCCGGGATTCGAACTCCAACCTTTCCATCATCTGCAAACCATACTACACGAGCTTGACGTTTGGTCCACGTGCGCACCGATGCGGTTGGTTAATAAGTAAGCTACTCTACAATCATGACGTGTTTCATCTTGGGAAAGGTTGTTCGTATGGTGACACGAGAGTATTGTCTGCTGATGGAAAGTACCGTGCTCCTCAAAGGTGACGCCGCTCTCAAGTCCCCGACTAAGTTAACAACACATGTTGTAAGTAGAGAATATTATATTGTCATGTTCCCTCTCGAGACACTGTCCCAAAAGTGTGTTCCCCAAAAGCAATCTTGGTGAAGACTGCCCGCAGCGTGAGCAGGTCGACATTCTTATGGAGATCAAAAACAAACAACCCCCCTCCCCCTTCGCCCCTAACCTAAAATGGTTGGGTCTGTTCCCTTACATATTTACATTTCTGACACAGTCGGGTGCCCGACAAAAATACTCACAAATGAAAACTAATATATATATATTTTTTAAAAATATTTTATATTTGTTTCTGGCCAACTTATTTTTTTTCGGCGTTTTCGAAGTGCCTTTTCAGATGTTCCAAACTTTGGGTTATAAGGTCACCGATTAACCGAAAAAAATAAATCCAATTGACCGCGGTCAATAGGTCACGTTAAAAAAAATATTCGCCTGCTACATAATTTATAAGAGCGCACGGCGCTTGGTTGTGTGTTTGCCTGAGTTTAATGGGTTGGTTGTCAGGTCTGTTTTAGTTTACGATGATGCGTCGGCAAAGGTTAGCCTTTCCACGAGTCCTTACCTCCAGGAAGCTACAGACTGGACCATAATATCGGATAAGATGGATGCGTGAGGTAATGTAGTACAGTCCAATTTTCATAAGTAGAGCCTTTAAGAAAATAGAAACATATTTTTTTGCTGTCAACAATGAAGAGTCCGTCACCATCATTCTATATTTGCTAGTTGTTTGTTTTGTTTGTTTTTTTTACTTTCTATCGTACAGGTAGAGAAAGTATGGTGGTTTTGATGAATCTTGACGTTTCATGACTCCCTGAATCCGAAAAAGTTGTTTTTGAATTTCCATCTGTCTGTCTGTCTGTCTGTACCTCCAACTAAAGCCTAAACTATTTTACCGATTGAGCTAAAACTTGATATCTAGGGTTTTCATAGGGTTGCCCCGAAGAGTTTTTAGAATTGGATATCTACCCCTAAAATTAAGGGTAGTTTACTGAAGCGCAAAAAGAGAAAAAGTCGATTTTCTCAAAATCGGCTCTAACGATTTTGATTAAATTTCATTTATAAACATTAATAAATATTCCAAACAAAATGACTACTCTCAATATTTCGGCAAAATGGCTTTAAGGGCCCCGGTCTGATGCGTAAATTAACATTTTTATAATAGCTCCGAAACTATTTGAGATATGAAATTACTTAGAATTACAAATATGTATATATATTTATAATACAAATATTTTATTCGAAACATATTTTTATAAAATCAATAACTTTCAATCTATACGCAATTATATATATTTTTTAACTTTTTGGACATTAAAGTTTAAGTATTACGACAGTAAAAAAACTAACCTGAAATGTTGATGGATGTCGACGTCTCATGACCCTCGAACCCTAAAAAATAGTCTTTGTAATGCCGTCTGTCTGTGTGTCTATTAAAAATTAAAATTAAGAGTAGTTTTATAAAGGGCGAAAAGAGAAAAAATAGGTTTTCTCAAAATTTGCTCAAACGATTTTGATTAAAATTCGTATCTAGGCGTTGATTAAGATTATAAATAAACTGGCTATTTTCATTTTCCTATGAAAATGATTTTTAGGATACTTTACAGAAGCGTTAATTTCCGTATCTCCACAACTATTTGAGAAACTAAACAACTTATCATTGCAAAATTGTAGGACTATTAGAAATAAAAAACTTTTATTTGACATATATTTTTATAAAAGCAACAGTTTCTGAAATATTTGCAAATATATTAATACAATTTTGTGAGCCTTAGTTGTAAACATATACTACTTAAGTCCTAACGCAATAATTCTCCAATGCCATAGAGTAATTAAATATAAGTAAGTATCTAAAATAAAAGGTACGGCGCACAGCACAGATTTTCTCTCTCTTTCTATAAACTCGTAAGATTTCTGAACGGAATAATGTACATTGTATCATCACCACTCCACATAAGAACACGCATAAAATAATATACAATGATATAGAATCAATGAGAAAAGAGGCGCATCTTTGTCCACCTAAGAGCATTTCAAACAGTTTAATGTTTTAAAGACCTTAATAAAATGGTATTTGAATCATTTTCTGACAGCTTGGAAACTCGGATCTGCTTTACATGTTCCAATTTATGAAAATTATATTACTAGAGATGAATGGAGGGAAGAAGAAAGAAATCTTAGGAATCAATAACTAATGAAAGAATGTGAGAGTGCAATATTAGCTATAGTGAATACTAGTTTTTGACTATTTGTTGTTGCTTGTGTAAAGGTAAAATCAAATTATTAGGAAGTAATAACACTTGAAAACAGGACAGAAGATTTGACCTCCAATTTTAATAATATAAACAATAAAGATTTATGTATTTACAGATAATAAATAAATCGGAGTGTCGGGAAGCTAATTTATAAATTCGCAGTAAATTGGTTTATGGTCTGTAAAACAACTTTCGTACACTCCAAATCTGGTTATCGTCATATTACTGAAAATGACATCTATCTGCGTATCGTTGTTTGTCGTAGACTCGTCAGACTTCAGAATGGGTTTCAAACTATATTTGCTCATTAATTCCAACAAAAAATAGTATTTATGTCCAATAATATTATAGTTAAAATTTCCTAATAGTATTACATCAGATTTATCAAAAGGGATTAATTTGTTAATAGCAGTGACAAACTCAATGTTAGGTATACTAGGTGATTTGTACCCTGTGATGATAGTGATATTCCCAATTTTGAAACCTATAGTATCTATTCCGAATACAGAGTTTTCTATTGAAATGTGCTTACATGTTTGAATTTTTATGTCTTTCTTTGCCATACATAATAATCCTCTTGGGCGTCGGACACTAACACTATCAGACCTGAAAAATATCTTAAAATTTGGGATTTGGAGAAAGTCTTGTGGGATTGGTTCAGTTTCAGACATTATTAATATGTCACAGCGTGAATACCAGTCATCTGCAAGGATGTTTGCCATATTTTTGTGCAGAGATCAGACATTGTGGTACACAATAGCTATGCCGTCTTTCTGCTCTAGGTTCTGTAAAGTACCCTAAAAATCATTTTCATAGGAAAATGAAAATATCCAGTTTATTTATAATCTTAATCAACGCCTAGATACGAATTTTAATCAAAATCGTTTCAGCAGATTTTGAGAAAACCTATTTTTTCTCTTTTCGCCCTTTATAAAACTACGCTTAATTTTAAGTTTTAATAGACACACAGACAGACGGCATTGCAAGGACTACTTTTTAGGGTTCGATGGGTCATGAGACGTCGACATCCATCAACATTTCAGATTAGTTTTTTTTACGGTCGCAATACTTAAACTTTGATGTCCAAAAAGTTAAAAAATATATATAATTGCGTATGGATTGAAAGTTATTGATTTTATAAAAATATGTTTCGAATAAAATATTTGTATAAATATATATCGCTCATTTGCGAGAAGAATGACATAACTCAAAAAACCTGATTTTTCAGGAAAGGGGTTTCAAAGTTTTATATTAATAAAAGTGCTCACTACTCTTTTAAGTATTCTTATTTACCATGGGAACTGATAAAATCTTATTAAAGGTACCATTATCTGGTCATTCAATACAAATAATTATCATTTGCTAGTAAAACTTCCCCCTAAAAGCAACCCATTTTTACTTATGACATTCTTCCTGCAACATATTATTTTCAATTGTGAATTATTTGAGGTTATGTCATTGTTGTAAAAAAACTTTTTTCAAACTTATCTTTTCAACTTAGAATTATATGCAATTGTGTCGTTGTCATAAAAAGATATTTGGCATTTGCTAATCTTTAATCACTTATAAAGATGATTCTATTGGTAGTTAAAAAACTAAGCTGATTAAAAATAATGAAAATAGGAAAGTGAGAATACTTTATTTACACAATCCAACACAAAAACGTTCAAACAAGCAGTCCTACAGTAGTAATTCATTAACTCATTCATAATTTTTTTTCAATATAAAAACTTATGAAAACTCATTTATTCATTTATTATTCTATTACAAAGCATTATAAACGGAATTGTAATATTTTGAGATGAAATTTGTCTTTAATAATTCCAAAAGGTCAACTTTCTTCCGCTCAGAAATTCCAGATTTGCAGTCATAGGCCTTCATTAATTCGACCTCAACACTTTTTTTTACAACAATAGCTTCTTTAAATTTTGATTCAGCATACGACCTTTTGTAAAACAGGTATCATAGGGAGTATTTTTGAACTTTCAAAACTTTTATGTCCATCAACTTCACTGCCTCATTCTTTGTATTCACTGTTAATTTGACTCCCATCTGGATATTCACTTCCAATCGTCAAAGTCTTCTGAGAACATTTCATACACGTGGAACAGTTCCCCTGGTATTTCTAGCTATTCTAATAGCCGAGATGAAAGATTCAGGAGTATGCAAGGGTCCACTTTTCAGTTGCTTCTTTACTTGTCTCTCTATTAGTGAATGTGCTGAGTCGCCTTCGTTCTGTGTGTCGCCCTTTATCAAATATTTATGGGTAATGGACTTGATTTTGTCAAATTTTTGCACTACAAACATGTACAACTAAATCATAAACTTGTTTTTCTGTTGGCCGGCACAATGTTTTCATGGCTTAATTTTACCATCAATTTACCCCGAGAAGCCATAAATACTGTAAAAGAAATAATCACGATTAACTTCACAAGTGTGAGTAAAATTAGTATTTAGAATTAGGTAATTAGTTATCAAGTCACAACTAAGAAACTAGTATCTAAAACCTAGTGAGCTAAAATATTTTTTGGCTATAACGTCATAATTAAGAATAATAAAAACTAAATACTAATTAACAGTAATATTTATTCGAAAATAACGTCTTAATGGAAAATAATACTGATTTCAATATTACAAATTGAAATTAGTTTTTCAGAATAACGTCATAAAGCGAATTAATACAACAACAAAAGAATAATTTTGTTAGAAGAACGTCACATTTCAAAATATTCCCACCATAAACTGAGTAAAATTTATCACGAAGAAAGTCACAAGTCAAAATAATACGTTTTTAATGATTACAGAGTAAGCCAAATTTATTCTTACCTTTGCAGCATGGACGACTTAAGTGAAGATATAACTTTGTTTCTGAGAACGAAATAGACCTTACACATCAAACACAAAGTGCTAACTGAGATAACACACTATAGAAATAAGGCATGTCTCGCAATAACGACATTACTGCTCTATCTCGGCCATTTTTAGAAACTCGCTCAAGTCGTTCTTCCCGTATAAAGTACTCAAGATTCCCTTTCATTTTTTGCAATTAACTAAAAAACTACCATTTTTGAGTTATGTCACTATTCTCGCAAATGAGCGATATACATATTTGTAATGCTAAATAATTTCATATCTCAAATAGTTTCGGAGCTATTATAAAAAATGTTAATTTACGCGTCAGACCGGAGCCCTTAAAGCCATTTTCCGGAAATATTGAGAGTAGCCATTTTGTTTGGAATATTTATTAATGTTTATAAATGAAATTTAATCAAAATTGTTAGAGCCGATTTTGAGAAAATCGACCTTTTCTCTTTTTTCCCTTCAGTAAACTACCCTTAATTTTAGGGGTGGATATCCAATTCCAAAAACTCCTCGGGGCAACCCTATGAAAACCCTAGATATCAAGTTTTAGCTCAATCGGTAAAATAGTTTAGGCTCTAGTTGGAGAGACAGACAGACGGAAATTCAAAAACCACTTTTTCGGATTCAGGGAGTCATGAAACGTCAAGATTCATCAAAATCTCGAGTTCGATTTTTTTGACGATCACCATACTTTACCTGTAAGATATAAAGAAAGTAAAAAGTATGTTATTTTTCCTTAAAACTCTTAGGAGAAATATTTGCACATCAATGATCTATCTCCATTTTAGACTCAATAGTCAATATTTACATTTTTTATTGGTCAAAATGTATAAATGAATAATTAAATATCCATGCGATTACTTGAAGATCTGCAACACCTTATAAAATGTTAAAATTTTAACAAGAAATCGAAATTTTAATACGAAGTGTTGATCCTTGTGGAAGACATTAAACTGTTTGAAATGCTCTTAGGTGGACAAAGATGCGCCTCTTTTCTCATTGATTCTATATCATTGTATATTATTTTATGCGTGTTCTTATGTGGAGTGGTGATGATACAATGTACATTATTCCGTTCAGAAATCTTACGAGTTTATAGAAAGAGAGAGAAAGTCTGTGCGGTGCGCCGTACCATTTATTAATCTAGAAAGAAATACAAAAATAGTCAATTGTTAAAAATAATTTATTATTTTACAGTGTTTCCTAAACTATTTTTCAGAATTAACAAGAAAGTGACATGTGATAAAAACCTATTATCAAAATGTTATGCTCACCACACAAAATCTTTAGATATTTCAAGTTCAAGAATTATATTTTTGTGGCGTTAGGACCCGTATGGAGCTGCCCCCGAGCCTTGCCTAAGATAAGCGCACGCCTATTTTATTAGGTTTTAATCGGGGAAATTTGGGTCCTAGCTATTGGCCTCTTTTACTTGCACACTTAATCTAGTTCTCCACCTCCTTGTGATTTGTTTTCATACTGGAAACTTAAGCTTTAAAGAGAGTTAGCTCATGCTTCAAGGACAGCTACTGTAGCTCATGCTTAAGGGAACTTTAGCTCATAGTGTCCTCTTAACGGTTAAAGGACTGAGGATCGTATGGAAGAAAGAGGCTGAACGAAACAGGAGGTGGAGCGTAGCAGAAGGTAGCGAAGTAGATAGCAAATCAAATCACCTTCACCCAGCCTCACTCTAGCATAAGGGCCTGAGTGTCGAGTATGTTTTAAAGTTAAGTTACTTTGTAGCGCGTGATGTAGAATGGAAACAGGATACATTTCATGTTGTTTGGATGATCTCGGGTGCAGTTAGAAGTCACAGGGTTTCTCGAGATTGCCTTGCGTAGGTGTAGTAAAAACTGCTTGTTTTTAATCATCATTCTTTTCCCTTTCCTGCAGTAACATATTTACCTTAATCTGTCGCTATCATATGTCAGCTTTAGACCTGTACTTGATGCATGGGTACAAGAAGGGAAATAGCGAAGAAGTAATTATTTATTTTGTTTAGGAAAGTTATGTCCGATGCCTTAAGGCCCTTGGCTCTGTCAAGTGCAAGTCTATAACCTATTTTGTGGGATGGTGGGTGGGAGGGTGAAAAGTGTGGTGTGGCTTCACAAGCGACCAAAGTATCCTTCCGCGCCAACAAGAACAGGTGGATCCGAAAACTGTAGATGGCGCTAGCTACCGGACAGGTCTTGCAGAAAAATCATACGTTTAGAAATATCAGTTTTCTCGAGAACGAGTGAAATTTTTAGGTTAATATTTTCAACACCCCTTCTTAGATAATGTTTGATGTTTATTAAGTGTTACATTTTCTTATTTTTTGTTATGAAGCCGACAGTTTTCTATTGAAAAATGTCCATTTTATCAATATTTGATCACTGTTAAAATTATGGAGGAGGTGTGTATGTAAAAAGTATAACTTAATCAACATGCTTCTATTCTTAAACAAACCATTTCTGAAAAGAAAATTTCAAAACAATAAAAATTCTTGAAGAAAACAGTTTGTTCCCATGGCTTTGCATTTCCACGCCAAATAAAAAGGACCAATCGCCTTAATTCAGTCTGTAGCAATTCCATGAATTGAGCTAGGTGTCCCGAGTTCAGTTTCCGGCATAGGCGAAAAATGTATCATTGGGGTGAAATGTGAAGTTTCCCCTTTCACAGTAACGAATTGACGGTCGGGGGCCGGGTGGTGTGTTTATGCAAGGCTTAAGGTATAGTATATCTAGGGTAGGAGTGTAGTTAAATGACCGCGGGCAGAAAGTTCTTTATGCAAACATGGGTTGAAAGTCACTAGTGTCAAATCACTATTATTTGCCAACGTGACAACTCAACATACGGTCTTGCAGATCATACGGTTAAACGAATGGATACACGAGGATTAATCTGGTAGCTTTTGCTAGCTGTAACTTACCTACATTCCTACTGTAGATGGGGTACAGTTAGGCGGAGGATGTTTGAAGCCGCACGTGACCCTCTTGCTACTTACTGCTCAAAGGTTGTTATTATTATTATTATTATTATTATTATTATTATTATTATTATTATTATTATTATTATTATTATCATCATCATCATCATCACCGCGTCTTATTAACCGTTCGGGTTGTACGCCCTTACGCTAATGTTTAATGGTAGGGTGATTGTGAGATGAAACGGAGGACCTACAGTTTAACGAGGAATCCGAACCACGGTGGAGGCCTGGCATTCCTCACATTCACAAGTTGTGATTAATACACGTCTTGTCAGAGGTGAAGGAAGGGTTTGGCAATCAGATAAATCTGTGCGGGACCAAGGATTGAACCCCGAACCCTCAGTACAGAAGTCTGACACTTTACCCCTAGACCACCAGGTCACCTCTCAAAGGTTAATATATTGCAACTAAAAACTACTGACAGACAATCACAAGCATATCATAATGTTTGTAAAACCATAAGATAAAAAATATTAATCTATCTATATTAATAGTTAGTCTGTCTATTATGAACGTTGCGCCACATTTACCGCACGCAGAGGTCTGCAATTTTTAAATTAGTAACCCCTATACACGAACATGTGCACCTCACCACCGGAAATTTAAATATGGATTTTTTTAAATTAATTAAAAACCGAAAAAATTAAGGTAGGTTTATATCAAAACCGCGAGATTTTAGATTTAGTGCTACATTTTATACATCTGTGCAATGCAGGTTATGGTAGCCCCTGTGCACGAGCCTGTGCACCTGGAAGCCGAAATTTTAAAATTTTGACTAAATTTACTTTGTGCCCTTTTTATCACTGTCACCTCTTTAAACCTTTTTTATTTTTATTAGATTTACCACTAATTCTTTTTTCTTTAGTCAAAATAAAAAAATAAAAAGGATTAAAGTGTAAAAGGCACCAAAAAGATTAAAAGGGCAGTAAGAACACAAAGCCCAACAGGACCAAAATGGCAAAGAGGACCAGGAGTAAATATAATAAAAATTGTATAGGGGTTTAAAGGGGATAAAGATAATAAACTGGATAAAAAGAGCTTAAAGACCAAAAAGAGTAAAAACCGGATAAAGGGTACACGGGATAAAATGATACTAAAATAAATTGTATGGGATTTAGCTTAAACACTTTTTGCTTTTTTTTATACCTTTTTAAACTAAAATAATACCCTTTGTGTACCTTTATCCCAAATTTCCCTTTTAATCCCTTTAACACTTTTTACATGTCCTTTTTTAAATATAATTTTTACCCTGTTGACCCATCTTTTGCTCTTTTAAGACCTTTGTACGCTAATATAGTTATCTCAAGTAAAGTTTCAAGGCTAGTAAAATCATAATTAATAAAGTGGGGAAATTTAGTTAAAACATCCCAGGCGTTTAACTTATACCATGCTGTTTAGAACCATACCAAGGATCACCACTGTCTGGTTTGGTTATCTAAGTATTGTCGACTCAACATAGAGCTTTTTAAAATGGATAGCAACTAATTGTTGCGTAGCAAATACCTACAAAACAATCACTATAATTATGAATATTCAAGGCATCATAATTGTCAACACATGTAAAAAAAAAAGACAGCTGTAAATCACATGACTTGGCGTATGAACATATGATTTTAGACTGAGCAACGCTTTGAAATCTCAAATAATGTCCAATCTATGGTGATTAAGTCACGGCAGTGTCCGAGGGTTATTTTAAAACAGTCCTTACGTCCCTTGATGACTTAAACCTATCTTTCTAAATTTGATTTTAAGCCTACCTTATTGAAAAGTTGCAATACATTTTTTTTAAATAAATTCAGAGCTTGTCATGTTTTTAAGATATTTATATATTAACGGCATAGTTTAGCCTAACGTCAGGAGTTTAGTAGCTAAAGGATTTTCATTGACTATATATGTTTTAGTTTATAATTGTAAAGTACGTGTTTGATTTGATCAAGTGCATTCACAACGAGTTTTTGTTCATACTTTTAGGTCATTTTATGTTTTAGGCAGTGCTCGAATTGGACCGGAACGCCGTTCCGGGTGATACAAAAAAATATGACGAGCGTTCCGCCTGCATACTAGAACGCTACTTCTTCGTTCTTACTATCATTTTTCAAAAGGATCTCCATTCTAGTCTGAATGAACCCAGATCGTACTACGTGTCTGTGTAGTGTATTGGATTTTGAACGGACCTAGATTCTACTTACTGCACGTCTGTATAGTGTATTGTATTTGGTATTACACTGGGTTTTCCAAGAATATGATTCACAACATAGACAACGATTCCTATAACAAGACAATGACTTCAACACAAATATTTTACAGATGTTAATCTTTCACCTCCCCTTTTGTAGCCTATATTGTGGGAATTTTTTGTAAAGGGTATTTGCTGTTTCTGTTCGTAGGTAGAAGATTTCTACCTTCAGCTTCACATTGTCTTTCATTGTGTAGATACCGTATGTACCTATTTTAAGTTTTGAAAAGCTGTGTCACAAGGGAACCAGAAAAATAAAAAGTTTCTTAAGTGTATATTTCTTTTTTATAAATTATGTTTCGCGTAAAATTTTATTTATCTACTGAAGTTAGCTACAATATTTCCTTGCCGCGTATGTTTTATAACCAAACATATTTTCTTCAAAATATCTATTGCATTGAACGAAATTAAAAATAACAAATGATGTTGGTTCTAAATCTTTAGAAATGCTAAGAGTATTTAAATAAAACTGAGTCTGAACAGAAGTCAGAATTTACATGCAAATTAAAGTCCCAATATATGTGATATGTGATATGTGATGTCTGAAGTATGCAAATATATATAAAAATTCCACCACGCAGGTATTACTGCCAATAGATGATTTTTTTTTTAATTTTCTGGTGACATATTATGCCTCTTTTATAGCAACAATGTGTAGGATGAAACTCCTTTTTACTTCACAAGACGTGATTGTGGAATGTTTTATTAAGCATAGTTCTCTCATTGTAATTCAATTAATTTAATTCTAGTACTTTCCCTACAAATGATAGGTACATCCTTCACATGTTTCGATGTTTCAAGTGTCTTATTTTTTACAAGAATGAGAGATATGAAACAACAATGCTAACAACAATGTAATGTTTATATTTTAATGTCAACAAAATGCAATTATTGATTATTATGCTGAAAATAATTAGTTTTGAATTTGATTATAAATGATTTTAATTAATAATGAAGATGATATGGTTTTAGACTAGTGCCTACCTACATAGTTAAATATTGGATATCGTTTTACTGTGGCAGTTTATTTTTCGTTTCAACACAAATCAATATTAATTAATTGTATTTATCAATGAATTATATTAGAATAGTAAACTGTAATGTGATATTCATTTTACTGAAATTAGCTTGACAATGCAAATTAAAAAGTGTGTATAGACAATACAATAGGTTCTACCAATGTAATAGTTTCATGCTGTAAAATAGATTACGGAATTATTGGTTGTTACTGTTTAGGTTGTTGAAATTTCCCAATTCGAGTACTGGTTTTAGGTCATTTAATACATAAATTTTTTTTATAACTTTTAGAACATTAAAGTTGATCAAAGAAATACAAATGGATATTTGTGTCACCCGCACGTACACACATAACTCACTCCGCAAGGGGGCGTCGGTATCGCGGAGTCCCCATCTGGCACGATACTTGTTGGCGGGCGAATAATGCCACCCCCACACGGTAGCATTGTGTTGTGAGGGTTGCTTCGCAGTCTAGTATTTACGACACCCAGGTGTGGCCCAAGAAACATCTCGCAACCTGCCAAGTAACCTGCCAGTAATATTTTACAACAAATGGGGGGCAAGGGAGCCAAACATTACACAACAAAAACAAGATAATTTTTTTTATCAAAACAAAGTTGTATAGACAATGTATGAACCTGAAATCTTTTACACAAATCCTTGTAATAAAATCGTAGTGTGGGGTATTTTCATTTGTCATGCAAACTATTTATTACAATTCTTAAAGGAGGATGAACGCAAAGGGTTTAGGAAAGAATTATGAATTACGTTTTGGCCTTATATTGTGTATGATTAATTTGACAAGTGTTGGGACGACATTGATCCTCAACAGGAATGATTCAGACTGTGGGACTGACTTTCTATTTTTAAACAACGTATCCGTTTCTTACAACAACAGCCGAGGAAATTAAGACAAGCAACATAATTAACAATAATACGTCACAATCCAGAGCGCCATTTACATCCAAAACACAACAACAGGGTGTGGATTTTTTTCACAAATAAATTACAACGTAGTATTCTCGTTCTATAGAACAGGAGGAAAAGTTTCAAATTGAAGGGAAATATTTTCAGTGTCGGTATTTCTTATATATATGGTAGTTAGAAGCTTCACAACTACCAAAAATAAATTATAAAAATAAATGATACGGCGCACCGCACAGACTTTCTCTCTCTTTCTATAAAATCAAGTATCGTCAAGGTGTTGCACATCTTCAAGTCATCGCATTGATATTTAATTATTCATTTATACATTTTGACCAATAAAAAATGTAAATATTGACTATTGAGTCTAAAATGGAGATAGATCATTGCTATGCAAACATTTCTCCTAAGAGCTTTAAGGAAAAATAACATACTTTTTTTAGATACTTATATTTAATTACTCTATGGCATGCGAGAATTATTGCGTTAAGACTATAAGTAGTATATGTTTACAACTAAAGCTCACAAAATTGTATTAATATATTTGCAAATATCTCAGAAACTGTTGCTTTTATAAAAATATATGTAAAATAAAAGTTTTTTATTTCTAATAGTCCTACAATTTTGCAATGATAAGTTGTTTAGTTTCTCAAATAGTTGTGGAGATACGGAAATTAACGCTTCTGTAAAGTACCCTAAAAATTATTTTCATAGGAAAATGAAAATAGCCAGTTTATTTATAATCTTAATCAACGCCTAGATACGAATTTTAATCAAAATCGTTTGAGCAGATTTTGAGAAAACCTATTTTTTCTCTTTTCGCCCTTCAGTAAACTACCCTTAATTTTAAGTTTTTATAGACACACAGACAGACGGCATTGCAAAGACTATTTTTTAGGGTTGTGGGGGTCATGAGACGTCGACATCTATCAACATTTCAGATTAGTTTTTTTTACGGTCGCAATACTTAAACTTTAATGTCCAAAAAGTTAAAAAAAAAATCATATAATTGCGTATAGATTGAAAATTATTGATTTTATAAAAAGAGGGTGTCCAGCAAAATTTTATATTAAAATTCCCTGACTTTTCCAGGTTTTCCAGAGCCAATTTCCAACTTTTCCAGTCACTATACTATAAACATTATTGTATTAAGATCTCAAGATCTCAACTTAATTTAATAACATTTTGAAATTGTAACACTCTATTAAGGGGCTAAAGGATGTAATCCTAAAGCAATGGGCCGTTGGGTCGTGCGTTCCAAGTTAGCTTTGAGTTAGATCCATTGAGACATTAAAAGATCGTCTTACACGGGTTAATGAACTAATGACTCAACTTTGGATAAAGACACAATAGTGGTGGAAGGATTAGATGAAAATCCCATGTTGACTTTGAGAATTGATATAAGTATATTCAAGATGTACAACTGTATTAAAATAAATTCGCAGTGAAAAAAATGTTTTTGACAGTTATTTTATTGTAAATGAAAGTAGCTTAGGCATATTATTTTAGTGACTATGTGAAAATTCCAGAAATTTGATCAAATTCCCTGACTTTTCCATGACTTTTCCCTGACCAAGCAAATTCCCTGACTTTTCCCTGTTTTCCAGGTTTTCCAGGTCGCTGGACACCCTGAAAAATATGTTTCGGATAAAATATTTGTATTATAAATATATATACATATTTGTAATGCTAAGTAATTTCATATCTCAAATGGTTTCGGAGCTATTATAAAAAATGTTAATTAACGCATCAGACCGGAGCCCTTAAAGCCATTTTCCGGAAATATTGAGAGTAGTCATTTTGTTTGGAATATTTATTAATGTTCATAAATGAAATTTAATCAAAATCGTTAAAGCCGAATTTGAGAAAATCGACTTTTTCTCTTTTTTCCCTTCAGTAAACTACCCTTAATTTTAGGGGTAGATATCCAATTCCAAAAACCCCTCGGGGCAACCCTATGTAAACCCTAGATATCAAGTTTTAGCTCAATCGGTAAAATAGTTTAGGATCTAGTTGGAGGTAAGACAGACAGACAGAACAGACGACGAAATTCAAAAACCACTTTTTCGGATTCATGAAGTCATGAAACGTCAAGATTCATCAAAATCTCGAGTTCGATTTTTTTGACGATCACCATACTTTCTCTACCTGTAAGATAGAGAGAAAGTAAAAAAGAAAACTTATGTTGTGACCTTAATAAACAAAACTCTATTTGTTTGAGGAAGATTAAATCCAAGTTTCTATAGATTTAATTTGATATCAGAACTGCAGAATTTCACGTGAAACGTCTTTGAAAATGAGTCGATCCCCCTTTTTTATTTTTTAGCTATAAAAGTTAAAGTGAGGTTTTTAATCCTAGAGGGGCCTTTAATCTTAATTTTGGAGATAAATACTTTGAACTAAACTATTTCCTAAATAACAAGGGATTTCAGAACGCCTGAAACGTGTCTCAGCATCTGCTGGACGGCCCCCTTATAATTGCGAAACCATGAGAACTATGACGTACAGATACAGCATGAGATTAATCAAGAATAAAGGAATTCATGTGGAATTTCTTGAATAATTTTTGGTAGTTTTGTGTATAATGTATTGAATTCCTGACAAATGGAAAGTGTATCTTTTAACATCCTCTTGGCTTTTGTCTCAAAGTAAAGGCAGGACTTCCACAAGTCTGAAATAGGGAATTTCAAGGGCCAAAGAAAAATTCTGTAAGTCAGAGAATTCCACAAAGTTGAATGGAATTTTAAAATTAGCTTCTGTCAAGATTTACAGTTTAACTCGGACGCTTTTCTTTGTTTAAAATATGTAATTTATACTGTGTATAGTGCTTAAATTATATTGTGTTCATTACTTTAATGCAGTATTATAAGTACGGAATGTTTCAGTCTGTATCTGAACAATGTTTTTCTAAGCACATAATAAATCATAAGCAGCCCCCAGTCGCCACAAATAAAGAGAAATACATGTCTTATCATATGTGCCTCGATACAGTATGAAGATAATTTTTAACAACTACCTATACGATTAATACTAAAGTAAATAAATGATTTATACTAAATCACTCTTTTTCTTGTACGATACTTTAGTCAGTGACGTTTTAGCCAAACAAACATAAACTCTTTAAATGTATTAGAATTTGTGGAATAACTATGAATTGTTAGTAATTGTGGGTAAACTACAGTATGGTGTGATAACTTCTGGATGATTTATTTCACAATTTTAATTCAGAATAAAACATCTAGACCAGGGGTTTCCAACTTGTAAGGGCTCGAGGGCCACAGTGGAAACCTTAGGCATGTTTGCGGGCCGCACTTTAATAATAGGCCAATTTTCGTATAATTCTGTAAATAGAACAGAGTACCAGTATAAAATAATATGTATGGTTTAATTGAAACAAAGGTTTAATCATTTTAATTGCTTAAAACACTATTTTACAATTGCATAAAAGAGTTAAATTAAAAATAAACAAAAACTATTATACCCAAAACAAGTGAATTTCGAAGAAGAGCAAAAATGTCAGTTTATTTGACTTCATATTTTACAAATGGCAAAAAAAAAAAAAAAAACTAACCCAAAGTCAAACTGAAATTAATAATGTAGTCAAAATAAAACTTAAAAAAGGTCAATTTAGTGGGAGTACTGTGGTCGATCAGCTGCATCTACCAATGAACGAATATCCACCTCCAGCTCTGTTGTTGCTAATCTCAAAAGATGCAGCAAGGAAGAATCTGCAAGTCAACTTCTGTACTGATTTTTAATGAATTTCATAGAAGAAAAAATACTTTTACATATGTACGTGCTCCCAAACATTGAAGTCATTTTTAAGTCCAAATTGTCTTAAGTTTGGGTATTTTTCGCTGGATAACAGTTTTAAAAAATGTGATCCTTTTTCTTTTCTGGTCTGTATGAACGTATAGGCATGTAGATCGCACAGCTCAAGTTGTAGGTGTGGTTCTTGTTCCTCGATTGTAGCACCAATAGGATTCATGTAAAGCTGGACACTGCTTTTGAGTGTTTCATTTTCCTTGAATCGTGTGTTGAATTCTTCAATGATTTCTTGAATGTGTGAACTGAGATCTGAAAAATCTGTAGTTTCCTGGTCTTTCTCCGCCGCTAATTGTAGACAGCAAGGGAAATGTGTCAATTCATTGTTTTCCAAAGCACGTATGAAAATGTTTAACTTGTTTCGAAATCCATTTACAATTCCCACCATATCTGATACAACCTGGTTTCTTCCTTGAAGACTCAGGTTTAAGGTGTTAAGGTGATTTGTCATGTCTGTTAGGAAAGCTAATGGCTTTAAAAATTCTGGGCTTTGAATTTCTTCTTCTAGTTCAGTGGTATCAGACGAGACAAATTTATTAAGGAATTCAGGTATTTCCTTGCGAATAGCAAAAAACCGTTCAAGGAACTTTCCTGCACTCGGCCACCTTACATGGTTGTACAGCAGCAAGTCTCCATATTCTGCCTCAATTTCCAGCAAAAACTGCTTTAGTTGTAGCCTCCAACTATGTCAACAGTTTTTTAACAGCATCATAAATGTCCCTCCCTTTTGTTGTTCCTTAAAAAGCGCAGATATCAAATAGCTCCTCTTTACTGCTGAAATCTTCGAAGGTAGTGCGCACAAATATTAATTGCTGACTGACATCTGACTGGTCAGTGCTTTCATCAAGGCATAGCGAGAAATGCATGCTTTCTTTAACCAATCAATCAGTGATTTTTCTACTTGTTCTCCCATATCAATGACCCTTCTCTGTACAGTTTGGTTGGAAAGTGGCACTGATTCAAATTTCTCAGATATTTTAGCATCTCCAATAGCCTTTGCCACTTCCATAGCACACTTTTTAACCAGACTGTCTTCAGTGAAGGTTTTTTTTTGCCTTTGCAAGTTCAAGCAACACTGCGTAGGAGGCGTCCAGGGAAGATGACTAGTTTGGAAGACTTTTCTAAACATACCTGTATGCTGTTTTAATTTATTTTTGAAGTCTGCGACCAGTGCGTGTAGAGCTTCTTCCTTATATGTTGCATACTTGTTCTCATGCATTGTTGAGTAGTGTCGTTTAACATTGTTCTCCTTCGGTACAGACACAATTTTCATGCATACCAAACATTGAAGCTTCCCACTGTTGTTAGTAATTAAATAGTCACTCTCCCAGCTTTCCTTGTAAATTCTGTTTTCATTTTCAATTTTGCGTTTCTTTGAGTTTCCGCTCATTTTTTGTACACGTAAAAGACTCAAGCTGCGGTACACTTCACACTCAACACAAAACAAAGCCTTCAAAATGGACAGTAACTTGTGAAACTTCACTACACGTCAAGCAAGCGCGATTGAGCGTGAGTGGAGACGGGAGGAGTAGCCAGCAAGCCTTGCTGGGCGAGCGATGCAGTGCGTAATTTGTAGAACGGCTGACTATTAATTATTTATCAACTTCGTTTGATCATTTTTGCCGTATGAATATTAATACATCTTTTGAACAAGCTATGAAATATTTTTCATAACTTTTCTTTAGATTTTAAAAAAAATTCTTAAAATGATTGCGCGGGCCGCAAATTGTGGTCTCGCGGGCCGCCAGTTGGAAACCCCTGATCTAGACTATGATATGTATAGTTACATTTTTCAACTATTGAGGATAAACTTCGGTGACAAAATGGTCTGAGGCGTCATTCTTCTCAGTAGACTAGAATGATGATGACGGGGAGAGCAAGGTTCGAATCTCGGTCAAGTGTAGTGAGGTTTTTAAAATCCATTCAACCTCCACGCAAATGCAGGTACACGTCCTCTAAGTATTACCTTCCTCATCCCTAAAATCATTAGCGTAATTAGTACATAAGATTATAGCCCGAACGGATAATAAGACACGGTGCTAAAATAAATAGTAATAACGTAAATAAATATTGTGGAAATTGTAAAAATCGTATGTTGTAATAAAATAATTTCCGAAAATTAATTGAACTAGGCCCAAATACTTTTCTATTCTATGTCATGTATATTTAGTCTGCACGATTTTGAATTACGAAATACAACCAAATCATCTCTTTCATTTAGGCCTAATCGTCTCATTACATACCATTTTTTCCTAGCCCTGTGAATAAACGTAAAATCACTTAATTTAAAGCTGTTTTTGTAAGTTTGTAAAGTTTTCCATTTAGTATTGGATGATTATTTTCATTTAGTTTTATTTATTTGACCTGAAAATAATTGCAATTTTGAATTTATTCTGCTTGAGCATGAAATAAAAATTAATATTCCATTTATAAAACATGATACTAAAGCAATGTGTAGATCGGCCGATAGATATTTCTTGGTTGGGCATACATATTTCTTTTTTTGTTAAAAAAAAAGTTTGTTAAATTATTTTTTTATGAGCATTGACTGGAAAATTTGGAAATGCCAGGGAATTTCAAAGTTAAAAAATTAGTGGCAAAGCTTTAAGGGGAGGGGGAAACGTAGATTGTAGAAAAACCTTTTAATTTTACGGGGTGTTTAGAAAATATGTTTGCAGAATTATTCAGAAACGTGTGGTATTAGCTTTGTGATATGTAGGCCTACATTAAAATGTGGTGACCACAATACAAAATCATAAGCTAATTGAATAATCAGAATGACATTTCCAGGTCGGGTAATTTGTCAGCTGTTTCGTTATGCACGCCTACTATCCCATTTTTATAGGAAGAAACTTATCAGATAGCTAGAAAAGTTACTAGACATAATTTCATGTATGCATATGTCTGTCCATGCTATCTTCAGCTGAGTGATAATTCCAGTCAATGTTTGCAATATAGAACCTTCTTTCTACTAGCTGTCACTTAATACCTGCTCTCCTACCGTGGATGAGCTATAGTAATTTTGTCAATTTAGGATGTGATGGGATGTCAAACTCATTATTATTATATTCCACCACGTTCGGGTTATACTTATACATATTAAATACGCCAGTGAATTAAGGATGAGGAAGGAAGAAATTAAAATAAATGTACCCACATGTGTGTGAATGTTGAGTGGGAAACCATTTTTAAAACCCCACCCTCAGTATACCTGGCCAGGATTCAAATCCGAACCTCTGCGTCAGCGTCAAGCAACAGCTTAACATTTAGACCATGTGTGTGGGTGCACTATCAAAAACGATAATCCGTAGGCGTGTTTTTTCTTCTGATATCTGTGAAATACCTTCCTTCCATTAGTCGCACTACCCGATACACTGATGACATGAGGTAAATTTTCCCCGTCTCTCTAGCTAAACACTACCTGTAGATCCCGACAGCAGAAGGAAAGGGGGGGAGAGTGGCAGAAAGGGTTGTTTCGGCCCAGCGGGGCGGCCTGCAATAGGAGAGGTCGCGTGCACGAGGGGGGTCCTGGCAATAATTCCTCACCCGGCTGGCAGGGGCGCTGAGGGTCACGGGTACAATGTAACCAGGTCGAATAGTGGGGGCCCCCCCTCCATGACCCTACAACCTCACCCCTCTATCTCCTTTCACACGAATTTTTAGCGCTTTATTGTGTTTGTTGAGATTATTTTTATGTACCTTTTAAACACAACCAAAATAGGGGCCCTGTAGAAATCACCCTTGTTTTAAAATGCGAAATTTGGGGTTAAATTATAATTCATACACACAAAATCAAGATATTAGATTGATACAAATCAAGAATTTACTTTTCTTCTTCACTAAATGGCATAGTAACTAGCTGGTCCGTTGATGCGTCCCGAGTCCATTTTGAAATGACAGCTCTCAACTGTAGCCTTTAGATTTTAGAAATATAAGTTCGAGATTTCTAAACTCTAGATCATCATCCACCATATCATATTTGATACATAAGCTTTCATTTATTTAAAGTAAGAATTTAAATCAGTTCAGTAGAACTATGGAAATCCTTTTCTGAAATTGCAGCTTCGCTATTGAAATTTTGTAAATTTTGTATATCGAAGAAAATATTTCTAAATTTAAAAAAAAATCGGTTTGTTAGAGTTTTAGAAATTGTTGCCGAAAAAAATTTTCGTTTTCTGAAATTACGGCTCCTCCTTTGAATATGGCGTAATTGGTACTAGGTTCGCCCTTTGCTTTCAACAAGACTAGAACATGACGCTATTTTTAAAAATAAGAAAAGATTAAAACACATTTTTCAAGTATTTTCGCACGTCAGTATAATCATTTTACTAATTAAGACCCGCTTAAGTGACAGATCGGTCTAAGGCGCCACTCTCGTGACTGGCCTGCTGATGACGGGAAAATCGGGGTTCAAATCCCGGTAAAGTATAATGAGGGTGTTTTTCCCTAAATGGTTTCCCACTCTCCCTCCACGCAAGTGCGGGTAGATTACCTCTAAAATACGTCCCGCCTCATACCTACCTCATTGTAGTAATTATCATGCGTATAACCTGAACAAATAATAAGACGCAATGACAAAAAATATCTAAGTAAGGAAATACGAAAACACTCTCTTTAAGTATGTTTTTCGCGTCAGTAGAATACTTTAAGAAGTTAGGGGGCGTTCATGTATTACGTAAGCACATTTTTGGCCATTTTTAACCCCTCCCCCCCTGTAAGCAAAAATAAGCAAATACCTGATCCCCCCCTCCCTCTTGCTTACATAAGATTAGTCAACTTTTTTAATTTGTTCACAGTCTGAATAACCATTCTCTTTTTCATACAATTTTGCCTATAGATGGGTAGTAAGAATTGATGACAGAAAAAATTAAAAATTCACGCACTTTATAAATTGCTGGTAATTGTTAGCATAGAGGTGTAAATTAATATTGCAAAATAATTGACAATTAACAATGATATGCAATGAATTTAAATGTATTGAACAGGTAAAATTAAAACAAGTTATAACATTATAAATATTTAAAATTTTAATTTACTTTTAATGGAAGTTATAAAAAAAAGTATTATTAGTAAATTCATGAATATTATTTTTATTAAAAAAAACCTAAGCTCCATTTAATCCGATGACCAAGGTCCTTGAATCTACGTCTCAACAATTTCAATTATTATGTTTCTATTTGGGGGGGGGGGGGGGAGGGCAGGCCTCTCAAGCTTTGGCTTACTCCTATAGGCTTCTCCATTTCTTCCTTTTTAGCCACTCAGCATCTTCATTGCTGACCGAAGTCAAAGCGGCTTGCGAATTGCGATGCACCCTCCCTCAATTTTGCCCGTCTTTGTCTTACGTAAGCAATGTTCTGACCCCGCTTCCCCCTTGTCAGCAAAAATAAGCAAAGCCCGAACCCCCTCCCCACTAAGGTGCTTACGTAACACTTGAACGCCCCCTAAGACGAAGTGACAAAAAATATCTAAATTAAAAAAAGACGAAAACACATTCTCCAAGTATGTTTGCACGTCAGTAGACTATTTTAGTAAGTTACTAGGTACATAGCAAATCTGTATCCCAAAGAGCCGGTAGTATATCTATCTCAACAATAAACGTCTCCATATCTAAGCTCTCAAAGGATTGGTGGCAAGATATTTTATAATTCTTATGTTACACCCCTCTCTCCAACCTTTCCTTACGACCATCGATAACTTAAAGGAAGGAGGAGGGTTTCAATCTACATAGTTTATACAAAGGACATGAAATGCAAGATTTAAATAACAATACCATAAATGGTTTATTCAAAGCAAAAAACAAAGTAGCAAAGTAGAGTTCAATTACATGATCTCAATAATCGTACTGAGTTCAGTGGAAAATCATATTAGAAATAAACAGTTATTTAGCGCAGTCCATTAGAGAGAACTTCTCTCCTTCTTGCCATATCAAACAATCAGAAGGGCTAGTCTTTAAGAAGGAGCTTTACAGTTGAAGGGGCAGCCCGCAACCCGCATTTCACCCATTTACCCAAAGGTTATTCTTATTCTGATGATATCTCAACTATCATGAATGATAATAACATATTTTTTGTGTAAAGTTTAAGGTATCAATATGCAAAACGATAATGCCAGACTCAAAATTTAATAAAACCATGGAATAATTAGATAAAAAATTAGATATAAATGAATAAATGTGTTTGAGCTTCAAACTATTAATTGAGAAAAAAATTAAAATTTTTAACTAGGCATTTATTATCGCAACTAGTTCACGATTGCAACAGTACAATTATAATTGGGTGTTTATATATGAAAAACTGAATAAACCCAAAAATACCATTTTCATGCCTTTTCGATTTAATATTACATTGGAGATAGGTCACTTTACCTCCATTCTTTCCTTGTCAAAACCCCATTAAGTACGCTTGGCTGGTTACAGAAGGGGAGAAGGGGGAAGGCTCGGTTATCTTTCAATACTCTTCTAAGACCTGAAAAGTTTCTAACAAGCCAGCACCGACACAAAGTTCGTCAGGTGCTAGTGCTGTATTGGTTGGAATGGGTAGTACTATAATTTGTTGCGATTTTTTTTTCAAAATGGTGAAAAAGAATGGGAGAAACCATCCTTCTGATCACAAAAAAAAAAAAAAAGCATAGAGGTTTGAATTTTAAAAAGTGTCGAGAAATTCAAAAAATAATGTCCGTAGAGGAGGGAAGATTAGAGAAAATACACAAGCAAATAATTTTTATGAAAATTAAAAACAATTAAGAATGGCCCTTACAATTCACACCATTTATCGCGTGGTAAAAAGTGTCAGTCTCCTCTTGGCTGGCTTGCCGTTAACAGAGAGGATGGGTTTTGAATCCCAGCGGTTGTATTGAGGTAGCTAGTCATAAATGATTTCCCACTCTTCCTCTAGAAAAATTCAGTACACTTTCTCTAAATTCTATCTTTCTCATCCCTATTCTATCAGTGTATCTGTGGGGGTATTCCGAAAGGGTAGTAATAAGCATTTTTGTAAATGATATCTGCCCTAACTGACCTATATTGAGGGTCAAACCAAGTCATATTTCTTCCTAGTAATGGAAACACATGCAACAATCCTACAGGTTTATAAAAAAAAATTAAATTACCTAGCATTCTAATCTATACCATCTAGTAATTCGTTGATATTTGGATTTTTCCATTTTAAAAAAACAACTCAAATGACGTTATTTAAAAAAAATTAAACTATCTTAAATAAATTTGAACATATTAGACTTTAAAATTTAATAATGTCACATAAAATTTGTGTTTTTTTATTTAAGTTGCTTAGGCAACATAGTTTTTACCCATTTCCTTATCATATGATACTCACCCAAATACTCTTTATATTTATTTTATTTATTAACATCGAGTATGACTACCCGTTTGGGTTGTACGCATATGTACTAATTACTCTGTTGGGTCAAGGATGAGGATGGTTATTATTTGAGGAAGTGTACCCACATTTTGGTAGAGAGCCATTTATGAAATAAAATTTATATTTATCTGTTTCTTTCACAAATGGCGTGGTTATAATTTAGGAAAGGTAGGATTTAAAGGAAGGGTACTAGCATTTGGAAGGAGGGAGAGTGTGTGGGATACAATGTCAGATACCCACACTTGTTAATCAGACTAGGATTCGAGTATTGACATTCCTGATACAGTCGACTCATCATAGGAAGAGTGGTAAATGACAGCTAGCAGTAGTTTTTTAATTCAGTAATTCCAAGGGAAGTATTAATTGGAAGCGTTTGATAAAACTACTTTATAATCAATTATTAAGCAAATAATAAATATTTACACATAGGGTTAATTAATATGAGGGACTTTCAATCAATGTTTGCACAAAAATAAAACTTCTGCTAGATGTCAGCTACCACCACTCACTCCTAGGGTGAAAAGACCTGCTGTACCTCTGAGCTATAGCTCGGGGCAAGATGGAACCGACACCTTGGTCCTCCTGATCATTAGTATACTTTGACTGTGTACAGTGTATGTTCCAAGTCTGAGGTATTTCGTAACCGGGTATGATCCATAATGTGAATTATACTATATTACATTTTATCGAATCTTATATAATCCAAAAGAATTTTTAGTTACTATGATTAATAGTAATAACCATTAACATTTGTTTTTAAACCAATCATTTCATGGACTCGGAAAATAATACAACAATGATCGTAATTAATATGAAATCTGATTCAACCTCAGATAAAACAATGAACAACAATAATTATTTATTCTTAATTTATAATATTAGATATGCTAATATTTTAGCCGGAAAAGTCATATGCTCTAATGAAAATGGTGGCCAAAGTTTAAAAAATTTAAGATCCAAATCTTCTCAATTTATATTAATATACAACATAACATTAAAAAAAAGTTTAATTTCTTAGAGGATTCGGTTGTAGTATGAAATTCTCAATGTAAACTAAAGCGCTCCGCCGAGTTTTGTATGAATTATTGTCTAAGACAATCCTATCAATAATTCTACTATATAGTGGTATGTAGTAAGAAAAAAGGCCTTCTAGATGTCATTCCTCCAAAAATCATTGGATAGTAGAGTCAAGTTTTCATAAAAAGGCACTATAAAAATTAATAGATCTACTTTCATGTATGCATCCGTCAGCTCACGTGACCTATAGCTGTCAATTTTAATAGATATTATCAATACTTATTAAATAACACTAATGATGGTTTAGAATACAATATTTGTTAATTTTGTTCGCAAAAATAATGTGAGTGGCAAGGGATGGTGAAATAATACAATGTAAAATAGACTGGATTAGGTTTAAAATTGTTATTTTAGTCCTGAAATTATTAAATAAATATAAAATAATCATAACACACAATATTATTTTTTGTATTAGGCCATAATGTTAATCAATGACTTAAAAGGTTCCAGAACGTTCAACTTTACAAGACAAGACACAACCACAATAGATTGTACTCGTACTATGCCAAAAGCCTGAATTTGAAATTAAAAACAACACAGTAAATATTATCCCCGTGAGGTCTAATACATCAGTCTTGGTTTGAATTGGTCAGCGTTAACAAAGAGGTCAAGGTTCAAAACCTAACCAGTTGCGCTGGGAATAATTATCATCCTGTAAATTTTACTGTTATATTTCCATAAACCTCTCACCTCATCCCTGTTACAATGCACTCAAACTACCCTAATCCAATTCGGTCATCGAAAGGTCTAAGGGTAACAATATACTAGACTGCCAATGACGGAGAGAACGGGGCTCGAATCCCTGAATGGCTATACTGAGGGTGTATTTTCTCAAGTACGTTTCCAACTTTCCCTTAGCGCAAATGCTGGTCACTTCATCCATATTCAACCTTCCTCATAACTAACACACTAGCGTAATTAGTACATAATGTGTATAACCCGGGCGGGTAGTAAGACCTTGTGCTAAACAAAAATCTAAATAAAATGTAATGTACATTTTAAAGTGTACAAAACACCTAGATAACACCCGCTCAGGTTATCCGAATTTAATATCGCTAGTTGAGTAGCTGGAGATAAAGGTGACATTTAAATTAAATGTACTTACATTTGCGTGGAGGGAAAGTGGGAAACAATTTAGGAAACACTCTCATTGCACCTATCTGGAATTCGAACCTTGACCTCACTGTCACCAGAAAACCAGAACCCGATATTTAGTCCACATGCCTATTGATCGGAGTATAAATTATATATATATATATGGTACATTTAAAGTGACTCGACCAAACAGGCTGTTTTTGGTCCAATATGATCAATTATTTTGATCAAATAAAAGGTGTCTCTTGTCTAAACTAAATTTGGTTCATCAATTCAATAGTGGTTACAATTCAAGTGTTAACGGCTATTTTTGGTATGTTTAGGCGTTCATAGAAAAAAGCTACTAATGTATAGGAGCAAACTGTTTGTTAAAAAAAAATTGTGTGCAATGAATATTAAAATGTAACCATTAGATTTTATGGATATTTTGAGTTCAAAAAGGTTCAAACTATTGAGTACAAATTTGGAAGAAAAAACACAAAAATACGGTTGTTAATTCAATTTTAGCGGAATTTTACTTTTGGTAAAGTATCAAACTGGAATATAAACATGTCAAAGTGAACCTGTCACTTGAAATATTAAACAAAAAAGAAATATATATTTTTAATTAATTAATTATAAGTAATATGCTACTTTACTAGTGCGTTTAGAATTATTTGTACTTTCTAAACAAACATGTGTGTTTGTGGTTAGTTTTGGAAGTTATTTAAATGCATAACCCACCTCGGTGGCGTAGTTGGCTAACGCGCTAGTCGTGTTAAGCTCGGCCGCCAAGGACGGGGAGATCTAGGTTCGAATCTCGGTCGGGTGAACTGGGGTGGTTTTTCCTAAATGGTTTTCCACTCTACCTCCACGCAAATGCGGGTTCACTTCCTCTAAATTCAACCTTCCCAATTCCTAATCCATTAGTGTAATTAGTACTTAAGCGTATAACCCGAACGGGTAGTAAGACGTGGTGCTAAATATTATTATTATTATTTAAATGCATAGCAAAATGTATCAAATAAAAATGTATTATTCATGTTTGTTACAATAAATTCAATACTTTAATGAATAAATGCATCACTAGTTCCGTAACCACGCCAAATTTTTTTAATTTTTTGATAGCAACCTATTGTCATTACATTATTTTAAATATGGATTATATTTGGAGAAATTTAAATGAATGAATATCTAAAATAAATATTACTCTTTTCTTTTACGGGAAGTTGACAAGTAGGTAGAATTACTATCCTCAAGAAAAGGAAATATATTTCAGGTATTTCCGCGAAACTAATAAGCTGTAGCTCAATGCTAAAGTTCAACATCCCCACCCAACTTTTTCACTCTCTTTTTTTCAATTGTCCACAAACCTAGGGTGTCTGAGACCTTTCAATGCAGAAACTACCTAACCACCATTTACAAGTTGCCTTTAAATTTGAAGGTCATTTCAATGTTATTTGCAAGTAAACCTCATTCTTAAGAGACAAACAACCCATAGTGTTGAAAAGAATACATAAATAAATAATAAATCAGTTAATAAATTTGTAAGATTTATATAAGAGCCTTATGGGCCTTATTATATTGTCTCAAACGCGTCTGCACTGCATCACTTAAAGCAGACTTCAACAATTTAAATAATATATATAAAGTATATTTATTAGACATTTTTAAAATACGCGAGAGTTTGGCTAACAGACTTTAGTCAAACTCCCGCGGGACTATATGACCTAAACTATAAGTTTAGAAACTTCCATTTTCTCGTGGATTTAAAGTTAATAAATTACTATAAACAAAGTCTAGCGAAAACATTTAAACAAAGTTCAACTATAAAATTAATCACTAATTAATTTTTATCTGTAATACAATTTACATTTCGAAGTTAAATTTTATATGTGTTCATTATAACAAAAGAAATCAAAACATTAATAGCAACATTATTTCAGAAAGAAATATTAATAAACTTGTTCAACACAAAAATTATGAAAAGATATCATAATGTAAAGACCAAAATAAACAGCTGTCTCGAGCGCCCAAGTGGCGACAGACCTTTTATAGTTTAACATTTGGCAAAGAAAATTAATGTAAAAATTTACAACGCCTAACACGGCTTATACAAAAGTTAAAATTTTGAATTATAATGTTCAAAGTATACGTCACCATAATTTACGTTCGTAGTTTATCATGGATGATCCTGGCATAGTCCTGGTCATAGGACTATGTTCCTCCGTCCAGTGTTGGTTGAATAGTCATTTTAATAATACGAGTACAGGACTTTAAATAGGGGTTTTTCACAGCAGGGTAGCAAGGTGGGGGGAAAGAACAATTCTGTCGGTGGCCTTCCTTCTAGAAGGAATGGAACATCACGTAGCTTGTTGATGTTGTTGTCCCATTCTTCATCTAGAGCAGGGGTTTCCAACTGGCGGCCCGCGGGCCACATGCGGCCCGCGAGACCACTCTTTTCTGCCCACGCAATCAATTTAAGAATTTTTTTTTTAATCTCAAGAGAAGTTATGAAAAATATTTCATAGCTTGTTCAAAAGATGTATTAATATTCATACGGCAAAAATGATCAAACTAAGTTGATAAATAATTAATAGTCAGCCGTTCTACAAGTTACGCACTGCATCGCTAGCCCAGCAAGGCTTGCTGGCTACTCTTCCCGTCTCCACTCACGCTCAATCGCGCTTGCTTGACGTGTAGTGAAGTTTCTGTCGATTTTGAAGGCTTTGTTTTGTGTTGAGTGTGAAGTGTACCACTGCTTGAGTCTTTTACGTGTACAAAAAATGAGCGGAAACTCAAAGAAACGCAAAATAGAAAATGAAAACAGAATTTACAAGGAAAGCTGGGAGAGTGACTATTTAATTACTAACAACAGTGGGAAGCTTCAATGTTTGGTGTGTATGAAAATTGTGTCTGTACCGAAGGAGAACAACGTTAAACAACACTACTCAACAATTCATGAGAACAAGTATGCAACATATAAGGAAGAAGTTCGACACGCACTGGTTGCAGACTTCAAAAATAAATTAAAACATTAAACAGGTATGTTTAGTAAAGTCTTCCAAATAAGTCATCTTCCCTGTACGCCTCCTACGCAGTGTCGCTTGAACTCGCAAAGGCAAAAAAAACCTTTACTGAAGACAGTCTTGTAAAAAAGTGTGCTATGGAAATGGCAAAGGCTTTTGGAGATGCTAAAATAGCTGAGAAATTTGAATCAGTGCCACTCTCCAACCAAACTGTACAGAGAAGGTTCATTGATATGGGAGAACAAGTAGAAAAATCTCTGATTTGATTGGTTAAAGAAAGCATGCATTTCTCGCTATGCCTTGATGAAAGCACTGACCAGTCAGATGTCAGTCAGCTATTAATATTTGTGCGTACCACCTTCGAAGATTTCAGCAGTAAAGAGGAGCTATTTGATGTGTGCTCTCTTCAAGGAACAACAAAAGGGAGGGACATTTATGATTCTATTAAAAAATTGTCGACATAGTTGGAGGCTTCAGTAAATGCTCAGCCATTGTGACAGACGGAGCGCCAGCAATGACAGGGGAGAAGATATGTCTGACGGGATTGCTAAAAGAAAATGGCGTAACGTGTCCTATGATGCACTGTCTTATTCACCAGGGAGCGTTATGTGGTAAATCAATGAAGAAAATTGAAGTTTTTAAATTTGTGGTTAAAATTATTAATATCTTAAGAGGTGGAAATCAAGCCCTCTTGCATAGACAACTAAAGCAGTTTTTGCTGGAAATTAAGGCAGAATATGGAGACTTGCTGCTGTACAACCATGTAAGGTGTCTGAGTGCAGGAAAGTGCCTTGAACGGTTTTTTTGCTATTCGCAAGGAAATCCCTGAATTCCTTAATAAATTTGTCTCGTCTGATACCACTGAACTAGAAGAAGAAATTCAAAGCCCAGAATTTTTAAAGCAGTTTAGCTTTCCTAACAGACATGACAAATCACCTTAACACCTTAAACCTGAGTCTTCAAGGAAGAAACCAGGTCGTATCAGATATGGTGGGAATTGTAAATGGATTTCGAAACAAGTTAAACATTTTCATACGTGCTTTGGAAAACAATGAATTGACACATGTCCCTTGCTGTCTACAATTAGCGGCGGAGAAATACCAGGAAACTATAGATTTTTCAGATCTCAGTTAACACATTCAAGAAATCATTGAAGAATTCAACACACGATTCAAGGGAACTGAAACACTGAAAATCAGTGTCCAGCTTTACATGAATCCTATTGGTGCTACAATCGAGGAACAAGAACCACACCTACAACTTGAGCTGTGTGATCTACAAGCCGATACGTTCCTACAGACCAGAAAAGAAAAGGGATCACATTTTTTTAAACAGTTATCCAGCGAAAAATACCCAAACTTAAGACAATTTGGACTTAAAAATGACTTCAATTTTTGGGAGCACGTACATATGTAAAAGTATTTTTTCTTCTATGAAATTCATTAAAAATCAGTACAGAAGTTGACTTGCAGATTCTTCCTTGCTGCATCTTTTGAGATTAGCAACAACAGAGCTGGAGGTGGACATTCGTTCATTGGTAGATGCAGCTGATTGACCACAGTACTCCCACTAAATTGCCCTTGTTTAAGTTTTATTTTGACTACATTATTAATTTCAGTTTGACTTTGGGTTAGTTTTTTTTTTTTGCCATTTGTAAAATATGAAGTTAAATAAACTTACATTCTTGCTCTTCTTCAAAATTCAATTGTTTTGGGTATAATAGTTTTTGTTTATTTTTAATTTCACTCTTTTATGCAATTGTAAAATATTATTTTAAGCAATTAAAATTATTAAACTTTTGTTTCAATTAAACTATGCATATTATTTCATACTGGTACTCTGTTCTATTTGCAGAATTATACGAAAATTGGCCTATTATTAAAGTGCGGCCCGCAAACATGCCTAAGGTTTCCACTGTGGTCCTCGAGCACTTAAAAGTTGGAAACCCCTGATCTAGAGCAGCGATTCTTCAATCGGACGTTATTTCTGTATTTTTGGAACTTTCCATCAGGGTGCAGGTGGGTAGAATTCTGTTGATCGTGGATAGTTTGGCTCGGGACATCTTCAGTGTCTATTTGATTTAGTCGGGGTTGACTTCGGTGAAGGAGTCTCTGTTACTACCCGGTGTTGCTAGTCGTTGCTCTAACCACAAGATAGATTTGGTGAGTACAGATTCCAATCCATTCCACTGTTTTATAGAATTGATTTTATTGATTAGAATTGCCTATTACGTTATGTCAATTTACAGGAACTACAATAGTGAAGTGTACTATTGTAGGGTTTAGAATATTATTGAATATTATTTGGAGCGGGTAGTATGAATCAGCGGCGAGTTGTGTATGAAGTTTAAAATGGGGGCGAGCTCTAATGTAACTCAATGTTACAAATCTCACTCCCTTCACTGGAAAGATGAAGGGACAGCACGTCCACCATCGGCAAGGCAGTCCACCATCAGTACTGAAGTTGTGCCCTTCTACATCGTCTTCACATCAGGCTCGGAGATGATCCATCATCTTTTTCTTACTTGTTCTAGATCCCATTATCTAGAGAAGTAGTCGATGCAACCGACGTTTTTATACCAGAAACCAGGAGTCAAAAGGAAAAGGAGGCGCAATGAAAAACCCAAAGTCCAACAAGCATTAGTTATAGCGCCAGCTGCAGTATGTTGCACACTGGACTTCACACGACAAAGCACAAAAATGAATTTTTGTACTTAAAACTTCTTGTTTCTTCTGTCTTCTCTCTTGAATCACGAGAGTTTAGAAATAAAGTTTAAGTGACAACTAACTTCTTGTTTCAGGTTAACACTCGTTAAAATATCACAAACAATAAAGAATTCCTCAGAAATGTATCAGGGGAGCGTCCCCTTGTTACACTTATATATATAATTTGATAAGCCCGTTTCCGGTAAAAGAAATTACGAGGAAATGACTGAACGAATTTTGATAAACGACCAATCATTTTAACGGTTAGGAGTCAAGGATGTTGGGAAAAACAGTAGTTTTCCACGAAAACCCGATTTTAACAGAGAATTTTCAGTTTTCATTCTTTGTTTAGTCATCATGAAAACCATGGCTGTTAATCTCTAAATAAAATATATCTCTTTGGCTAACTCAATCTTTATTTGTTGGTCCGAGCACATCACAATTTTCTCTTTGAATGCTGGTCATAACAGATATAAATTGAGATGTCTAAACTGGGGAAAAGTTTATTTTTTATTTGAATGTTGCTATCGTTAATTCGTATTTAAATCAATAATATTGAGCATAATTTGAAAATTAAAAGATTAAGTTGTTAAGTTCGTAAAAATATGGTCAACGTTTTGTTTCGCGCATGATAAAATTATGTTTAAATATGTTTAGGTATGTATTATAGGCTCAAAATCAATAAAATGATCTTGAATAATGTATAAAAATTGCCATTTTAACTATCTAAGTATGAGTTTAGGTGTTCATTTTTTTCAAATAATGGGTTTTGATGTTCATTCTATTCAAATAATGGGTTTTGATGTTCAGTTTAGCAAAAAAAACAATACAAATGTATAAGTTTAGATATTATTATGATATGGAATGTTTGAGATATAATTGGTATTTATAGCTTCGTGTTCGAGCGCCAATTATTATATTACGGTCGCGCGTTGTGCGCCTATTATGATGATACGGATAATTTGTTATGTAATTGTCCCGCGATTGGGAGCCAATTATGATGATATGAAATATATTTGTGTAATAAATACAACTGTTGATGTTGTACACACTTAATTTAAATGATTATTTCTTCCTTTACACTTTGTTTGAAATTAAACTATGTATTGTCTGTTTGTGTTACTTCTCTCTTTATCGTCGACACACACTCTCGCTTATGTACATCTACTCTAGCTATTTCACCGGCACTCTCTATGTACGCTCTATATAATTTACCGGCCTTCTCTATATTTTCATACGCACACACGGCTTATATGCGGACGTGCCCCTTGCCCCTTGGACCTCTCGTGACCAGTGTCAAGACTAACCAATCAGGGGCTTTTTTGCGACAGGTGTTTTGAAGGCTAGCTTCCTATTGGATATAGGGAGCTGGTTTCTCTTGCTTGTTTGGTAAATACTACGGAGTTAAATTTTGACAATAAAAAATAAATTTTAATAGTGCAATCCTTTTAGACTATTCTTTGAAGACGCGTGATTCTCCATGGATGAAGTGTTAAAAGGATAATCTACATACGATACTTTAAAGAAAAATACCTTCATCCATGACTTTTTAAATATATGAGAGCGGTCCAAATCAATTACGTTACAATACCCCCCATTTGCTTATATCTGAAAGAATTTAACGAAATTAATGAATTTTGATATAAGCAAATTCTATACTGTGCAAGGGCTACGTCATATTTGACCTTCAATATTCTTTAAGTAAACATGAATAAATTTGTAAAGTGTAAGTTACATAAATTGTATGTGTGTATAAACATTGATTTAAAATTACCTGTATCACGATAATACAATAGTTATGATATATTGTTTACATATTTTCACAATTGATTGATTTTATTTTTAATGTCCAATATTCTTGATGAATAAACTAAAAGAAAGTATTTTCTGTCTTACTATTTATTTAGTGTTTCTTGTTAATTTCCATATATTTTTATTACACTGAAAAATTGTCGTACTGTTCATTGCACTGTTCTTGAAATGGTGATAATATAAAAAAAATTTAACAAAATTATAAATTGCTTTGGTGTAATAATTAACTTTGTATTTGAGCTTAGGTAATATTAGGTTAAGTTTAAATTTAATAAATTCAAAAAAATTTAATTGAGTGTTCTGAAAATTTTTTTTGAAAAATCAAAAAAATTAATGACTAAAGTATCTCAAAGTACCTTAAGTTCAAATTAAAAATTTTAAATGCTAAAACCCGCCTCCGTGGCGTAGTTGGCTAACGCGCCAGTCGTGTTGAGCCAGACCACTGAGGACGGGGAGATCGAGGTTCGAATCTCGGTCGGGTGAACTGGGGGTGGTTTTTCCTAAATGGTTTTCCACTCTCCCTCCACGCAAATGCGGGTTCACTTCCTCTAAATTCAGCCTTCCCAATTCCTAATTCATTAGTGTAATTAGTACTTAAGCGTATAACCCGAACGGGTAGTAAGACGCGGTGCTAAATAATAATAATAATAATAAAATAATAAATGCTAAAATAAAATATAAATGTTAAAATCATTTTTAAAACTTTAATCTTTATGTGGGTTGTGTTAATTATCGAATCATTGTTTACCGAATGCACTACGGCAAACCTTTCGTACAACATAAATTTACTTAAACATAAAATTATTTATTTAAATTGTTAATATATAAAAATCTTACATACTCTTAATAACTAACTTAAATTAATTTGAAAAATTGGGGTCACGTTTTCTTAAACTTCTTATTTAATTTTTATTAATTTAATTGATTTTATTTATTAATGCGACCTCAATTATTTATTTATTATCATAGAACAACTGTTAATGACTTGCCATTTAGCAAGGCATATTACATCATTACATATTCAATCCAGATTATTACTTATATTAACATCTGAGCAGAGTATATTACATGATTACATATTGAATCCATTTATATTAACTTCAGAGTAAAGTATATTAAGATAATGTTTCGTTGTTAAAGAGCTCTTCACTCAAGGTCAAACTACCCTCTCACTTTCTTTTATCTCTACGAGTGACACAGCTGTCCTGTTCAGGGTCAACCTAACCTCTCCTCTAACTTTCACTTTCTCTCTCTTTCTATCTTTCTTTTGCGATGTCAACTTGTCGACGTGTGAGCAACATAAAATAAACTGTATTACCCCAACCTTATGGTTTTTAAAAGTCGAAATTTATAGAAGACAATCTTGGAATATTATAGTACGTTTGAAATAAGCCTGAAATCATATGTCACACCACTGTGAAATATTCAAAATTATTTTTCCCTTTCTAATTGGGTAATTATTTTCTCATTAGCGAGAAAAAACTTTTTTCTACCGAGTAAAACCTTTCAAATGTTGCCTGGTTGCCTTAGGCATTTACATAAAATGAATTTATAATAGAAATCTATTATAGTAGCATAATTAGGTACAACATCCTAATTAGCTTTCTTACACACTTTGTTACTATATTAGTATTGGCCGTTACATCATACAATCACAGATAACCCTTTTAAACTTCTTTATAATTTTCTTAATATCTGTTAATTTCAATCCAGATTTACTGCTGGACATTTATTACATATTGGTGGAAAACATAGGCCTGGCCTCATTCTATTACTGACCAATTCATAGGCTGTGCTAGCTCTATGTTGACAATACCTGTTATCCTTTGGTGGTTCCCAGACTCACCAGCAATATAAATGAATCATGGCTTAAGTCCATGTCTGAATGTACCCTAACTCCTCAATATACCTTAACTCCTCCTCAACGCTGTAAGATGCCCTCGGGCCATCTTTACACACAAAACGACGACGCTTGAACATAGGTCATGACTTGCACATCGCTAAGCCCATGCCTAGTTATACCTTCACTTCTTAATTAATATACCTTAATTCTTACATATAAAAAATGCTTTAAAACAAGACATAACTGGCCTCTCATGTTTCCACTCACCTTAACTTACTATAAAAACGTACTTGTGAATATCTAAATTAACTTCTTTAGATATCTTAAAATTTATCTTTCACTTCATCAGCCTATTCTGTGATTCTTCAATCTTTTAACCAATACTTAATAAAATTATATAAAATATAACTAATTAAAATGAAATGACCCCCCACACATATATTAAGATCCTTATCTTAACTGTCACCCTTAAAATTCACCATTTGTGAAATGATACATTAATTCTGATTTCCAAGATCGTCTACTAATTAAGTTTGATCCTAATTACCTAACTAACTAGTCAAACCTACAAAATTGTCTTAAACTGAAAATTGCCCTTTTGGCATAGTTTTATGTTAACTTGAACTGATAAAATTTTTACCAAATAATAATATATAATTAGCAAAAATATGTCCGTAGAATTTGCTCACACTATGATTTCTCCTCGCGTGCATTCACGCTATTCTAGTTGACAAATGTAACCAATCCCTCACCTAACTTTCCATCCACATGCTTCTAAGGCTTCATGTCCCCTGCTGCTGACAAATGTAACCAACACCTCACCTAACCTACTATCCACATGCTTCTAAGGGTTCATGTCCCCTGCAGCTGACAAATGTAACCAACCCCTCACCTAACCTACTATCTACATGATTCTAAGGGTTCATGTCCCCTGCTGCTGACAAATGTAACCAACCCCTCACCTAACCTACTATCTACATGATTCTAAGGGTTCATGTCCCCTGCAGCTGACAAATGTAACCAACCCCTCACCTAACCTACTATCTACATGATTCTAAGGGTTCATGTCCCCTGCTGCTGACAAATGTAACCAACACCTCACCTAACCTAATATCTACATGAGTCTAAGGGTTCATGTCCCCTGCTGCTGACAAATGTAACCAACACCTCACCTAACCTACTATCTACATGATTCTAAGGGTTCGTGTCCCCTGCTGCTGACAAATGTAACCAACCCCTCACCTAACCTACTATCTACATGCTTCCAAGAGTTCATGTCCCCTGCTGTAAGCATACTTTTGTCTAATTATCATTTATATTTATTGACTGAATTTCCTATAATTGTTTTAAATTCAATTGAGATTAATATGATTGTTAAGAATTTATATTTTTAAACGTAAAGATTTTATAATTGCTATACGGGGTTCGACTCTTACTCATAAAAAAGATATTATTTTGAATTCTACGTTGCTGTTTCAAGTAACTGTACTTGAGTTTGTCTTCTTTTCGAACAAAACATGTTTACCAGTAGCGCACAACAATGTATGTCACCTGCCAGAAAACTTTAAGTGGGGTTGTAAAGATGTGCGTGTTAACAACTATACCCTTTTTACTTTACAAAAGAAAAGATTGAAACTACCCGAGTTTCCTACGGCGAAGTGTTTCTTACAATTTCTATTTTAAGTGTGTCTTAGTAAATGCGCATTTCCTTTTCAGAGAAAACATTATTTCTACTTCGAAGAGATAATACTTCTAAATGTTTACTCAAATTTATATTTTAAAACTTCTCTTACTATGACTAAAGTTGGATTGAATATTATACATATTCACCAATATTTTATATTAATTAAAGTTACATTATAATTAGTTACATACTAATTGCAGTTACATAATTGTAATAATAGTTACCTACTGATTGAAGTTACATAATGTTTACTATGGTTGTAGTTATATGTAACCTTATTTTTCTTGTTTTAAAATTAGAATCTTTAGTTAAACTAAATGTTGATTTTTACATTTAAATGGTCCGAAATTTAAATGCTTATTGACTGCCTCCTGGATCGAAGACTTTTTGTGAGGCGTACTCATTTAAGTATGATGTCCCTGGGAATGGTGGTACTGAATTAAAATATGGAGGTTGATGTATTTGCGCGTTCATTGACCTAGATTGACCTGTATTATTATTGCCATTAGTTTGTCTATCATTTGAATTTATTTGCCTTGAAGGTCCTTGGTTCCTATCCTGTTGATACACTGTGTTAGGATTTGAATATCTCCTATTTTGCTCTGGTGTTTGAGAATTGTTTTGATATTTATTTAGTCTATCTTGTCTATTAGTGATTTCTCTGATTTGGGGGTTTGACAACTGCTTAGGTCTATCAAGATTATATTTGTTTGATTGATCATTGATTTCTTGATTTCATTGATATCTATCATCAAATGCTATCAACACTCTCTCTACCTCTTTAATATTTTGTTTATTTATGTTGATCAGAACATCTTGTACTGCAGTTGGGAAATGATTCTTTAGGAGACCTATCAATCTGTCTTCTGTTACTGGGTATCGTAAGTATTTTGCCTGTGTCACAAACTTATTAAAATATTCACTCATTGTACCATCCTTGTTGTTATACTTTCCATTAAAAATCAGCTGTAGAAAATCATCCTGAATATTCTGAGACCAATATTTTTCTAAAAATATTTCTCTGGCTTCATCGTATGTCTCCCATTCACTCTCTATGCTATCTGCCCAAGATTTTGCTTCATTTTCTAAACCTGGTAAAAATATTTATATTTTGACCTTTTCAATTATTTTTTCTCATTTAAATACTCTTTCTACCTTGTTTATGTACTGTACCGCTGAGATATTTCTTCTTTTTCCCTTGAATTTCAGAATAAGTGCTAACAAATAGGTTGGTAGTACTGTTTAAGTTACTAACTTCGCCTAGATTTGTTGTTTGATTTTCTATTACAAAATCTGTTAATTTTTTATCTAATTTCTCTACTGCCTCGGTAACAATCCCATCGATTTGTGTTGTAATTAAAGTTTTATTCGTATCCTTTTGTGTGTTAAATGCTGCCTTTACTTTTTCAATTTCTTTTTTTAAGTTGTCTCTGACTACCTTAACATTAGTTTTGGTGTGATCTATTTGAAAGTAAAGATTCCCAACCTTAATTTCTACTTCTTTTAACACTTTATTTGATTCCTGCTCGATTATTTCAATTTTATTTTTATTATATGTTATCTGTTCCAATAATTTAAACTGTCCCTTTCTTAAATTTTCTTGTTTTTCCGCCAAAACCTTTTTTACTTTTTCTCCTTCTATTACTATTTTACCAACCTCATTTAACCGTACTGCCAAATTTTGATGAACCATTTCTACTTGGTCGAATTTTTGTTCTAGATAACCAAATCTCTGTTCACATGCCTCCTTACTCTGTTCAATTTTAGTACTTTGTTCGTTATTGATTTTTTCAAGCTTTGAATCTATTTCCTGTTTAGTTGCTACTATTATTTCCTGTTTAGTTTCTTCTATTTTCTTATTAGTTGCATCTATTTTCTTATTAGTTGCATCTATTTTCTTATTAGTTGATCTTTTATTAGTTTATCACTATTCTTCGGCCATTTGCTGTAATATCACTTTCATAAACTGATTAAAATCTCCTGCGGGTTCGACCATTGTTTGTTCCCTTACTATTTCTCGCCCTTCCTCATCTACTCTAACACTTTCTATGTTAATTAAATTTCCTCGTGTATCTTTTTCTGCCTCTTCTTTTCTCTCTCCCTCTGCAATTGATTCTATATTGTCCTGCTCCCCTTCTCTTATTTCTTCATCTGATTGTTCTAAAACTAACTGATTATGTGGTCTATTTTCATACTCTGTTTCATCAACGCTGCTATTTGTGTCACTATTATCATTTAAGCTTGAATCCACCATCCTCCATTCCAAAATTTGCTAATATTAACAAGGTACAGAATTACAAGAGTTTTTTACATGATGTGAATTAAAATAATAATATAATTTTAAAAAAATGTCTAAGACTTCTGACTTGATTGATTCTTCGTCGGTGTGCCGTTTGGTGTGCCGTGTGTGAAACGTCTGCTCGTTTCACCTCGGTAGGATGTTCTTCGTTGATGTGCCATGTGGTATGCCGTCAATGTGAAACGTCTGCTCGTTGCACCTCGGAATGATGTTGTTCGTCGGTGTGCCTTCTGGTGTGCCGTCTGTTGTGCCATGCGTGAAACGTCTTCTTGGTTCGCTTCGGTTCTCGGTTGGATGTTCTTGGTGGTGTGCCGTCTAGGGTGCGGTGTGTCTCGGTAGAGTCCCTTTCTTGCCTCAGGGATTGGAAGATCGTGCCTCGCGGCTGGGCGCCAATTATGATGATACGGATAATTTGTTATGTAATTGTCCCGCGATTGGGAGCCAATTATAATGATATGGAATATATTTGTGTAATAAATACAACTGTTGATGTTGTACACACTTAATTTAAATGATTATTTCTTCCTTTACACTTTGTTTGAAATTAAACTATGTATTGTCTGTTTGTGTTACTTCTCTCTTTATCGTCGACACACACTCTCGCTTATGTACATCTACTCTAGCTATTTCACCGGCACTCTCTATGTACGCTCTATATAATTTACCGGCCTTCTCTATATTTTCATACGCACACACGGCTTATATGCGGACGTGCCCCTTGCCCCTTGGACCTCTCGTGACCAGTGTCAAGACTAACCAATCAGGGGCTTTTTTGCGACAGGTGTTTTGAAGGCTAGCTTCCTATTGGATATAGGGAGCTGGTTTCTCTTGCTTGTTTGGTAAATACTACAGAGTTAAATTTTGACAATAAAAAATAAATTTTAATGGTGCAATCCTTTTAGACTATTCTTCGAAAACGCGTGATTCTCCATGGATGAAGTGTTAAAAGGATAATCTACATACGATACTTTTAAGAAAAATACCTTCATCCATGACTTTTTAAATATATGAGAGCGGTCCAAATCAATTACGTTACACTATGTTTCCATTTTAACGCTTAATTTTGAGGATATGATGTTTAAAAGTAATGTTTGGTGCACCCCATCTATAGTTTCACATTCTTACAAAATAGTAAGTTCAGTTATGTTTCCATGTTGATACTTAATTTTGAGAGAATGATATTTCAAAGTACCATTTTTTTTTGTACCATATCTATATTTTCACATTCTCTTTCACCCTCACATACGTTCTATATCACGCAAGTTCTCTGGGTTTTGATTCAAATTTAACGCTGAAAGGTAAAAATTTATTGTAGAGTTGATAGCCGTTGACGAGTAAACGTTTAACTTAAAAGTCAAGAGAAGGCTTATTATATAGACCATTTACTAATAAAAAGTGCAATAATTCTCAGCCATTGCTGCAATGATCCACCAGTAATATATACTCTTTTAAAAGAGCCGCCCGTGGACAAAACGAACCTTGAAAACAATCTATCGCCAAGCAGCGCTACTAAATACGCTCGTGGAAATGGGCTATAAAACACGAATTCTGGCCAGTTCGCTAAATTATCGGCCTCTTCTAGTTTTGGCCACCAGAATCACCCAAAACACGAAATACATAATAATTTAGCAGCAGTTCGGGCTTGTCTTTATCTCACTTATATTTTATTTAGAGATGTCACGATACATGTTTTTCTCGATTCCGATTCTCAGTTCTGATTTTTAGGTTCAACCTCGATTTTTCGATACTTGATTTAGATTCTTGAACATTTCCTTTTTCATTATTTTTCCAATCATCCAACCTCATGTAAAAACATATTTTTTCAACTTCATAGCACAAAAAAAAAGTAATAAAACAAAAATAATTTTTAATTTTTAACAAAGAAAAATAATCAATTTTATCAAGTATTAAAGCATATTGCAAATAATTAATGACATAATTAGGAATTAAAATAGTAAGCATGTAATTTTGCCTTCCCGGGTCAAACATGTATAAATAATTTTAAAATTATGTAATAAACAACTGTCGAAAACATAATTTTTAAAATTCCCCAATAGGGTCGTTTATTGGACCAAAATACATATCAAATAATGGCAACTTAACTAATATTAGAGATATTCGATTACAATTCATTCTGAATTTTGCCGTTTTGCTTGGTTGCCAGTACTTTCATTGAGACCTAAGAATCGAAGAATTGAGAATTGTTATATTAATATCGATTCTCAATTCTTTCTATACCAGTAAGAATCGAAAATATAAAGGTATCGAAGGATCAAGTTTGACATCCCTAATTTTATTTCATGTGATGACATGTATTTTCTAAAAGTTTAACAAAGCACATAAAAGAGGTTATGTTAGATTGAGGAAACCAGGCAAACCCGTTAACAAACATGTCTCAACTGGTTGCAATCACGTGAATTTGAGGGGCACTTCGAGCACTGGCCAGGCTCCGGCTGTCGTGGTCAATTCACGTTTTGACTGGCCAGAATGCGAATTCAAATTTTTACCCATTAATATTTTGTGATTTATCTTTAAAATCTGGCCAATGTACGAAGATTCCAGCCAATTCAAGAAGTAACCTATTTAGGGGCTGTGGTCGTAGAATACACGCGCGCGCGCGCGCGCGCGTGTGTGTGTGTGTGTGTATAGTGAGTAAAACAGCAGGAATCATTGTAGAAAGGAATCGCTTCCTATTTTAAATATATATTATTTTAATCATGCCATGAGAAATCATTTTTCACGCTTCACGTCTTACTACTCGTCCGGATCCCTATTCTCGAGATCTCTCGTTTTGAGCTCGAATATAGCCATCACAAACGCTTCGAAAACGCTGAGAAAACATTTTTGTATTCCTGAACTTAAATCGTTCGTATTCGAGATGAGTGGGCGAGAAAAAAAAAATCGAATTCGCTTTATGTTATATACAGTAATTTCTCATACAATGAATTAATTTCCGGTGAGATCAACCAATCCCAGCACAGGATAAACGTTAAACATTTTCTAATGTGGACAGTATTTATCTCTCTGATACATAAGTCATTTTCTTAATATTGTAAATAAATTTACTAAAATACTTTTATTATGTCAAAAAGAAATGTTACTTCTGAGAAAAAAACTTATTCTTCTGGAATTTATTGAAGGTAATATCTTAAAAACTAAAAATTTTGTTTTATTACAACACTTTAGTATTACTATTAAGGAAAATAATAAGCATAACAAACCTTTATAAAAACAGATAATGCAGACGTTCAAGATTGTCCCTCCATCACGTTTTCTAATGTGTCAATTAAATAGCCTGCACTACGTTTATTCAATCTAAATAGCTTGACAAATTCTTTATCAATAATGGCAAATGCTTATCCCTATCATTAAAAATTCGAAATGGCCTATATAATTCAAGTTTACGTTCTTCTAATTCTTGGATTGCAAGCAAATGTAATAAGATATAGGTTCAGTTAAATTATTTGATTGAAAGTCATTTTAATATAAAGTATTTTTGTTTGTTTTTTACATTTTATGTTTACTTAGTAAAAATAAATTATAACAAAAAAAAGTAAGAGTATGTGTGTGTATCTTGTTTGTTGGTAGCATTGCGCGATCTCTACCACAAGTAGAGGGTTGAAATTTAAAAATTAGTAACCCCTATGCACGAACAACCTTAAAGCCAGAATTTTAAAATTTTGATTTGATTTTTTAGAATTAATTAAAAACTGGGTCGGAAGAAATAAAATATTTTTTTTTGTGAGTCCGAAGCAAATAAAAGCGTTGCCAGGGGTACCCACGCAATCAATTGCGTGGTTACCCAGGGAAACACCGCGTACTTCTGCTAGGATTAAATAAAACGATGCATATACATTTTTTGAAAAATAATTTAGGAAAAAACCCACCTCAAGTACACTCGACCAGGATTAGAACCTCAATCTTCTCACCATCAGCACATAAGATAAGAGAGTGATAACTTTGTTCGCATTTCTAACAGTGCGGGTATGAGAATAATTGCTCCCATTACAAAATTTTATTGTATTTAAAATGGTAAACAATGATTGCTGTATTTTTTCAAATTTCCATCAATACACGCCATTGCCAACAAAGCGAGGCGGCAGCAGCTGAAGCTGGAATGTTAATTTCAAGGGAATATATCAGGCGTATTCACGTAGAAGAAATCACCTGTTCAGTCAAAGATTTATAGATTAAGGAATTAATTAATGTGTCCTAATTTGCAATCATGAGCAAATACAACAAAAATCGAATTGGAAAAAAAATGTATGATCTAGAATAATTATAGTAGCAGAGTTTCACTAATCAGTGGCAAATAAAGTAGTTATTAAAGGAGTTAAAGAGAAAAGGGAGAAAATGTATCAATTAAATTTGTTAGACTTGCGTGAGCCTTCCCCAGACTGACATTTATTTTAACGACCTTGAGCGACCCTTCAGGACTGGTAGTGAACTCTATTAGGAGAAAGAGAAACCAGTTAGACTCTACCCTTATAGCATGCCACAGAGGGTACATATTCTACCGTAGTTTACCCCTCTCCCCACTAGAAGGCAGGGTTCAAAGTACGGTCAAATCATATCTACGCTAGTGAGCTATGAACACTTTATGCAATAATGAATTAGATAAAAAAAACGAGAATATGTATGTATATTTTTATAATTGTAGCTATTAAGAGACCTGTGCATGTTAGACATATGTAGATAATTATATACCTTAGACATAATTAAGACGATAAGAAGTTGAATACATTATGACCATTGTAGCTTCTATCTAACCTTGGGAAATTTTCCTGTTCAGAATAAAGTACTAACATTAGAATCATCAGAATTCGTGACGAAGTCAAAGTGTTTGTATTGCTCCCTTCGCTCTGCACCCAGCTCAATTCGGGTAGCCACCTCCTTCTACTCCCACAACCTTAACTTCACCCCATGAGCTCCCAATACAGCCACAGCACCAGCAGCCCCCTACCCCCTTTTAGGAAATGAAATTAAGCCTTCTCTTCCTCACAATTACGGTCACCTAAGCTCTTCCCAGGCATATACACACTAGCAACCCATACCCGGTCAGTCAGCGAAACAAAGATGGCACCCGACGTGGGGCCAGAGACATAAGCCACTCACGAACCCAGACCCCCCCAGCCGACACCTTTTCCTTTCCGAATGAGAATAAATTCGGTGGCGCACAACACACCACCAGCCCGCAACACAACCATCCCAGTCAACACATCCCAACCCACGACTTTCGCTCCACAAACACCAACTCCCACGCCACACTTATCAGAGACCAACCACCCAACTTCAAGATGCCCAGACGCACCAGACACCACTGTGGAATCCCTAGCCGTCCTGCCAAAGGGACCATATAATATATTGCGACAAATGCGAAGACTGGTTCCATTTCATATGTCTAAACTGGGAAGAGCAATAACGCGATATCACGGGCTTGAAGTTCATCTGTCAACATTTCTCAGGAAAGGAGGAAGAGGAACACGCCGAGCTACTGGATCTACGTCCAAAAAAACGTGAATCCTCCTCACCCACACATAATCACACCCTCCCTATAAACCCCTTTCAACCAATCCTACCCGGATTTGCCAGTCTCGATCAAGAAGATCCCTCCGCATACCTCTAAAATTGCGAAGCTACCCTTCAGAACAGAAACACTTCCCAGGAATTATGGACCAACATTGTGAAGGACAACTTGACTAAAGAAGCGGCACAGTGGTGGAAGTATTGCGAAGGGTACTCCAACACACGGGAAGAACTGCGCAAACGGCTGAAAGAACTCTTTGACTCCCCGTCACGAAAAGTCAAACTGCAAGCCAAACTTTGCGGAGAATCACAGACCCCAAGTGAAGCTAGAGACCACTTTATACTAAGTAAAATGCAACTATACAAATGATTCTCTACTGAAGCTCCCGACGAACAAATCATCCCCCTCATAGGCGAACTCCTCCACCTGATCCGACCATTTATCACATCCATTCCGCCCACTTCACTTGACCAACTGAAAGGGCCCAAGCAGTCCAACGAGACATCACACCCTCCAGCCCTCACCATCCACCAAAGTCTCTATCAAATGGACCTCCTCGAAATCCCCAGATTGTCCCACCATGTCACTACTATCCCAAACGCCATTTCCATTGCTACTGTCCCGTTCTTCTTTCAAGACAAGCCTCAGATCGATAAAGAGACGTAGGAAACCCAGCACTCACCCCGGGAAACGGATAACAGGGATGAAGAAACGGCCGAACTCACTCTTAACCACACAGGCCACACTAAGCAGCATACTCCAAACCTCCTCCCCAGGATCCCCGTTAAAACACCTGCCAAGACCTTTCAAGCCATCATCGACTCAGGAGCGTCACAGATTTTATCCGTACCTCATATCTCGATACACGCTCACAAGAAACAGTTTCAGACGAACCCAGCTCCATGCTACTCGCAAAGGAAGGAACAGAAATAAGTATTAGAGAAAGTTGCCGCATTCACGTCGAAATAGTAGAAGACCAAAAATAAATCACCCATCAGGTCGCAGACGAACTTACTGAAGACGTCCTTTTCGGGCACATTTGGCTAAGAAAACGAGGTGGTTATTGACTACAATAGAACGTGCATCCTGCTAGGAAAGAACTAGAGAACACATATACTGAGTTACAAAAAAAAGGGGGGAACCATAAGAGTTTCAACGAGACGGCAATACAACACAGCTTTCCTCCAGAACTATATAAGCATCTCTTTCGAATTATAAGACAATATAGACAAGCTTTCGGCTCCTACAAGCCTCGGAACCAAACCAATTGCACACAGCACCAGATCATCCTAAAAGACATACACCCAATCAGAGGCCCCACATATCGCTACTCTCCTCAGAAGCGAGTAATAATCCAGCAACAAGTGGAAGAGATGGTTGGAGACCACATTATAGAACATAGCACTTCCCAATACCAAGCACCCATTGTCATCGTAGAACGACAAGAAAAACCACCAAGGTTCTGTGTAGACTATCGTATGCTGAACCAAGCAACCCAAGAGAGCACTTTTTCCAGAATATACATACCCCAGATCCTCCAGGAAATTGGACAAACCAAGGTATTCACTACCCTAGACTTGAAAACCGTGTACTGGCAGGCCCCCTTGGAACCAGAGTTCAAACATTTCACAAACTTTAACACACCCCGCGGCGAAACTTACCAATTCAAGGTCATGCCTTTGGGGTTAATGGGAGCCGCTGGCACGTTCAAAAAGAGGATGAGCCAATAAGTCCTAGCCGGATATCAGGAAGAATTCTGCTTCGCCTACATGGACGATATCATTTTCTCTAACTCACACGAAGAACACTTTAGACCCACGTAGATAAATTACGCGAAAGGCTGGAGATCTACAACTTACCAGTTTCATGAAGAAGTGTGAGTTCGGGAAAACAACGCTGCGACACCCGGTCATCTCACCTCACTCGAAGGTAACCTCTCAAACCCTGAACAGATAAAACCCATAAAATATTATCTCCCCCCGAGACACGGCGTCAACCTCAACAATTGCTAGGAACCTTCAACTGGTTAAGATAATTTATAACCAATATGGCAGAGCTCACCAGTGCCCTTTTCAGCCGAGCAGGAGCCAACGATCACTGGAAATGGGGCAAGCTAGAGCAAGACGCCTTCCAAAGAACCAAGAAAGCATTTGAAAACATCACATCCTTACATGACCTGATGCCACCCTTCCCTTCTTCCTACAGATAGACGCAAGTAGAGTCGGCCTAGGAGTCATCCTGTACCAAGATAACGGGAACCGCAAGGTCATTTCATACGGAAACGCAAAACTATCACCCGCAGAAAAGAAATATCATAGCAACGAATTAGAATACCTTGCCTTAGTTTGGGCCATCAAGAGGTGTCACATATATTTAGAAAACCATTCACACTACGCAAAGACTCAAAATGCCTGACCTGGCTAAAAAGCATGAACGATGGAAAATCTAAACTAACCATATGTTCTTCGCTGCTACAGGAATACAGCTTCAGTCTCCAACACCGGTCAGGAAAAGAAAACAAACTACCGGATGCCCTCTCAAGAAGTCCCGGAGAAGACAAGACAGAAGCAGACACGACTGAGTGGGAACGGACACCCCCCCCACCCCCCCGAAATATCTCCCCAAATACCAAGAGACGCCAAAGCTCCTTAACCTCCCCCTTACCCTATCTCTACCTTAAAAGGTAATCCTCACCCAACAAAGGGACCCGTAAAAATAAGACAAGCGCAGAAAATATATAAGAAGTTGGGAAGATCCCTAGAGAGATACGCTCGAGAGAAGAGGCCGCTCTCTGGCAAAAGTTTAAAAACCAAGACGGAGCACTGCTGTGCAGGAGCTACCCTGAAGAACTCTGGACTGTCGTGGCCCCTATAGAAAGCAGAAAAAAAAATATTTCAATATTTCCACGACGACAAGGAAGCAGGACATCCCGGAGAAAAAACACGCTTTTTAGCCTAAGAAGACCCGCCTCGGTGGTGTAGTTAGCTAACGCGCTAGTCGTGTTGAGCTCGACTGCCGAGGATGGGGAGATCGAGGTTCGAATCTCGGTCAGAACTGGGGGTGGTTTTCCTAAATGGTTTTCCACTCTCCCTCCACGCAAATACGGGTTCACTTCCTCTATATTCAGCCTTCCCAATTCCCAACCCACTAGCGTAATTAGTACATAAGCGTATAACCCGAACGGGTAGTAAGACGCGGTGCTAAATAATAATAATAATTTAGCCTAAGAAAGCAGTACTCCTGGAAGGGAATAACCAGGGACGTGAAGAAACACGTCCGAGAATGCCAAACTTTTGCGATCATGAAAACCGCAGGAAGAACGACCAACCCCCCCTGGACGCCTTGGAGTGAAATCGCAGTAGATCTCACCCCAGATCCTCAAAGGGAAAGACCTTCCTCCTAGATGGAAAGTGAAGTGAAGTGACAGTGATAGTACAACACAACAGTGAAAATAGATGGTCAAATTCTGCTAGGGGAAATTGTTACGCACGCGCGAGCCTTCCTCAGACTGACATTTATTTTAACGACCTTGAGCGACCCTTTAGGACCGGTAGTGAGCTCTATTAGGAGAAAGAGAAACAAGTTAGACTCTACCCTTATAGCATGCCACAGAGGGTACATATTCTACCGTAGTTTATCCCCTCTCCCCACTAGAAGGCAAGCTTAAAAGTACGATCAAATCATATCTCCGCTAATAAGCTATGAACACTTTATGCAATAATGAACTAGATTAAAAAAAACGAGAATATGTATGTATATTTTTATAATTGTAGCTATTAAGAGACCTGTGCATGTTAGACATATGTAGATAATTATATACCTTAGACATAATTAAGACGATAAGAAGTTGAATACATTATGACCATTGTAGCTTCTATCTAACCTTGGGAAATTTTCCTGTTCAGAATAAAGTACTAACATTAGAATCATCAGAATTCGTGACGAAGTTAAAGTGTTTGTATTGCTCCCTTCCCTCTGCACCCAGTTCAATTCGGGTAGTCATCTCTCTTCCCTCTGCACCCAGCTCAATTCGGGAGGCCATCTCCTTTCTTTTGCGCCCAATTCAATTCGGGTAGTCATCTCTCTTATCTCTGCGCCCAGTTCAATTCGGGTAGCCATCTCCCTTTTCTCTGCGCCCAGTTCAATTCGGGTAGCCACCTACCTTCTCTCTGCGCCCAGCTCGATCCGGGTAGCCATCTCCCTTTTCTCTGCGCCCAGTTCAATTCGGGTAGTCATCTCTCTTATCTCTGCGCCCAGTTCAATTCGGGTAGCCATCTCCCTTTTCTCTGCGCCCAGTTCAATTCGGGTAGTCATCTCTCTTATCTCTGCGCCCAGTTCAATTCGGGTAGTCATCTCTCTTATCTCTGCGCCCAGTTCAATTCGGGTAGTCATCTCTCTTATCTCTGCGCCCAGTTCAATTCGGGTAGCCACCTACCTTCTCTCTGCGCCCAGCTCGATCCGGGTAGCCATCTCCCTTTTCTCTGCGCCCAGTTCAATTCGGGTAGTCATCTCTCTTATCTCTGCGCCCAGTTCAATTCGGGTAGTCATCTCTCTTATCTCTGCGCCCAGTTCAATTCGGGTAGTCATCTCTCTTATCTCTGCGCCCAGTTCAATTCGGGTAGTCATCTCTCTTATCTCTGCGCCCAGTTCAATTCGGGTAGCCATCTCCCTTTTCTCTGCGCCCAGTTCAATTCGGGTAGCCACCTACCTTCTCTCTGCGCCCAGCTCGATCCGGGTAGCCACACCCTTAACCTTATCCTATGAGCTCCCAATACAGCCACATCACCAACAAGCCCCTACCCCCTTTTAGGAAATTAAATTAAACCATCCCTTCCTCACAAGTCCGGTCACTTAAGCTCTTCCCAAGCACATAAACAAAAGCAACCCATATCCAGTCAGTCAGCGAAACAAATTGTTCCAATAGTTGATCTAATGGTTTGATGAACCTAATTTGTTAACCTCATACTCTTGGAAAAGGTTTGTTCAATGTTAAAAATACATTGTAGTCATATACAGCTTTACCAACAATCTGTATGATCTAAAAAAAAACTTAACTGAGAGTGTTAGCTAAGCGGCAAGGCACTTTTCTCTAACCAAAAAGGTTGACGTTTGAATCTCGGGGGTGATATAGAGGTGCTGTATCTAGAAGAATTCTTGTGCAGTTCCTCCGAGTATACTTCCTCATCCCTACCCTTGAGATTACTAATTAGCTGGGTTTTTTTCTTTTTTTGAAACAACAAAAGCCTTAAAATTTGTGAATCAATTATGTTATCAAATAAATCTGAGCTGTAGGTTTTTTTTTACAAAATATTATTTTTAGTGCTCTTGGAACAAACCAGTTATGAACTCTAAACCACTAATAATTCGTCTACATTCACGCGAAGTGAAGTAGAAAGTTTCCACCTAATCAGGACATTTTATTGAACTATTTAAACACAATGGACAGCCACGTTAGTAGATAAATTGTATTGTGGAATTCTTACAACATTGTCCATACATCTATTTCAATCCCAGCCTTTTGTTTTCTTTGCTTCTAAGAAATGTTAACATTTTTATTGAAAGTTCGGCGAGAGGAGATGGAGCTAAGTAATCAACACTGAACTGCACCAATCCCCGCCACTAGAGGAAATACTAGAGATAGCGCCACTTAGCAGAGGAACACTTCGAAAGAGTGAAGCAGCCGATAAAATGTATCCGTCTTATGCAGCTTCAGACCTAACAAATACCCCTACTAATGGAAGAGAGAAATGGAATACAATATGTCGCTATTAATAGTTATGAGCGCTCACTGTCAAAGAGTGTAAAAACGTTTCCGGGGTTTTAACTCGTAACGCTATCTCTATTCATTCTGAACATATTCCAGTCACTATTAGTTCTAAAATCAATCGCTAGGTAGTGTAAAAATACATTTTAGTACAGGTGTGCCGTTGTTATAAAATCGGACCTTAACTTACATCAATGGTTTTCTTATGGCGTAAGTTAATGTCCCATTTCTTTTACACCCAGAAAAAGTGAAAAGTGTGTTATTTTCATTATTTTTACACAAATTTCATACAAACTCTAAACAGTAATTATAATAAAACTATTTAGTTTTATTTTAAAATGTTTTTACTAGATTTTAAAAGGGTAATGCAAAATAAAATAATAAAAGTTTTCTCGTCCAAATTTTTGTTTTTAAGTTTACTTAAATCCTTTCAGTGCAATAATAAATCTTTTTAAAGCATTTCTCATAAATGCAAGAAGAATTCAGCGACAGCTTAATCTAAAATTGAATGAAGATTTCAGAAGGTAATTAAATTTAGTATAAAAGAAGAAAACTTAGTTCTATTTCCGCAAAAAATTGTTTTTTTCTTCACAGTTAGAATGAACTTTCTTTTGAAGCATGCTATCATATAATATTAAAGACATTTCACCTATATGGTTGAATTCAGCAGGAAAAACTGAATAAAATGAGTCCTTTCCTAGCAGAATCAGGTAGGAATAAATATTAAGTTTACTCACTCTAATTACAAGTTAACTTTAACCTTAGTTTTTTTCAAAACGGGTGTTTTTAAAATTTAATTTAAAAAATTAACAAAAAACATATATTGATATAGAAAAAAACTAAAAACACTATCTTAAATAGCGTACATTTCTTTGTAAGAAAATATCAAAAAAGCAAAATTTGTCTAGGTTAAGGTCCCTTTCCTGTGGTGAATCACATTTAATTTACCTTAACAATGGTACGCAAAAAGCTTGAAATGGCAACTTTGACCCCGTTTTACTCGTGTGTAATGATATTATATCATTGTATTAAAATTGTGCAGTAAAATTTTGATGGGCGAATGGCTTTAAGGATTAAAGTACTAGCTTGGCTGTGATGACGGGATGGCATGGACCGGACCGCTGCCTTGAGACAACTTTCCACAGTTTCCTATGACGCTACAGCCACACCGTAGCATTTTGGGTGGAATGGCGGTGCTCATATATTGGCGTCTCCCCAAGAGGAAACCGTCATTTACAGTTACGTTACCCCAAGTCTTTGATTGCAAAGTGGTGGAACACCTTTACGTTCCTCAGGGAAGTGACCCGTATTAGTGATCACAATGTCTAAGGAGTCAGTCAGAATATAATGGAGGGGAGGGAAGCACGGGTTCAAATCTCGGCCGGTTGTAATGGAGATTGTTTTCCACGTGTGATTTATCACTGTGGTTTTAACATCTCTTATACCCGCTAATATGGGTGCATTTCCTCGAATTACACTCATATCCACTACATAAATTAAACTGTTCTCAAAAAAACTTGTGTTCAAACGTGAATTAAAACAAAAATGTCACTGTGAAATCCCAATCCAAACAATGATTCTTTTTTTCAATCCCATCAGGAGTCAAACCCAGTTTTCAAAACTTGCGGTGATGCATACCTACGGTAATTTGTGAACAATGCGACTGTAATTTGATAGAGCTTAGAGAAACATATATACTTTTTTAGCACCGCGTCTTACTACCCGTTAGGCTTACACGCGTATATACTAATTACTCTGGTTTTATGGATGAGTAAGGTTATATTTATAGAAAATGTACCTGCATTTGCATGGAGGGAGAGTGAGAAAACTATATTGTAAAACCACCCTCGGTACACCTGATCGATATCCAAACCATGATATCCCCGTCATCAACAGTCTCGTCTACTGCGAGAGTAACGCCTTAGACTATGCGGGCACAGAAGCGGGTAACATACATTTTAATTGTCCCTCTATTTAAATATTTGTACAATATATACATTTTTAAAGAACATCAAGTAAACTAGTCCGTAATTTTGTTTTTATAAAGAACTTTTAAAAATAAAATTATTGATAGGACGAGATTAGATGATGGTGGAACCTTGATGGAGTCCTTTGTTTGAAAGACGCGAGAAGAAACAGCTCACCAAGCGCCAGAGTTTTGGCCGTTATATTTAATCAATTAACTCCTAAATCTACCGTTTATTTATTATTATTTTCTTAATCTCTCGAAACAATGCCATCTTAATCACTTTGGCTATCCTTTTGTTTATATTTCATTTGATTTAAAAATTGTATTTGTATTTATGACACTAATGGATTACAAATAATAATTATTATTCATATTATTATTATAATTATTATAAACTAAGAAAAAGGCCGTAAAATAGCTATCACACGTCTGTGGGTACAAAGTTTGAGAGATATACCGGCAAGACGTAAGTTGAGGCGCCGTGCCGCACCGGTCAGCCTGGCTTGCGCACGCGCAATTCTCACGCAACCCTAAAGAGGGTTCAAGCCAGACCTCCCCCGCCAGCATAAGGGAATCATACAGAGTGACTAAAACACCGTGCTATCCTACCATATACAGAGTGACCCAAACACCATGCTGACCTGTTACCAACCAACTAGACTACTATATAAGCCTGAAGCCTTTGTCCGAATGCATATCCTATATTCCGAGATGAGCCTAAAGAGCTCAGATATGAAAGCTAGTTCATCATATAGTTAAGATATAATGCCTTTGAGCATGAGTAGCCCCTCATGGGTTATTGGGGATGATTTTTAATCCAAATCAGGCTCTAAGCGTGTCCAATAAACTTTCACTAAACTCTGATTTCAAAATTAAACCTACTTTTGACTATCAACATCAATTAAAAGTCACTTGGCATTCTATAAATGTCTTAATTGATTTATTAATTACAAAGTTATTTAAAAAGTTACCAAAGGCTTCCAATAATACTTCCATATGTATAAGTTAAAACAAATTGTTTACATTATTAATTAAACGGACTAAGAATGTAATTACAAATGGTATTGTGGCTTCATGAGTTTCCAGTTATCAAATAACGAGCTTCCTATGAAAATCAGACTTTAGTAACGAGATCCCCATAGATCCCAAGTGCTAGAAGGGTGTTAAAGTGTCAGATTCTACTTCTCCCAATACCAATGACAGTCTCCACCTCAACATTATTCGGGGTGGTCGCCCTCTCATTTTGAGTTCCTCGCAGTTCTTTTAACACCACTTACCCCTCCCCCAAATCAACCCTCGACAGCAGTAAGATAATGTGTTGGCGGCCCGTGACGGGGAAGGGCAGACCCCCGCCAAGAGTACAGATGGAGAACGAAGGTCTCAAATAATAAAAGCTATTTTGAAAATATACATTTTTTAAAATACTTTCTTAAGCATTTATACAGAAAATGATTAGAACTAAATATGTAACACACACAACAACAAAAAGAGGGGTGGGTGAGGCGTTGTATTTGAAAGGAAGTATGGAGCGAAACATCTTCCACATTGAATGAGACGAAACTAGAAAAATTACATAAATTTCTTGGAGAAAATATCAATAGAATATAAACACAAAGTCGGGTTGCTATAGAAATAAACTTATTTATGAGACAGTCCTAAAAGTAAACATAAAGTGAATATAGTTCGTAGGCGTATCTTGTACCCGAATGAAATGGGTTCCTACAGTATTCATGTCCTAATTGAAATCGATTTCTATATTATCTACGTCTCAATTCAAATAGCTTCCTACATGAGCCGATTGAAAATGGTTCAATCAGTATCCATATCCCAAGTGAAATTGATTTCCACGTGTTCTTGACCCCAAATGAATTTGGTCCTTAGGTATACCTGTCATCTAGATATACCTGATCCCTATGTGGGCTCTAACCATTTGCCTTCAACAGTCAACAAAATTCAGGACATGTTTGACTTTCGACAAAGAGGGTCAAAGTTCAAGCTGGACCAAGTGAATTATATACTTTTTAACACAACTCTAGGTTAATGCCGATGTATTTTTTAGAAAATTCCTTCTCGTTATTTTCCATACAGTGTTTTTACGTTTAGCACGAGTGTGGATCACTAACACCTGGAGGAGCCCTTCCAGACTCCGAATCACTCGTGGCCAGCCTATCGCAGAATACATTTTTACCGCACCGAGACACGAAGAGAAAATTGCTCATAGAGTTTGGGGAAACTCCAACATAATGACCGTGAGTCGAAAGGAAACTATGTATCCACGAATTGTTATTATTTTCATCTCATTATCCATCCCAACTACTCGCATATTTACACTATAGTATAACAGTCGGGATGCGGAAAAAGAATGGCTACGAGTTCCGATGAAGAAGAATATGAAACCATTTAGGACATGTCACTCTTAATACACCCAACTGGGATTCGAGTCCCGAGCTCCCAGTCACCAGTAAACCCCAGACAACAGGAGAAGGAAGGGTGCCTTAGGACCAAGTGCCCCACAGGTGGAGATTGAATACATCAAAATTTGGGATGTAAGTTAGAGCTTCCTACTCAAGTAAGAAAAGATTTGGCAACATCGCGGCCAACCCCACCTCGTGTTGAGGACCGTGACGAAAACATTTTAAAGACCTCGACTAAAAATCACTTAAGCCGCGGGAAGATCCTTTTAAAAAAAAAAGTTTGAATGTGCGTCAGACGTCTTCTGTGAAGCCACCCGCTCTACGAAGACAAGACAAGACAAAAAAAACGGCGGGCATCAATATAAACCCAACGCCAGCCCCCTCGACCAACACCTCATCATCCATCCATGATATCAACCCATCGACAGCAAAAAAGTGCACTAAGGGTGTGTTTTCACATTTTTGTATTTAATTTAAAATATGAGACAGATTTTTTTAAATGACACTAATACGCGAGTTAAATAATGTGTAGCCTATAAGCTGAAGTTAAAAGGATGTGTTCATGCTTAAAAAAACTGAGATAGAATATGTTTTGTTTATGAGTTTTATTTTCTTTGAAATTAACTGTTGGTGTTGGTTAGTAGTGTCTTTATTTTATTTTTAATCACACATAATTTGAGATTTTTAAAGTGGGGTTTAAAAAGGTATAGCAAAGAATGAAGTAGTATCTAAAGAGGCAAAGATGGCAGTATTTAAAAGTGTGTTAGCGCCAACATTGTTTTATGGGTGTGAAGTGTGGGTTTGTCAGGAGAAACACAAGAGCAAGGTGAATGCGGTTGGAATGAGATATCTAAGAAATGTATGTGGAAAAACTCGTATGGACAGAGTCAGTAATGAATGGGTGCTGGGAATCCAATAGGCTATGTGTAAGAAGATTGTTACGTTAGTTTGTGCATGTTGAGAGGATGAGTGTGTGGATTAAAGGGACTAACCTACTAGGCAACGGAGTATATATGTATGTATGTATATATGTATATATGTATATATGTATATATGTATGTATGTATGTATATATGTATGTATATATGTATATATGTATATATGTATGTATATATGTATATATGTATATATGTATATATGTATATATGTATTATGTATGTATGTATGTATGTATGTATTTGTATGTATATGTATATATGTATATATGTATATATGTATATATGTTATGTATATATGTATATATGTATATATATGTATGTATATATGTATATATGTATATATGTATATATGTATATATGTATATATGTATATATGTATATGTATATATGTATATATGTATATATGTATATATGTATTATGTATATATGTATATATGTATATATGTATATATGTATATATGTATGTATGTATATATGTATATATGTATGTATGTATGTATGTATGTATGTATGTATGTATGTATGTATGTATGTATGTATGATATGTATGTATGTATGTATGTATGTATGTATGTATTATGTATATGTATGTATGTATGTATGTATTATGTATTATGTATGTATGTATGTATGTATGTATGTATGTATGTATGTATGTATGTATGTATGTATGTATGTATGTATGTATGTATGTATGTATGTATGTATGTATGTATGTATGTATGTATGTATGTATGTATGTATGTATGTATGTATGTATGTATGTATGTATGTATGTATGTATGTATGTATGTATGTATGTATGTATGTATGTATGTATGTATGTATGTATGTATGTATGTATGTATGTATGTATGTATGTATGTATGTATGTATGTATGTATGTATGTATGTATGTATGTATGTATGTATGTATGTATGTATGTATGTATGTGTATGTATGTATGTATGTATGTATGTATGTATGTATGTATGTATGTATGTATGTATGTATGTATGTATGTATGTATGTATGTATGTATGTATGTATGTATGTATGTATGTATGTATGTATGTATGTATGTATGTATGTATGTATGTATGTATGTATGTATGTATGTATGTATGTATGTATGTATGTATGTATGTATGTATGTATGTATGTATGTATGTATGTATGTATGTATGTATGTATGTATGTATGTATGTATGTATGTATGTATGTATGTATGTATGTATGTAGTATGTATGTATGTATGTATGTATGTATGTATGTATGTATGTATGTATGTATGTATGTATGTATGTATGTATGTATGTATGTATGTAGTATGTATGTATGTATGTATGTATGTATGTATGTATGTTATGTATGTATGTATGTATGTATGTATGTATGTATGTATGTATGTATGTATGTATGTATGTATGTATGTATGTATGTATGTATGTATGTATGTATGTATGTATGTATGTATGTATGTAGTTGTATGTATGTATGTATGTATGTATGTATGTATGTATGTATGTATGTATGTATGTATGTATGTATGTATGTATGTATGTATGTATGTATGTATGTATGTATGTATGTATGTATGTATGTATGTATGTATGTATGTATGTATGTATGTATGTATGTATGTATGTATGTATGTATGTATGTATGTAGTATGTATGTATGTATGTATGTATGTATGTATGTATGTATGTATGTATGTATGTATGTATGTATGTATGTATGTATGTATGTATGTATGTATGTATGTATGTATGTATGTATGTATGTATGTATGTATGTATGTATGTATGTATGTATGTATGTATGTATGTATGTATGTATGTATGTATGTATGTATGTATGTATGTATGTATGTATGTATGTATGTATGTATGTATGTATGTATGATGTATGATGTATGTATGTATGTATGTATGTATGTATGTATGTATGTATGTATGTATGTATGTATGTATGTATGTATGTATATGTGTATGTATGTGTGCATGTATGTATCTATGAGATAGCAGCCACTTACACCCTTACCGTTTTATAAACACCACATAAGTTATATCTTTGGTTAGATTTTGGTAGGAAGAACACTTTTAGAAAACACAGTTTTTCTTTGTACTCACCTTTCACCTCCAATTTGGTGTGAAACATGTGTTAATAACATATGAAGTGTTAAGCAAAGCGGGAAATATGAACGTTTTCAACGCGTCTCAGCACCCCGGTCTTAACACAACACTATAATCTTACATTTTAAAATGCAAGTCCTGTTTACCGAGTGAATATTACCCACGGCGGCGGTCTAGCATTCAAGGAGTGTGAATCATGTTGCACCTTAGTCGCCGATGGCAGGGAGGGGTTCGAATTCTAGTCGGTGTACTGGGAGAATGGTTTCCCATCTAGGGTGCATTTACTCTATCTACTTCACCCTCCTTATTTTTTATTCTTTTAATTCCCTTTTAGACTGTCGTTGACAGCAAAATAGTAATAAAAAACTTAAAACTTCTAGTATTTTTTTAGCATCGCGTCTTACTACCCATTCGGGCTATACGCCTATGTACTAATTACGCTAATGGGCCTGGGATTGGTAAGTTTGAATTTAGAGGAAGTGTACCCGCATTTGCGTGGAGAGGTAATAGGAAATGTTTAGGGAAAACCACACTAGGTTCACCCAACTGGGATCGAATCCCGATCTCCCTGTCATCAGTAGTCTATTCTACTGCGAGAGTAGCACCTTAGATCATGCGGTCACCGAAGTGAGTTAGCGACAAAATATTAAATTATTTATTTTGTGTTTGTGCAAAACGAAGTCAATAATTTGAGGTGGGCACGCGGTCTGAATGACAGGCTCAACTAATCTGGTTTTCTAGGACAGGGAGATCAGGGTTCGAGCGTGTTTATCTACTAGGCATGTTCAACGTCTCTCAAGTTCAGCGGGGTTGTTTTGTGACTAGGGGTTGAAGGAGGGACAAGTTCTATCTACGGGCGGTGGCCACTCCAATAAACAACATCCCGCAGACAAAAGAATTCTTAACGAAAACAAGAAGACAAGGCAGATAGAAGAAGGGGAAAAAGCAGAAAGACAGAAACTATCCCACGCGGCTATCTGAAAAGAAAGCCAAAAAAGAGGAAATTGAAATAGGATTAAAAACTTTTATATTAGAAGTTTTTTTGGGGGTAAGAGAGGGGAGGGGGGCAGAGTGTTAAAGATATGAGATGGGTATTTTTTCTTGAAGATGTTTTGCCGGTTTGATATGGACAGGACCAATTTAATCTAGAAAAACATAGGGGTTGACAAAATTTAACTTCCTCTTGGTTTTCGAAGAGAAACATGAGACCACCACAAGCTTTTTTTTAACATTCTCTTTTCAGTGTTGTGCGTTTTATGGAAATTTTCATTAATCTAGAGGCCCAAAATGAGGAAAATCCAATTAAAATAGCAATGTGGGAGAACACTCATTCAAAGTACAGCTAGGCAGGATTCGAACCTCGGCTTCCCGTCAAAGGCATTAAAGCACTGTCAACGGCACAGAGTTTAGTTTAGTCCATTTATTATTATCAGGAGTATTTAACGTGCACTTTCTAAATCAAATTATTTTATCAGCACCCAAATTTCAAACCAACTTAAACTCTAGGGCAGTCAAAACACCCAGGCCCCTTAACATTAATATATCACTGTGAAGGGAAACGCATCAATTTCACGAATAATAAATCATTTGAATGTGTCTTGATTCGAGCCCGAGATCCTCAACTCATCAAGCAGATGTGCTACCGAGAGAGCAGAGGTGTTGAAGGGTTGAAAAAATACCAAACCAGTTGGGATTTCTGTTTTGGGTTATGTTACCTCAATTGCCCAATAAAGAAAATATTGTAATTATTCGGGATGAAGTGAAAGATATTTTAGTATTTTGAGGAAAGAAGAAATAAGAGACATATGAAAAGAATACAATGATGCAACAATAAACTAGTTTATAAATTATTGCTAGCAATTTTTGCAATAGAAATATGGTGTATAGGACCTTGTAACCTACATTTTATTTAGCTGTTTAGTTAGCAACATAGTCCTGTAAATCAAGATTGTTACTTTATAGCTAAAATAATGTGTATCAATAATTACATAATTTTTTTTTAAAGAATTACAAATAATATGCAATGGTTACAAAATTCTGCTACTTAGGATATTATGGTTTATTTAATCATTTAGTAAAAACTCTGGTACTTAAAGATAATGTTTTATTTTTTGTTTGTTTTTTAGTATTCAATAACATTTGTTTAGTCTAGTTTGTTTAGTTCAAATTTTAATCTACCTGTTACATATTTATTAAAAGTTAATTATATTTTTAGTTATTCAAATATAAATAGGTTAACCATTTTCAAAAATCAACATGTTATTTTATCCGTAACACTTCTCCTTTAATATCATAGCAATGTGTACATAATAAGGGGAAACTAACTATCTTTGGTAAAAATACTGTCATGTGTTGGGATCATGCTTTATAATTAATTATTTTAAAAACGACACTTAGACACGGGAATTGAAACCAGAATCCTTGGCTACAGAGATATCCATAATATTGTCAACCTTGTTCAAGTAAATACAAGCTAAGCTACTTTACGCTGCAACTCTAATATTATTCCTGACCATTTCCCGCCATTTCTCTGGATTAACATTTCCCTCGCTATCTTTTGAGAAATCTATGGCAGCAAGTTTATCAAACCCTCCGGTGCATGCGTGGACAACTACAACAGATTTACACATACGCAGACTCTGAATCCGCTACCATCTTAATGGAGTTTTTGGTTGGATTTCGCACAGTTATTGGTACTTTTATAACATTTAAGAAAGTTAATTTTAATTTTAAATGGTTATATACGTATTTAGAAAAATCCCTTTTAATTTTCTTGCAATTTTTTTTATTCTATGTTTTCAGTAACTTATAACCATGATATAATTTTTACAATTAACTTACTTATAACTTTACTTATGAACTAACTTGTGATTACAAAATATTTTCATACATAGAATACAATACAAAAATATTAACGAAATCAATTTGAAAAAAAAAAAAGTTATATCTAAACTAAAACTGCCAAGACAAACAAACTAGTTAGATTCTTTGTTAAGTTAAGGCGCCAATTACCTAGTCACTGTCAAAATCATTTTTCACTTAGGTCCATTATTTGTTTTCTGTTGTCACATTCAGAGCACACATAAGAAACCGCGTGTTCCAAACATACATAGTTGTCGCAACCTTTGCACTGGCACTTGAATCAAACAGACTTCTTTTCCCCCCTGATTGCAAAAAATACCATTTTTGTTGGGCTCCCCCTTCAACTAGTCTAACTTCTGGCTGAACTTTCTGCAGCTGGGTTTTCAAACACAAATGGTCATTCAGAAGCTCATTAGCAAGTATTTTTCAAAAGTCCTTCCTTGCCAAGTTGGATGTAGTATTATCCTTGTAAATTATGTATGAACTTATCCCTGCAATATTCAGATATGAAAACAATACTTCCAAAGTCCCATCATCGTCAACCTTATAAACACCCAATTTCGTTTCACTATAAAACATGATAATTTTGGGTTTATGAACTTCAGAACCCTCTAAATTTTCACTTTAATCTTCCTCGCTATCATTGAATGCACCAAATTCATCTTTGTCAAGTCGGTGTAGTATATCTTTGTCGTTCAGTCCAGACATTTTCCTATAGCTAAAAGTGTAAAAGTGTGAAAACACTAATAAAAACAAAACACACACGCAAAGCATGCATGCTCACTCAGACACATACACATATGTGTGTGCAAAAATGTGTGCAAACACATACATACACTGCATACAAAACCCATTATCAGTAAATGTATGGAACTTTTTTAAAGCTCCTACTTTTTGGGGCAGTATATTTTCAAAAACTTCCGATAATGAATCGAAAATTGAATTAAAATCTCTTAAGAATTGAGAAAATATATTACTCATACAAATTAGGGTCAAAATAATAATAATGTAATAAAAATAATAAAATTTACCTGTACGGATGTACGGATTCAGAGTCACAATAATGCAATGTCAAATGCATGCACGTGGAGTAACAGTCCACGGTACCAAACAAAGTATCACTGCTAATAGCAGACTAACACAAAGCAATCTCGAATTCTGCCATGATTTTCAGAAAGGTAATAGAGGAAGCTACCCAGCAACTCAGCTCTCAAATTGGTTTTACAAGCTGATGGCAACAAAAGTGTGATTTTGTGGACTCTATGGATTGTATGGATAATATTAAGAATCTTCTACTATTTGATTCTTAATATTATCCATACAGTTATAATAATAACTGTACGAGTGGCAGTAACAAGCCAACTACCGAGTCGAAGATGGCTGCGTTATCTAATAGCTCGTGAATAAACTGACAATTTCCGCACGTCCATCATAGACTCTGCCTTAAAATATGAGTGAAGAATGACCCCGGGCACGGAACGACTCCTGGATAGCTCAGTGGTAGAGCATTGGCGTACTAAGTCAAAGGTCCCGGGTTCGATTCCCGTGTCCAGGTGTCATTTTTCAAGAATGACCCTGGGCACGGGACGACACCTGGATAGCTCAGTGGTAGAGCATTGGCGTACTAAGCCAAAGGTCCCGGGTTCGATTCCCGTGTCCAAGTATCATTTTTCAATTTTCTGAATATGATATCTAGATGGTGAATTACTCTCTAAAATGAATAACAGCTTCGGCTATTTGGTTACCAGTACATAGTTAAAGCTTGCTTTTAGAGGATTTTTTTAATGCCATACATTTCAGATTAGCTCTTTGCTCAATAAAGTGAATGGATTTATACTATAGGCTAGCATACCTGCTTAAGTGGAACTTTGAACGGGATAAAACGAGTTCCAGCTATTTGTTTGCCAATAGCAGAGTACTCCAGCCATCTGTTGGACAAAAGAAAAACTGGAGTTGATTTTAAAGCATCCCACCATAGTAAATTGTAAAATCATTCAACAAGACACATGAAACCTGCCACCCTACTTAAACTATGGTGACATATGCAATTTTCTGGAGGTATATATTTAGATTCAGGCCTAAACAAGGATTTAATAATATCATACTGATATGCACCAAATATATGCATGCATTCATTGTATTGCTTCAATGATATATTTAGGCCTACTGAGTTTTAATTTAACAAATTATGACTAGCTTACGAACAAATGCAACATTTTCTCAATAAAAGTTAAGACCACTTTGAAAAAAAAAAGTGTTAACATTAGGCCCACCTACTTAAAATATGTCTAACTTCATTTTTACTAACCAATTACTGGTATGTTAATTTTGGTGTCAAATTAGAGCTTATATTTAGAAATTTAAACACAATTCAAGTCTCTCAGATAAACTTTTTCTGTAATATCATAATACTTCTTTAAAGTTTTTTTTTAATGTTGGGTTAATTAATTTATGGCTTCCAAGGCATAACTAACAAACTTTCCAGAATAAGCCAACTAGTAGCATAAATTTTCTAAGAAAAAAACTTAAGATTTTTTTGTGGTTTATTAATTTTTTTTTAAATTAATGATTTCTTAGAATACATTACAACGGCTGGTGTGCTTGTGCTTAGCCACTTAAGCAAATAATCCTGTTTGTATCCTTACAGTGCAATTTGAGCTCTATTTAAAATATAAGATGGTATTTTTTTTATATAATCAGTCATTATCATCATCATGATCAGCCATGTTGATAATCTCATTCATTTGTTGCTGAACCCTGTTATTGATAATTTTATAGTTAATTTATTTTAAATTCTTTCAATATACCTAATATGCGGTAAAAACACATCAATTATTTTTTTTAATTAAATTTTTTTTATTTAGGTCTATTTATTTGAAATTTTAAAAAACAGTCTGAAAAAAACTACCTAATAAAAAACTAAATAATAATTATTACTATTAGCACCGCGTCTTACTACCCGTTCGTGTTATACGCACTTACTCTAATGTGTAGTGTTAGGGTGATTGTGAGATGAAATGGAGGACCTACAGTTTAACGTGGAATCCGAACCACGGTGGAGGCCTGGCATTCCTCACATTCACAAGTTGTGATTAATACACGTCTTGTCAGAGGTGAAGGAAGGGTTTGGCAATCCATGCGATGAAAAACTAAAATTAGCTGTGGCTAATATTTGAAGGGAGGTATAATTTAAATAAGCTACAAAACCATAAAGCTCAACTTTTATTCATTAATGATTTAGGCCTATTAACTTTAGTGGCTATAGTGTGAGCCAATGGCAGAAGTCATTTTTTTTATTTGTTAAATCATGAGACATTTAATGTTTTCTAGCACGTATATGTACAACATAAGCAACATTTTAATTATAACAAAACAAAATGTTGTGAAAAACCTTTAGATTGCTAAAAAACAATATTAGTAAAACCACATTGTTGCTAATTTGAAGTAGTCCTTAGAGCTCTATTCTATTAGGCTGTCCTGATCCTTCAATTCCTTCTAACAAAAATATTATAAAAGCCATTTAGTTAGTCGACATTTTTATTTACTCACACATTAAAGGTTAGGCTAAGTTTGGTTGGTGTTTTTTTCTATAACATTATAAATAAGTTACTGTGTATTGAAAAAAAATAATGCATTAAAATATTTCCTATGCAGTTGAGATGTTTGACAATCTGCTCATATTTAGGTGAGATGTATGATTATCTACTTCTTGTTGTTTCATTAGAGGAAGTTCAAAGTTTTTTTTAATCAAGATAATAAATAATAATTAAGCTCAGGTACTCATATTCAAGAATTAGGTAGGTCCTACACACATAGGGTATACCAAAAATATGCCTATTTATGTTAGGTACTTAAAAAACAAAACTGTAGGGCTGGTACTTGTAAACGCTTACTGTGTATTAATAAGTAAGTTAAATCATCATTCGGCTATATTTAAAGGTGTATGAACTCTTTGAGGAGTTTCATTAAAATACAAAACTTTTTTCGAAAATGTTTGTTTTGGTGTTGACAAGTATAAAATTGGGCTTTGATTAGCATAGTATATGAAATATACTCAGAGCTTTGATCATTCAATTAAAGTGATTTTCGATTATATTAATTGTTCCTGGAAGATGCTTTGTGAAACTTTATTGGGTTGAGTGGTGAGTTTTCTAATTTATTTTTTATATGAATTAGAATTTTTTCACATTTGTTTTGTTACACTTGGAAATTTGCTAAAGTTGTTGTGTGTGCTAGAAAATAACTTAGATTTCTAATAATTTGACAGAAAAAGGGAATCAAGAATCCTGCCCTTGGCTAGATGGCAATACTAAATGTAGGAATGTTTAAGTTCATCATTAGGTACCTAGGTCTAGGAATACTTGAGTTCTCATTAATTTAAGCCAAGAAATACAAAGTTTCCTCATTTACATCAGAAATAGATAGTTAGAAAAGGCTGTATCTTTGGTTTTGGTTTTGAAATTAACAAAGCAACAGATGAATCGCCCTGCCACAGTCATCGGCTAAAGAGCGGAATAGTTATATCATTAAATTAAAAACGTGTATACAAAATTAAATAGTATGCTCCCGTCTTAATTCACCCCGCCCAGCTTAATAATGCAAATTATATCTACATCCACGTGTCATGAGATTTAGGGTTAGGATATACGAAAGAAATTACTAGAGTGGACAAACAAATAAATGAGTGGAAAAGCTATAAAATATATAGCAAAATCAACCTTATACCTTTCTGGTATGGCCCTCATTACTGTTTTAAAAAGATGCAGACAATAATTTCAATTTCAATACTATAAGCCAAATACGATAAACAATGTGTAGTCAGAAGAACTTTACATCCACAATAAGCTTATCATTTTTAGCCAACCCTAGAAAACATATTATACTAGACGCGAGTATAGTTATAAATTATTTTATTGAAAGTTCTAAACAATTTCTTAGCTAACGCCAAAGCATAAGTACACTTCTAAACAGTCTAGGAGTTAGTGCAACCTGCCAAAACATGTAAAGCACGAAAGAAACTGTCAAAACATTACGTTGGGGGAACCTAGCTCGTACAGATATTTCTAGAAAATTTACTTTATAAAGCCACGTTTGACTCAAAGCTTGGTGGGTATTGTAGTTTAGCTGATAGTAATATCTGGGTGCAAAATCTTATGTTGTCACCTTGCAAATATAGCTTGTTTCCCCACCGACAAGTTTACAAATTCGTGGTGAACGCAGTTTTGCCAACTGTACGATCTGGATACTACTTTTGATATAATTTCACCATCTGTACAATCCAATTTTAGGATATTTTCTAAAAGTAATATCCTGTGCCCTGCTATAAAGTAACAAATTTTACATAAATTATTATTGTTTATGAAAATTGGAGGGTTCATCAACATAATGTCAGAAAGTAGTATCCTACCGGTCTAAATACAATCCATTTCAAGTCCATGTACTATCGCAAGAGACTCTAAAGTTGGCAACACTGGGTGAACGTTCAACTTAGTAACTTTCGAGGGATCAACAGGGAATAAGCCTCTGTGAAGTGCATTGATCTCTACAATATAACTGGATGGACATATACATGCACATTCCAAGGATAAAGGCGTGACGGTCAAGTGTATCGTCTGCTACACTGAGGGGGGGGACAGATTAAACGGTTTCTTTAAATGTTCTTATGCGAAAACATGTCTCTGATGAATAAAAGTGTTATTATTTGAAAATAGTGAAGTATTATACCACACTTTCCTGAAGAAACATTTATATTAAAGGATATACAATCCAGTTTTACAGGTAATACTGTACAAATACGAATAAAACCGTATATATTTCAGTTTTTATGTAGTTGTCATCAATGCTGTTTACAGTCTACCACGACTACACTTATATTTAAAGTTGGTTATTAGCTTGTATATTGGTTTAAGAAACAATATTATATTGAAAGTTCGATAAATATAATGAACAAGGTATCTTAAAACTTGATTACATTTGTTTGAATGACAAACTTTGTATAGTTGCCATGTATTCAAACTATCACTTAGGTTATAGGCTTGTGGAATGTACTATTATAATACAGTTTTTTTTTAATTTGGCTCATATCTTTCAGAAACCATATTATGTTGAAATTTCGATAACTATAATGAAACAAGTTAGCTAAAAACTGTATTACATTTGTTTGAATGACACACTTTGTGTAGAAGTCTTACGTTCAAATGATAATTTAGGTTATTGGCTTGTAGGAAGTACAGTATCTACTAAACCCTGATTTTAGTAATAATCCCAATCCGTAAGGCCTTATTTCGTACCAGAATACTATCATATATATAATATTTTGGTAGGATAAACGACAATTTAAAACGGAAGTATAAATTTCCTTCTGTAAGGTCTTTTATGCTAACTAAACACAACTATAGGGTAGTATTCTGGTACGAGATAGAGCCTTACAAGCGAGCTTCCTTCAAAAATCATCGTATATATTAGGCTACATCAACTTATTTAAAGAAAAAACTAACCAGTTTTGAACTTTTATATGCTCTTCAAAGCTTTAACTAACATATTTATTTAATTTAACCATTCACACATTGATGTATCTCATGTATTCAATCTAATTAATGAACGATGTCAAAATGCCACATTTCCGTGTATGGGTGTAAGAGAGAAAGAGATCCCCGAAAGTTTCCTTCTCCCTTACACAATGGTATGCAGACGACAGCTCGAAAATTTCAGCCATAGATGTCCATCCAGTTATATTATAGAGATCAATGGTGAAGTGTCACTAAATTTGTAGTTAAGAATAAAAGAAAGAAAAAATAAGTATCATTAAAAAATAATAGAAAGAAAAGTTTCAAATATGTTTTGAAATAACTCCAATAGAGTGAGCCTAAATCAAATATCTCGGTCAACGAAAATTTCCAAAATAATCTACGCATTTCTGCCATTTCAAAAATATCAAACTTTTCAAATATTTAGGTAGGCTATAAACAACCTTAAAAAAACGTGATAGTATTCTGAATAAAATCAAACATAATTTTTATAGTCTTTTTAAAACCAAAAGGTTTGCTGTAAATTAAATAACGGACTTAAGCCTAATTATTCAGATACTAGCTCATGACAGGGATATTGGCATAGAATCTTTTTTTTTTTTTTTTTGGCTTGGCGTTGCGGCGTGAGGGTAAATAATAAAATCCCATCATTAGCTCTCTGAGATTTTTAAAAAAATGATAAATTAGGTTCAATGCAACACACTAAACCAAAGATTTAGGCTATACAAACTGGATGCTTCCAGAAACTTCTTTGGGTGATTTTTAATTGGTGACTGGGCTAAAATCTTAATTTGGTGGTTGAATGGGGGTACCCGTCATTTGGCCTAAAGGCATTTGGCCTAAAGTGTAGGCTAAATGCCTTTAGGCCAAATGCCTTTTAGGCCAAATGCCTTTAGGCCAAATGCCTTTAGGCCAAATGCTTTTAGGCCAAATGACTTTTAGGCCAAATGCCTTTTAGGCCAAACGCCTTTAGGCCAAACGCCTTTAGGCCAAATGACTTTTTGTAAATTTAATTTTTAGACTATTTATTAAAATGTGTTTTGCTGTCTCCGGAAACATTCGTTATGATTTGTAGTGATGCTAATAGATGGCGAGGTGTGTAGTGTTTAGTTAACTAGTATATACTACCGTTTCAAAATACGTAAGTCTTTTCTCAATTTACTACTTCCCATCACGTCCATTAACCTGTAGTACCACTTTTGTATATGTTGAACTTTTTACATTGCCAAGGTTTTATACTAGTTTTTGTACCGTTTTGTACCAGAAATAAAAAGTTTTGTACACGTACCGTTTTCAATTTTAATTAGCACATACATGTGGTCACACCCTTTTAATGATTTTGTTTTATTTTGAATTTTGAATTTTTTTAAGTGCCAAAGTATATTTGTTTATTAATTTTGCTAAATGAATTAATAAATCATTCTTTTTTTATAATCATATTAACTTACTCGAGTTTGCCCACGGCTTCGCTCACATTTAAGTTGGCTAAATTATCTTATTTATAGCAAATCATCTAAACCAGGTTTTCTAAAACTCTATGCTCTTAAGCCTTACATGAACATTTAAAGTAATTATTAAGACTCTCTTTCTTAGAATAAGATAACTTTTTTACGTTAAAATACAAAAATGAGACATTTATTATTTAATTTATTTCGTTATTTTCTGATAAGAGCTTTGTAGAAGTTTATTAAGAATAGTAAAGATTTGTAATATATTAATTAATTTTATTGATTCAAAAGCCAAACAGAATATTAATTTTTTAGTCAATCATAATTTAGCAAGTCAAAGGAAGTGAAAAATTGGTTCACACCTCATTGGAAATCCCCTCACGCCTCGCAGTTTGAGCAACCCTGATCTAAACTACCAAAAATACAATTTTAGACACGTGTGAGGTGAGAACTTTGTATGTTGATGAAGCCACAAATTAACTACTACCTATAAGAAGTAAAATCAATTATATATATGTGCAGTCTTTGCATCAATATTTGCTCGCTTACGCGGAGACATTGTTGAAATGAACACCAAAATAAATAGTTTAAATTTACTAATTAAACTTGAATTAATTTGAAAGAATCACTCTAGTAAGCACCTCAGCTTATCAAATAAATTGTTCTGTTAGTAATTGTTTCTATTGGTTTTTGAAAATTTTCCCTTCTCCTCCCCAATCATAATTTCTCTATTCTCTCATATTCACATATAGGCCCTCTATGTGGATCATACCGGCCTGTAAAAATCATTGATCTCTATGATATAACTGGATGGACACACACATGCACATTCCAAGGACAAAAGCTTGACACTCAAGTGTATCATCTGCTACACAGAGGGGAGGGGGGGGGGACAGATTTAACTGTTTCTTTAAATGTTCTTATGCGAAAACATGTCTCTGATGAATAAAAGTGTTATTGTTTGAAAATAGTGAAGTATTATAGCACACTTTCCTGAAGAAACATTTACATTAAAGGATATACAATCCAGTTTTACATGTAATACTGTACAGATATGAATAAAACCTTAGATATTCCCATTTCTATGTATTTATCATCAATATTGTTTACAGTCTGGCACGACTACACTTATATTTAAAGTTGATTATTAGCTTGTATATTGGTTTCAGAAACCATATTATATTGAAAGTTCTATAAATATAATGAACAAGGTATCTTAAAACTTGATTACATTTGTTTGAATGACAAAATTTGAATAGTTGCCATGCATTCAAACTATCACTTAGGTTATAGGCTTGTGGAAAGTATTATTTTAATAATACCTGTTTTTTTATAAGTTGGCTCATATCTTTCAGAAACCATATTATGTTGAAATTTCGATAACTATAATGAAACAAGTCAGCTAAAAACTGTATTACATTTGTTTGAATGACACACTTTGTGTAGAAGTCTTACGTTCAAATGATAATTTAGGTTATAGGCTTGTAGGAATTACATTATCTACTAAACCCTGATTTTAGTAATAATCCCAATCTGTATGGGTTTATTTCGTACCAAAATAATATCATATATATAATATTTTGGTAGGATGAACGGCAATTTAGAACAGAAGTGGAAATTTCCTTCTGTAAGGTCTTTTATCCTAACTAAACACAACTATAGGGTAGTATTCTGGTACGAGATAAAGCCTTACAAGTAAGCTTCCTTCAAAAATCATCTTACATATTAGGCTACATTAACTTATTTAAAGAAAAAACTAACCAGTTTTGAACTTTTATATGCTCTTCAAAGCTTTAACTAACATATTTATTTAATTTAACCACTTACACATTGATTTTTCTCATATATTCAATCAGATTAATGAACTATGTCAAAATGACACATTGCCTTGTATTGGTAAAAGAAGGAAAGAGATACCCGAAAGTTTATTTCTCTCTTACACAATGGTATGCAGACGACAGCTCGAAAATTTCAGCCACAGATGTCCATCCAGTTATACTATAGAGATCAATGGTAAAAATATCATTTACTAACTTGTCCTGCTTATACACGGACCAAAATCTTTTACGAAAGTTTATCTTTATTGCTTCATAGGATGTATAGTCAGCCTCGTGACTATTCATCCACACTTCAGCTTCACCTACTAACTTTGAATTAAAAAATGCTATTTTTTGTGCTTTGGTGAGTTTACTATTTTCAAAAAGTCTATCCATCTTTTTCAAAAACTGTACAGCATGCACCCGAACATTATTTCCACTGAAGGTGGGTACATAGTCCATTAATTGATTCTGGATGCTTGTACTTGGTAATACCAAGGCACCAGCAGTAATTAGCGTCCCTTTTTCCACTACTTCGTCATATTTTGACTTAGCCTGTTCTAGTTGTTGTCGCATTTGTTCGACTGTTTATAACGTCTTGTCCACAGTTTCAGTCAAGTTGTCCTTAAATTTGTCCAATTGCTGGTCAACTATTTCCTGTAAGTAAACATCTGGTACTGTGTGTCCATCAGAGAAATCATTTTGGAATTTAAGGCTATCACTACATTTTTGTTGTTCTTTTTCAACAGTCGCAAATCGTTCTGTTAAATGGTGTACCTGTTCTAGAATTTCATTTTTATTTTTATCGCAAATTTCCTGAGTAGTTTTTCCTTCGGAATTTAAAACATTCTGTTTAAGCTTAAAGTTTTCCTTTGCATTTTAAAGTTTTTTTTTATCTGCTCATTCGTCTGTTTTTCTGACTTATTACAGTCTTCCCTAAGCGTCTGTAGTTCGTCCCTTACCTGCGTTTGGTCACTTTCAGTCTGTTGTATTTTCTGTAATTTTTTGTCAAAGTCGTTTTATACTTCTTGAAATTTACCCTGCAATTCTTGTTCTAACCTGTTGAATTGTTCATTTACACCCTTAAATTTTTCATCAAACTTTGTATTTAAATTCTGATTCTTTTCTTTGATTTCTTTTAACTCCCGGCTATTCTTTTTGTAGCTCCTGTCTAGTTTTTTGTAGCTCCTGGCTAGTTTTATCGAACCTGTCATTTATTTTCTGATTTAACATTTCACTCTTTTCACTACTCTCTTTAATTTGCTGACTTAACTTTTCACTCTTTTCACTACCCTCTTTCATTTGCTGCATTAACTGCATTAATATTGCATTTAGGTCATTTGCTGATGTTTGTTGAGCTACACCTCCTACCTTTGAAACATTTTCCACCCCCCTTAAGTCTTCTTCTTTATGAACTATTGGTTCAACTACTTTCTCATGTTGTTCACTTTGTTCCTGATCAGATAGTTCTAAACAAGAATGGTCTTCTACCATTGGTTGGGAATATTGCTTTAGGGGAGGATTATCCTCACTGCTACTACTGTTTGTCTCTTCCATATTTAATGAAGTTTTGCTGTTGATGACTTACGTGAGATTTTCCTTGCGTACCCCACCTGAAGTCTAGAAGCTTTGGACCTTATTCAGAATCTACCGGGTTTTGAACTCTTCCCTCTGAAGTCACCTGGTTTGGAGCTTCTTCTTCTTCTTCTTAAGTCACTTGTTTTATTTGTTTTTTTGTGTAATAAGGCACTTAAGTTGTTTGCGGCACTTTCACTGTTCTTTGAGCACTCACTTTCTCGGGTTGTGAACTGGATTTAATTTTATTATTTCAGTTTATCAGGCCCTCCACGTTGGGAAGCCATTATTGTAACGTATAAAAGTTAGCCTGATATATTAATGTTGGTTCGCCACCATTAGGGTGATATTTGATATAATGATTAAATTGGGTCCAAGTTTGCTATCCTGTATTATGGTAATCAAAAGGGGATAATGTCTTATTTTATAAATTAAAAGTTCTGGTTTTTCATAGTTTTTTTATATAAGTAGATAAACAGTTTTTGCTAGATATTTCACACGTTGTAAATATTAATTTAAAAACCCGACTATTGTATTATGTGTATGTTAATTCCCGGCACGTGAAATTTATCATAGACCCAACCCACACGGCTCCTCGTCAGGATTGCAAGTGAAGAGATGCGTACTTTGAAGTAGTTATATCTAGTGACATCTCCTTCTCGAAACTTCCCAAAAGAAAGAAAGGTGTGGTCATCCAGGTGCGTCTCTGTCTACAAAACTGAGTTCGCCTTTCAAACTGAGGCGTAGAAAGATGTCGCCATACCTTGCAACTTAACACAAATAAATCTTACTACCCGCTCGTATTTATAATATCATAATTTTGAATATAGATGTGAATAATAAATTATTTAGACGTATAATTCCATATCATTACAACATATATATACAAACACGTGTATATACGGGCTCATTACAATTGGGCCACGTAAACAAGTTATGATCTCCGTTTGACGTCTACATATTTACTGGCAAAATGTATTTAATGCGTCACTATTATATATATTAATTATTAATATTGGCTTCCACTTTCATTTTGTCTTTCGAAATAAGTTGTCAAAAGTCCCCGAGAATGGTGTTTTTTTTATTGTTTTTCGTTAACTTTATGACCGTGAGATATATTAACAAGGAAATAATATCAGAAATCTATACATAAAAAAGGTGATATTGTGTTTTGTGAACTGATCTAGTTGTATGTAGGATAGTGTCAATGTTTTTAGAAATATTGTAACTACCTTGCATCAATTGTGCTATCTATATTCAGATGAAACAACTAACAGTACTTTTTACTTTCCGAAGATAGCCGAAGGTTTTAAATTTACATTTTAGGCTAAATGCTTTTAGGCCAAATGCCTTTAGGCCAAATGCCTTTTAGGCCAAATGCTTTTAGGCCAAATGCCTTTAGGCCAAACGACTTTAGGCCAAACGACTTTAGGCCAAACGCCTTTAGGCCAAACGCCTTTAGGCTAAACGCCTTTAGGCTAAACGACTTTAGGTCAAACGCCTTTTAGGCCAAATGCCTTTAGGCCAAATGACTTTTGGTTTCATTTTTAGGCCAAATGCCTTTAGGCCAAATGCCTTTTAGGCCAACTGCCGCGTCCCCGTTGAATGGTTTAAGCCAGGGTTTCTCAAACTGTGAGGCGCAGCATAGTTATATCTGTGAACCAATTGTTCACATCTTCCCAACATGCTAAAAAGTTATCTTTAACTGTAAAAATTTAATATTATGTCTGGCCAATTAGACAAAATAATTTAATTTGATATTTGCTTCTGCATATTTGTATCATGTATGAAAGTAGTTTATCAACAATGCCATTAATCGAATTTACATAAATTGACTGGAAGTATAAAATGGCCTTCCTCTGTGTTTTAAAAACAGAACCTGACCTAAACCATCTCGGTGATAGGAAAAAACTCATTCTTCTAAATAAAAAGTACAATACACATATTTTACATACATCATAAATAGTATTTATGTCAAATTGTAAAAACGAAATACTATAAACCTTATATTTTATAAAACTTTACCCATCTTAATATTTCACTACTTTTACAAAGTTCTTATCAGAAACTATAGTAATTAATGAAATATTGTGTCGTTTATTTTGTTTTAATTTTGACTTCAAAGCTTCCCCCACCCATGAAAGTGAAGTTTAAACATTAGGCCTACTTTTAATATCTGAGGCATGAGTGGAAAATGGTTGAGAACCCCTGGTCTAAGTGTCTGGCGTCACTCTCGCAACAGACTGAATGCCAATGACAGTTAAATTGAGGTTTGAATTTCAGTCAAATGTACTGAAGTTTGTTTTTTTTCTAAAAAAAAATGACCACCTTCCACACAAATGTCAGTAGGTACACTTCCTCGAAATTCAACCTTTCTCGTTCTTTGCCCATTAGCTTAGTAGGCCCCACACATGGGCATAACCTGAATGTAGAGTAAGATGGGTTGTCAAAATAAAAAATAAAATACTAGGTTCAATGCTTTCTCTCAAACATAACTAAACTTGTTGGAAATTTGATGCCTTTAGAATCTATTTGCAGTTTTTTTTATAATATACTTAATTGGAGAGTAGGTAATGCTTCCACTTACAAACAACAATACAATACCAGCTTTGTAAAAACAACTGTACAGTTTTAAATGGCCTTTTGGTTTATTTGCAATGTTCATGATATTAAGGACACATGAAGTGTAGAGTGTAAAACTACTGGGAAGAAGACGCTTTGAAATATAGCATATGTAACTTATTTTGAAAAACATTTTGCTTTGGTGAGCCTATTGTATTGCAATAACATTCTCCACATTAGGCCGGCCACACACGTACAGTTTCAACTGACAGTTTGAACTGAACAGCTGAACTGTCAGTTGAAACTGTAGGCCTACACTGTAAAAGCATACACACGCACAGTTCAATCCTTCAGTTTTTACAATGGATTCGAAGGAACAGGACGATTTCGCCGCTCTCGGTTTACTTTTTGTAATTTTACAAAGAAGTAAAAAATCAAAAAAAGCGTAAACAGTGTTGCAAGAAGTGGCATATGCAGCATCCTTCTTCGTACGCTCATGATAGTCATGGCTCTTTACTTGCCACAGGCAAGGTTCCGATCGGTAAATTGCAATAAAATCTACAATCACTGGGTTTGGTTTACTACGTGACATCTTTAACCCCGCGAAAAAGAACTCAAAAAACCAAACGCACTTGCTCCTGACACATATTGAACTGAGAACTCTACAGTTGAACCCCCACACACGCAACAATCAGTTGAACCTTTCAGTTAAAAAAATTGAAATTTCATTTGTCTCAGTTTAACTGTACAGTTGAGTTGAACTGAGACTGAAATACCCATACACGTTGAGGTTAAACTGTACAGTTGAACTGTTCAGTTCAAACTGTCAGTTGAAACTGTACGTGTGTGGCCGGCCTTAGGCAATGTTGAACAAGTAATTGTAATACAATAAGCTGACAAAACAAAACATTTACATTTACTTAAATCTTTCTTATATACTAACATCTGTCACCTAATTAATCTAAGATATATCTGTATATTGTATATATAGACTTAAACTATATTTCCATTGACAAATCAGAAGGAGAACACATAGTTCTTAGATTTAACTATTTGAAATAATCATAATACTTTTAAGAGGCTGCCATCGCTAAACAATATTTCTTCTGTTTGATTTTAGAGAGCCATTTGAAAATGATACATGCAAACCCCTTAAAATACTTGAAGAAGGACTTAAGGTGCGGCAGAATAGAAGACCAAATCTCGTTTTGGGTTTTATCTTCCTTCTCGAACTGAGTACATGCTTAAGGAGAGGTAATACCCCCACCACTCTGTTAACTTTCCTCAACCTGGCTTGTGTCACATTATTTGGTCGATTGGTTTTCTGTATTCTGAATGACAAACAAAGCAGAGCCTGGCAGGCCACCTCTACCTGGAATTTTGGGTTCACAAACTGTTTGAATAAACAAGCTACATTGAATAAGCTTTGTTCCTATTTCTAATATACAGTACTTAGAAAACTGTTTTATTTTTCTAGTAAAAATGAAATAGGTTTAAATTTGCTGTTGATGAAAATATAATTATCTTATGACTATTGATCATTGCTAGGTGGTTTGAAAAAAAAAACATGACTAATTGTATAATATAATAATGTGTACTTTCTGAATACCTTCACTGAAATGTGGCTATATAGGCACACGATTTACAAACTAGCAAAAACCATAAGACAGAACTCGAGACCGTACATTCATCAAAATATGATCAACATTACGCCCCAGCGGGAATTAAACAATTAGCTTAGTAAGAGGACGCGTTACGTATTCGGCCCAATTATCTAGAGCAGCGGTTCCCAACGTGGGGTACGTGCCGGGACGTTTGGGGGTACGTGGAAACATTTGATTAATGGCGGAAAGAGCTACATATACCAGCAGTGTAAGACAAAAGATCAGTCAAAAGTTATGAAATTAACTCAACGATATGATGAGAGGTGGTGCTGTTTTTTTAAAATATATGTTTGACCTTGAAAAAATGATTTTAATTTCAATAGTTTTATAATTATTAATAAATAAATATATAAAATTTGTTCTTTATTTTGTATCTTTTGCTTTTTGAATGTAAAAATATATGAACTCTTATTCACCTTATTATAATATTGTTTTTTAATCTTATTATTAGCCCATACTTTTCAGTTGCAACAAATAAATTATTATAAATAACTGCTACTGTACTCAAACATTTCTATAATTAAAGACACAATTCATGGAAATGGAGTGCCAAGGGGTACGCGAGCGATACAAGGTTACGAACCGCTAATCTAGAGGGTATCTTTATTTTATTTTATTAGCACCGTGCCTTATTACCCGTTCGGGTTATACGCTTAAGTAATAATTACACTAATGGGTAAGGAATTGGGGAGGTTGAATTTAGAGTAAGGGAACTCATATTTGCGTGGAGGGAGAGTGAAAAACCATTTAGAAACACCCCCAGTTCACCCAACTGAGATTCGAAGTTCGATCTCCCCGTCATTGGCAAATCTAGAGTGTAGATGAATGTATTAAAAAAAGGTTGTTTACTATATTCATATATTCCTTATTTGATAATAATACATGGGATATTTAGGAACTACTCTCAAAATGGCGAGAGCCAACCACACATGCAAGATTTAATATTTTTACTGTATGAGGGCACTTGTGAGGATAGCGAATTTTTTTGTGGGGGTAGCTGCCTCCCACCCTCTCAACCACCAATGGAAGTAGGTTTTTTTTTACATTATACAATTCTTGGATTGATTAAGGTGCGGCAGAAGGGAGCGCGAGTAATTTTACAGTGTTTATAGAATTGAAATTTGTTGGCCAAAATAAATCAAATATTTCTTCAGTAGTAATATAGAGTTTAGTTTTCTGCACATGCAAGTACCAACAGATCTTGAATATCTGTCAAGGATGTCCTGGAATTTTGTCAAAACTTTTTTAAATTGAGTTTTCTATGATTTATTTGGACTTATGTCAAGTCTTCCTCCATTGTGTAAAAAAATACACATTTCACCATAGATTTATTGAAAGCGTTATTGTTGAACAAATTTTGGAGGGACCCGCACCAGTTGCCCAGTTGACTAACGCGTTTGTCTCTCATTGCACTCGATCATAGGAACATAGCACAATTATATAGAAAAAATTCACTTATCGCATGGATTTTTCTTTATACTATTTTATTAAAAATAACCAATGCTTTGAACCACACGGAGAAAACAAAAATAATGTTATTTTGGAAGTATTTGCAGACACCACTAATATTTATTATTTGTGAATATTATTTAACTCTACCAGAATTCGTAAAGTTATTTTACAATAAATAAGTAAACTTTTTTGAAATCGTCAAAATATGTTATGCCCTTTGTAAAGCCAAGGTCTGCACCCTTTTGGATAGCCCGGTCCAACTCTGGTCTACTTGGTGCATAGCATATAGTTTCCGAACAATTCGAAATGCTACACTGACCTCAAAAAGTTAATTCTTATTTTAGAAGCATACAAATAATTGCATGCTTTAGAAAAGTATTCATTCTTTAATACAAAATAAATGTAAATAATTTAATACTGTGTGTGTTGAGAATCATCATAAGTTGCGTCAACTTGTACAACATTCAAATTGAGTCTAATTTTGATATTGAATATTATTTTACTACAGCTATGCTTTGATCACTATATTTTTTTAAACATTTATTTAAAGTGTCTTATCATATTATACGTAGTACGTTTCTCATTATATTTTATCTGACACTTTAGCTAGGTCAATAGCACGTGTGCTTACTATGTTAAGGGTCCCGGTTTCAATTCCAGGTAAAGTCGCTAAATTAACTTTAGTAAACCGTTATGTATGTCATAGTTTAAAGCTGGTTTGTAAATCGTATGCCGATATAATCCTTGTTTTCATAAATAATTACATGTTAAAAGCCCCATTGAAAGAAAAAAATTATTTATTTTATGAAATAATGTTGATGTAGGTTCAACTTCTAGCTTGCAAAGATTTTTTTTTTAAGACTCAGGAAAAAAAATACAACTGAAATATATTGTAACTGGTCTTCTGGAAAGGTTTCAAAGCTATTAGTGTTGTCCTGTCAAGCCAACAATAGGATTACTACTGCCCGCTGAATCTTGGGTTCTGGCTGACACTTTCTCTCTCTCTCTCTCTCTCTTTCTCCCTCTCTCTATCTATCTATCTCTCTCTCTCTCTCAGCTTGAGTAGGTGTGGTGGGGGTTACCACCCCTATCTTGTATTAACACTAAATTTATGTAACTAATGACAGGTTTATGACCCAGTGAATAGGTTTACGTAATTAAAAATATTATACTTGTAAATTACACACAAAACTTAAGATTGTAGCTCTTTGTTTTTTTTAAATCCAACCATTTTCAAAAATGTGTTTTTTGAGTTAATTTTAATAATATATCCATAAAAAAATTAATTATAAAATTCAATATCAATTTAGAAAAGTGTTCATACAGTCATAATAAAAATAAAATAAATAGATATCATAATTGGTTCATCTAGAATTTCGGTCGCAAATCAGTCATTTTTACTGTGTATTAGTAGCTATGCGACCGCACCTTAAGCTCCTAAAACATGATGTTATGTTTACTATATACTAATGCAGTATGTGATTCCACTAGCCAGCAGCATGATCAAAGGAAAGCTATCTGTAAGTCGACACATGTTTTAACACAAATAAAAATATATTTATTTGGAATAAAATAATACATATCTGCACCAGTGGCCATGCATACTAAAAAGTGTCTGGTTTATTGGGTATACTCAAGGTTTGAATCTTTGCCAGATGTGCAAAGGGTGGTTTTCCCTAAATGGGTATCAACTCTTCCTACATGCTAATGGGGGTACATTTATTCTAAAAATATCTTGCTCATCCCTAATTAAATAGTGTAATTAAATGTGTGTAACCCAGACAGGTAGTGAGTTTGTGGGGAGAGTGATGGTGTAATATAGCCGCACTCAGCTGAGTGTGTCCCTTTATCCCGCAATAAATAAGATAAGCCAGGAATTAGTTAGAATAAACAGACTTGTGGTCACTTTTGACTATTAGCACTGTTCAGTGTTGGCCTTGTAGGAACATTTTACAATCAGGCCTAATCAAATATGTTTGTGTAAATGACTACATAGTAACATTTTATTAAATAGCATTTACAAGACAGTGAGTCTGACCCTTTCACATGACTGGCTGTTATTGAGAATCTTTGTTGATGGGCAGATACAAATGCCGACACAATTCTTAATGAACTTTAATTTTTTTTTACTGGATAGAATGATGAGCATTGTGGGACATTGCTAAGAAACATATCTGCTGGAATATATTTTATTTGCTAAAATAGTTGTATTGTGCTAGATTTGTTCCTACTTTTATTATAAGCCTGTACAAGTCTACAATTATTTTTAAATATATAGATAGTTGAACCATTTATCTTTGGTGTAGAAAATGTATTTAGGCATATTCTAAACAAATCTCAATAAGACTTATTTCTCTTTTAATACTACAATACTGACCCTCCTTAGAATGTAAACTGCTGCTACACTTGTTTTTAAATAGGTGGAGATAAACTTTGGTACAAATATCTATTTACATTTGTTGTTTGTTGAAAACACAAGATACCTAATGCTAGGCAAATCTAACTATCATTTTACAGTTAGGTATACTTAGTCGAAGGTCAAAATCTCAAGTAAATTATATAGTACTGGGGTGGCCTGAGGTAAATTTTGCACCTGGGCAGGAATGCTTTTTGGCGCTCCCCTCCCCCTTTATAATTGAAGGATAATAGCAAAATATGATAATAATCCCCAAACCTATCAATTCTAAACCTAAAATAACCTGGGCGTGGTAGGAAAGTGGCCTATAACTCAAAACGGGCAGCAAGACGTGGTGCAAAAAAAAAGTCACAGCCTGCTTATATGGTTGAATGGTGTAAAGTGTCACTCTCACAATAGAATGGCCTGTCGATGACCGGGAGATCGGTGATTGAATCCCTGTCGAGTGTACTAAGTTTTTTCATAAAGGGTTATTCCACTTTCCCTCTATACAAATGCATGTACACTTCCTCTAAATTCAACCTTCCTCATCCCTAGCACAATAGCACAATTAGCACATATGTTAAAAATATTATAAAAGATTTCAAATCTTCAAGGCTTATAATTTAAATGATTAGGTTAGAAGTTGAGAGTTTTGGGCATTATTTTCCTATGACACCCAAGTTCCGTTAGGTTAGGTTGGTACTTTGCTTGGCACCCTCGAGCCAAAGCCCCGAACAGCCGCCCCTGCTGGTACCATAATGAGTCACAATTTTCCACCAGTATGACTCATTTTCCATCTGATAAAATTAAGTACCCTATTTTATTTATATTTTTTTCTTGAGACAAGTTTTATAAATGACATGACATATCTTTAAAAGTTTCTTGCTTAACCCACTTTCAAGGAAAATATATTGAAAATTAGCTTTCACAAACTAATTATTTTACTATTAACTAAAAATAGATTTACTTCTGATCTTAACACCAAATAAAAAAAGAATAAGTTTTTCCTCCAGACTATCTTATATTATAAATTATTTAAAAATGAGGTGGCCCAATGGCTAAATAATTTTATAATAAAGGAAATTGATAAAAAAAAAAAAGGAAAAATAAACTACTAAGAGTAAATTTGATGAAGAAAGCCCACCTAGGGAAAGAGGAAAAATGTGGGAAGAATCCAATGCACAAAGGTGACATCTTCTTCCTTGCTTCTGTCTTCTATTCTATGTGTGTTAAAATGTGTGTGTGACTACTTCTACTATAGAAGACAGAAGAAAGGAAGAAGATGTCACCTTTGTGCAGTGGATTCTTCCCACATTTTTCCTCTTTCCCTAGGTGGGCTTTCTTCATCAAATTTACTCTTGGTAGTTTATTTTCCCCTTTTCTTTGGTTTTATCAATTTCCTTTATTATAAAATTATATTATAAGTTGATCGATTTAAATTGATAGATTAATATGAGAAATACACACAGCATGCCTTCCAAAATTATTTTGAATATTTCAACAATGAGAGAATCATTATTCTGAAATAAAGAGTAGGCCTCTCTCTACACATTCAGATGTGCAACCCATACATAAGGACTAAGAATAAAACTGCAAAGTATTCATATAAGGAACTTCAAACGTTTCAACTTTATCAATAAACTTACAAATACTATATCCATCAAACATATATGAATAGTTTATGTTTATTTATTTCAGTGATTACAAAGATCTAAAAGGATACATTGATTAATTATCAATTAAAGATAAAAGCTGTTTAAAAATATATCTTAATTATGTAAGTTACATATCTTTGAATTTGCATTAACAAATTTTAATAGACATTAAAGATCAAATTTCTCATAATGTTCCATTTTCAGTTTACAAAATCATGAAACATCAAAATTATTTCATTGATCTTACATTACTTTTCTTAAAGCTAAATACTTAATTGAAAGTTAAATAGCATAATTTACCAATAAATCCAATACATCATGTAAGCCCTATGTAAATAAATATTAAAATACTAGTATCCCATTTGTGTGATATACTTTTTCACTTATATAATATATATGTTAATATATTCCTTATAATTTCTCAATTCCCATGCTTTATAATATAAAATTATAGTTAAATAAATAATTTGTGTTACTTTCTTAGGAAACACAAACAAAGGGCCAGTTTCATAGTCAGACTTAGTACGCCTCAAGTGCGGCGCTATACTAAATACAAGACGTCACCTACCTGAAATTGAATGGAATGGGCCAGTTTCATATGTGAAACTGGCCCATTCCATTTTGGTCTAGGTAGGTGTTGTCCTGTATTTAGTATCGACTCGCACTTTAGGCGTACTAAATCTGACTATGAAACTGGCCCATAGTTCTAAAAGTCTCTTAACCAAAAGCTTTTAACATACATTTCTAGCAATAATATATAATGGCAGCATTCAATTTTATTCAAATTCATTGCTAAGAATCTATTTCATTCTAGACACAAAGCTAATGTTTTTTAATAAAGTTTTATTGAATAAAATTTAATGTAAAGAGTTTAACATCATTAATTGATTTTTCATATAGTTAATTTTTTCAAAATATATATTTAGTTTGCTTATAAATTGTAAATACTTCACCCCAATAATAAAATGATTATTTTAATGGTTTTATTAATTGCATGGTGGCATATAGCCCGAACGGGCAGTAAGACGCAGTGTCAAAAAATAAATTGCATGGTCATTTATAGACTTAAAATATGTTTCCTTTACACAAATACATTGTACATTTCAAGAGAATCGAGATGATCTAGATATCTGTATATTACAATACACGAACTGTGGATCTCTGGTCAACAAGGAATAAACTGGGACCTCATACACTCTTGGAGGTAACGGAAGGGACCGAAAAGGTCCCACGCAAGGTGGGGTATGATATTGGTCAGATTCAAAAATAGTGGGTTACAGCCCTTTGCCTGAACAGTGTAACTTACAGTATAACTTTTCCTCGACTTGAACACTTATCAAAGGGTTCAATATAATGTTGAATAATTATCTTAAAATATCAGGTTTACATACTTTTTGTTATTTAATGCACAAGCTATAATTCATAATTTAGTACTATTTTCAGCCTCATGTCAGGTCAGATTCATAAATCGCCGCCATATACCTCTATTTCCCCACCATTCTTCCTCCACTCTGGTCCACTCCTCTCTCCTTTCTCGCACTTCCTCAGTAATCAGCCATCTATAATTGATTAAAGAATAATATGATGATAAGCGTATAACCCGAACGGGTAGTAAGACGCAGTGCTAAATATTATTATATTATTATTATTATTATATGATGATAATTACAACAATAATACTCAATTTAAACACAAACCATTGATACTCTTAAACATTTTTGTGATAGGCACATATCCTACACCCATAAAAGCTATTTATCATATCTTTAATTTTCTTATCAAAAGACCCTGAACAAATCACCAATATAAACCTTTTTCAAGCAGGGCTACCTAGAGGATTCTGAGAACCTCAGGCAATAACATTTTGGGGGCTCCCTTAATCAAGAAAATGAGAAAAATATAAAACTTTCCTTCCAATATTAAGTCACATTATTGCTATATTAAATTTCAAACTGCCTTAAAAAAACTGTTCCTATACAGATACAGGAATGGAATGAGGAAGTAAAGGGTGTGGAATGAGATTTACCATGGCAAAATGTGAAGTAATGGTAATAACAAGGAAGAGAATAAGATCTAGTAAAGCTATAGAGTAGAGCTGAGAAAGGTACAGAATGTAAAATATCTTGTAACCGTGAATGAGGCGAAGGGTGGGAGTGAGAGGCTCCAATAAGAATAGGGTATATAGATGTGTAAGAGACCTTATATGGAGAATAGAAGTGCACTTGAAGTGTAAGAAAGTGCTGTATAGTGCATACTTTGAACCCATAGTCACATATGCAGCAGATATGGATATTGATTGTAAGAGAGTCTAGGAAAGTTGAGGCCGAGGTAATAAAGTTGTCCTTTAAAGAGTGGGAGTTCATGGAGTAAATGAGGTAGTAGAGGAAGCAAGAATGAGATGTTATGGGCGTGTAATGAGGATGTTGTACATGAGATAGTAGAGGATGCAAGGGTGAGATGGTGTAGACATATAATGAGAATATTGGAGTACATAATATTGTAGAGGAAGCAAGACTGAGATAGTATAGTCATGTAATGAGACTGTTGGAGTACATAATATGTAGAGGAAGCAAGCTGAGATAGTATAGTCTGTAATGAGACTGTTGGAGTACATAATATTGTAGAGGAAGCAAGACTGAGATAGTATAGTCATGTAATGAGACTGTTGGAGTACATAATATTGTAGAGGAAGCAAGACTGAGATAGTATAGTCATGTAATGAGACTGTGGAGTACATAATATTGTAGAGGAAGCAAGGCTGAGATAGTATAGTCATGTAATGAGACTGTCGGAGTACATAATATTGTAGAGGAAGCAAGGCTGAGATAGTATAGTCATGTAATGAGACTGTCGGAGTACATAATATTGTAGAGGAAGCAAGGCTGAGATAGTATAGTCATGTAATGAGACTGTCGGAGTACATAATATTGTAGAGGAAGCAAGACTGAGATAGTATAGTCATGTAATGAGACTATGGAGTACATAATATTGTAGAGGAAGCAAGACTGAGATAGTATAGTCATGTAATGAGACTGTTGGAGTACATAATATTGTAGAGGAAGCAAGACTGAGATAGTATAGTCATGTAATGAGACTGTTGGAGTACATAATATTGTAGAGGAAGCAAGGCTGAGATAGTATAGTCATGTAATGAGGATGTTGGAGTAATATGAGTATAGTAGAGAACGTAGGGTGAGATGGTATGGGCATGTAATGAGAATGTTGGAGTACATGAGATAGTAGAGAACGCAGGGTGAGATGGTATGGGCATGTAATGAGAATGTTGGAGTACATGAGATAGTAGAGGAAGCAAGACTGAGATGGTATAGTCATGTAATGAGGATGTTGGAGTATATGAGATAGTATAGGAAGCAAGACTGAGATGGTATAGTCATGTAATGAGGATGTTGGAGTATATGATATAGTATAGGAAGCAAGGGGGAGATGGTATAGTCATGTAATGAGGATGTTGGAGTATATGAGATAGTAGAGGAAGCAAGACTGAGATGGTATGGACATGTAATGAGGATGGTGGAGTATATGAGATAGTATAGGAAGCAAGGGGGAGATGGTATGGGCATGTAATGAGGATGGTGGAGTATATGAGATAGTAGAGGAAGCAAGACTGAGATGGTATGGACATGTAATGAGGATGGTGGAGTATATGAGATAGTATCGAAGCAAGACTGAGATGGTATGGACATGTAATGAGGATGGTGGAGTATATGAGATAGTATCGGAAGCAAGGGGGAGATGGTATAGTCATGTAATGAGGATGTTGGAGTATATGAGATAGTATCGGAAGCAAGGGGGAGATGGTATAGACAAAACTGATCCGGCCCCAGGCTGGAAATATTTGGCGGTGATGATGATTTAAAAAAACTGCCACAAAAATTCGGTCAATAAGAGACATTGCCTAGCAAGTGTGTTTGGGCAGAAAATCATAGATTTTAAATTAGGGGAATAAACTGCCCCATTCCCTTACCCTCTTTGGGTAGCCCTGATATCAAGATATGTAACTATTATTTAAATACATTAGAAATCACATCAATTATTCTCTAACAAATCACATGTTAAAATCTAAACTAACATATATTTTGGACCCAACAAATGATAGTATACTAAGTAAAAAATATTAATTTACATAGGACTAGGGAGAGGAAGGGAGGGTATCAGTCACCAGGTTAGGCCAAATAAGATGTGTGATGTGTGACTAGTTGAGATAACAACATATTAACAAAATACCTTTTACAATATGCAAGATACCCCATAAAACAATTACAATGTGCATTTGCTAAGCTACAATCTGATTTATATGCAGATGCTTAAGAAGAACTTTTTTTTTTACAGTTACTAAAGCTACTAAAACAAATTTGATATATTTATATTTTAGATAATGTGTTCTAAAGCTGTCCTGTCATTTTTGATGAATAGTAGTCACAATAGGCCTACCTATAAAATAATACAAAAAATATAATAACATGCTATCAATCTTGACTGCAGAAAATATTTGCATTTTCTAATAGTTTTTTCTTACTAAAATCCTTTTGTGCTTTATGCTTTACTTTGGTATGGTTGGCTTAGCAAAAAAAAAAATTACTAAATTAAGCCTATACTTTATTCTCTACCTCACTTAAATGTCTGATGCGCACCCTCAACACTGAGACAAGTGTTGTAATGTTTACATCTGTGTGGCAAAATTAACTTTCATCATTATTGATATTAATATAATTTATTATTATCATCATCATTAGGTGTTCTGTCTTATGACAGGTCCATTCCTTTTGTCAGTGAATTTAGACCACCAATGAGCCCTGTCCTCTGCCTCCTTCAGCTCTCAGGATTTCGTATATGTGTTACACCCCATTCATGAAACTCGATTTCATGAATTGGGCAAATTTCTACCCACTCTGTGAGCTGGCCTCCCCTGCTGACCATTTCACAAACTGGGCCAAAATTACATGAACTGGGACTATTGTACTATCTAATACAAGCTTAACTGAAATTTGTTTAATGATATTATTACTAAACTAACCCAGGCAACCTAGCTCAACCTAACCTTCCATTCTAAAATGATTAAAAAGTTTGTACCATACCTGTTCTTCGCTTTTACATTTCACAGACCTGGCAAAAACTCGTCCAATTGATGAATTGGTTAACGATCAGAGCTTTCCAATTCATGAAATGCATTTGAATGAATTTTTCGGCCAAATATTTCTTTCATAAATATCAAACCAGACATTAACATTTCAAAATAGTGAGAAAAAATATATAAACTAAAATAAAATAAATCTATTTAATTTTATTTAAAGTTTATTATATTTTCTCTTTTATTTTGACTTAAAAAAATTATTTTGAAACTTGGTTTTGCAACATCTAGTTTAATTACTAAGTGAGGAATATTTACCCAATAAAATAGTGTACCAAATTGTAGCAACATCACAAAAAAAGTAAATCCTAGATCTTGATAAACAATATACCATTAATTCAGTAATATATCTTGAAGAATCTCATAAGAGGAATAAAACGAACTACTTTTATTTAACAAACTAAAGATATCTTACTAAGGATCATGAAAAACATAATAGACTACTATGTTGGCACATTAATTTCACAGCCAGTATTTTGTGTTGTTTTTTCCCACTAGTATGATTAAATTTGAAACCTAATATTACAATATTGATTTGTGCTGTAAATAATCAAGAGGAATACTTGATTAAAAAATTACACCAACTGAGGTTGAGCTCTAAGGCGAACCTTTTTCCTTTAGCTATTGGTGGGGTTTTTTTTTACATAGCCTACCATTAGAGATTTGTTTTTCCTATATTTTTTAAATCCATAATTATGGATAATGTTTGTAAGCCTAATCTAAAATACAGTTTCCTTGTTTCTATACTTACCTTATATCTCAAACTCTTAGGTTTTCCTCAAGGAAGGCAGCCATTTTCAACATACCTGCCCTGTTCCAATGAACCAAATCAGTTCTTTTTTTTACGGGGATCTCCTATATACCTGTGTGTTCAAACAAAATATCCTTTTAATAGTGTTTTATGAATAATACAACTTTTCTTTATCCATTTATCTAGTGTAAAAATGTACAAAAATTCACCACAATATTTAAGAAACTTGCATGTGACGCGGAATAGACTGGGTTGAGATTTGAATCTCGGTCAGTTGTACCAAGGCTGTTTTTTCCTAATTGGTTTTCCACTCACTTCATGCAAATATGTGTACACTTTACCTAAATTTAACCTTCTTTATCCCTAAGACATTAGCATAATTTCTGCATATGTGTACAAGCAGAATGCTTAATGAGACTTGGTGACTAAATAAATAAATAGCATTGAATATGTTCATTCCAAAGGGGTGTGTGAAGCATCAAAAACTTTATTGTCTGAGAAAATTATATATAATTATTGTATAAAATATTGTGATAATAACTTGAATTATCAGCTTATGCCAAATTATGTTTAACATTTAGTCAATAAAACATTCTGGAAGCAATAATTTGGGTTTGAAGTTATATAAATATGGACACAATTTTTTTGCAACAAAAAACATCAAACTTCCATTTGTATTAGGGAATATTTAATATTATTTGATTTGGCATCACTTTGAATTGACTAAGAAAAGGAATACAAAGAAACTACATAAACAGACTCATACTGATTCTGAGCCAAGGCTCTTTGGAATTTGGGAATATGTTAATTCCAGGTTAGTTTGAGAGATGATGCACAAAAAAGAAGATCGACACAATTTGATACACGAGTGTATATCAACTGAGACTGCCAAGCAACAATCACAGTTCCTCTCATTGATTAACGAGTGTCTGTCAAAAAAGACTACCGATCAACATTCTCATAGCATCAGTTTAATACATGAGATATTATAAAGTGAGTCAGTAGAAAAGCGTCGATAAAGTTGCTTTTAAATCAGCAATTAATGTGTTAGCTGATGGCTGATGTACCTTGTACAATACATAACAAATCTTTATACCCACAGTAGCAGTGCACTTTACATACACACAATTTGACTTTGATAATACCTGAATATTCAGTAGAGTTTGGCTATATTGTAACATGTTCTTACTGTTCAAATAATATATATAAAAAAAGGAAAGTTCTAACACAAGCTTATGAAGTAACATGGAAGTACTGTTTATATCTCAAGATTTAGCTGAATTATCAGAAGTTGAAGCGACTGTTGTGCAGAATTGTACCCTTTCTAAAGATAATAAAAGCTCGAAACCATTTCAGCCAGAGGAGAGTTTATTTTATTTTCTCAATTTGTTATTGAACTGGATGAACAACTCCCTGACGAAATCTATATTCTAAATCTGGTAATGGCAATATTTTTAATATCTATTCCTCAACACCTCTGACAATAATGCCCGAGAGTAGAACATCACGTTTGCAGGAAGAGCAACTTTCACCAACACCACATTCATCGTAAGAACAACCTCCACCAACTCCTAAAAATTGCATTAATGTTGACCCTTTTTAACAAATTGATCAGTTTTATAATTCTAGTGACGTAATAACAGAAACTTTTGTTATTATTATTATTATTTAGCACCGCGTATTACTACCCGTTCGGGTTATACGCTTAAGTACTATTTACACTAATAGATTAGGAATTGGGAAGGTTGAATAGAGGAAGTGAACCCGCATTTGCGTGGAGGGAGAGTGGAAAACCATTTAGGAAAAACCACCCCCAGTTCACCCGACCGAGATTCGAACCTCGATCTCCCCGTCCTCGGCAGTCGGGCTCAACACGACTAGCGCGTTAGCCAACTACGCCACCGAGGCGGGTAGAAACTGTTGTTAATTTTACGAGCATACTTTGTTCTCTCATGCTATAAAAATCCATTGCTAAGCAACAATTTTTAAAAAAATCTTAATTCGTCTATGTGAAGAATGAAATTTTTTTTTCATTTTAATTTTTCTTTTTCCTGTCCTCCAATAAAGTTATCTGAAAGCAATATCTATGGGACCATCAGAGAAACTTGCTCTACAAAATAAAAAAATAATCATCGAAATCTATGCATCTATTAAAAAGTTATGCTTGAATATATATATAAAAAATATATGGATCGAATTAAGAACTTGCTCTTTTTTAAATTTTTTTTTAAAGTTCATGTTAAAAGTATACTTTGTCACTAATATTTGTTCAACATCTTTTATTAAATGAGTAATTTTTCAAGCCAATATCACATTTATATTTTTTAAATAATTTTTTCACACACTACTAAAAAATAATATTGTTAATGCCATTAACTAGTATACATGTTGTGTTCATAGCCTTAACAAAGCCGAAGGGTTAATATATTAGACAGGTAATGACTATCTTAATAGTATCAAAAACTAAATAAATTGGATGTAATTTTATCAAGTAGTAAAATTTAACTAAAAGAAACTCGTAGTAATCAAAAAAAATTTCATATCGTAATTATAGTGAACTCCAGATCCGTTATAACTGGGTTGCTTTCAAATCCTGCTAGGATTAAGACGTTTCTACCCATAGGCAGGGGCGGCCTGAAGTAAATTTTGCGCTTGGGCGGGATTTCTTTTTGGCAACCCCTTATTTAAGGGGGGATTATAGGATAGTATGAAAATAATCTCCAGAAACAACAACTCTGAACTTATTATTGTAACATGAGCATGATAGGGGCAAAAAACGGTGACGACCACTCTAAATAGCTTCTAAGGGGCATCCATTTTAAAGAATTAGTGGGTGGAAGACCACTTCAAATAGCTAAGTGGCATATAAATTTTGAAAAAGAAAGCGAGTGACATTATAAATAGCTTCTAGGGCATTACAATTTTTTTTTAAATTCTGGGTGAGCACAACTTCAAATAGATTTTAGGGAATCTAATTTATATAATAAAAATCTGCTGAGCAAATGTAAACTAGCTTTAGGGGCTTCCAATTTTCGAAAATTTGCCAAAAGAGGATTACTTGAAATATCATCTAGAAGTATCCAATTTCAAAATATTTCGGGGAGCACCATTCTATTCAGCTGTTAAAAGAGTGTGATTTTCAAAAATACTCTAAACGAGGACAATTTCAAATAGCTTCTAGGAGCATCCAATTTTCTAACATTAACTGGGGGAGAGGATGGTAGAAAGTCCAGAGAGTACTTTTTGGGTTCTCGGCCCCTCAACCTCTCACACAAATAAAGTTCCCCCACTATTGTATGAAATAACAATGCTCTTAATTCTTAGGGTTTAATAGTGTCTTAATATCATGTCAAAATCTTACAGTTTTTAACACCCCCCCCCCCCCAAAAAAAAAAAAATTCCCCATACCCATGCCACATCTAACAACGCCAAACCTAACGTAACATATATAAAATTATCTGAAGGGTAAACTCCATAAATGGTTATCAATCTTATCATACAGTACTACAAATATTTCACTAAGTAAACGGCTAGGATTACAAAGAAAACTATTATAACATGTTTTGTAGACAATGTTCTCCTCTTTAATCTTGACATAATGAACAGCTTACGAAATAATTGCAAAATACCGTTTTTGGATGTAATTTTTCAAGATGACGGATGCGAATTAACTTTTTAAGAGTGGCATTAAGTTATATCCCATTTTATTCACCCCAAAAAACTATACCACTATGTCAAATTTTATGTTTAAATCATAAAGCGAATGAGTGTTATGCTTAGCTATTACACCCAGGTTATGTTAGGTTTGGGAATTATATCAAAATAATTCCCAAACTATGTTAGGTAGGTTGGCGCTCTGTTTAGCGCCCCCCTCGAACTGATGCCCTGGGCAGCCGCTCATAGGCGAGTATTATTTAAATTTGCTAGAGGTTGTAGGTAAATGGTTTGGGGCATAACCATAGACATTTTTCCCAGAGCATGAACCACCATGAAAATTGTTTATCTTGGAACATGTTCTCAAAGAATTTTCAAATAAAGTTGGGTCACTTGTCCATCTTCAGTTAAAAGTAAATTGTGTATATTTACACAACGAACATTTGTCTTCTCTGAAACAAATAAAAACCATTGTAGTTCTATAGTTAATCCTGCATGAATATTAGCAAGCTGCATTTTGTAATTGTAAGGACAAATACACTTGTAAGTATCCATAGAAAAATAAATAATAAAAGATATCTATACAATTATTTTGAGATAATTTAAGGGTGACCATATACTTTCATTGCTAAGCATAACTATACCTCAGTTTTATCTTCTGTGGTGCTGACTGACAGCTCACAGCTGACTTCTGAAAGTCAACAGTTAAGTATATACCTAAATTTTGACCGTCAGAAGTGACAACTGATAAAGACATGGTTTTTGCAGATCATATGGTTCGGCGTAGGGATACATAATTTGGTCTGGTAGCTTTTAAAAGCCGTCAGAAGTCAGCTGTGAGCTGTCAGTCAGCACCACAGAAGCTAAAACTGAGGTATAGATCTGTGAATAAGCTTGATGACTATCAGTGATATATTGCTTTGTTGAAAGGAAGTTTTTGTGTGCCAGTTAGTTTGGTGTTTAGGACGATCACTTTTAAATTTTTGTGCAAACACATATGTTTGAGTTCCTTTTTCGTACAATATAACCAAATTTTTGCGCATGCGCATAACCACGACTCAACTTTTACCAAAGACCTACAATAAACGATTGGAAAGACACAAAAATCATACTGTTACTTTGAGAATTGAGATTAGTTTGTGCAAAGAGATTCGCAGTGTGTATTAATTGGAAGAACAATGTAATTTTGATTATTGTAAATAAAAGTTGTGTAATTTTTTTTAGTGAATATGTAAAAACTTCCAGAAAGTTGATAAAATTCCTTAATTTCCCCATGACTTTTCCCTGGCCAAGCGAATTCCATTACCTATATTTCCCTTTTTTCCTGGTTGAACTACAAATACTGGCATGGGTCATATAAAGACTTGAATCATTAACAGCACATTCTCTCCTTCTTGGCTCCTGAGGAAGCCCCTGTTACTGATGCTAGTAATCAAATGTGTTTTCCAATTAAGTGTTGTACCGTGGAAAGACTAACCCTGCTCCGACTACAAACATTACTCACCCCAGCCAACGGACGTGCTGCAATTTCACATTAGAACTATGATCACGCCAACAACGATCAGAATCGACAAATGAACTGTGTGTGTGAAGTGGCATCTGACCCAAATTGTGGACTGGAATTGCCCGTGAAAACGCGCATGCGCAATAAGGACATGGCTGGGCGTTGGTACCAGGAGTGACTCCCCCCCCCCCCCCCCTTCTTTTGGAGGAGTGTCTGTGTCAACGTGGCTGTGCGCAGGCGCCAGACTCAAGAAATAAGCGCTTTATGACATCATTCTGTCCTCCCCTAGTTTCCCCCCCCTGAATAAGATCGAATATAAGCGTGTCTGTTACTATGGAGGTTACTCTTTGATGCCTTACAGATATTAGGCGTACATGGGCGATATGTAGGCCGCTAGGACTAAACTAATGTAAGTCTGTCTAAATATGTAGGGATTTATCTTCGGACCATTTGGTTGCAAAATTCAGGTCAGGGTTCTGGTCTTGGTGCAGATCTGCTATAATCCAGTAATTCTCGTCTTTGGACCATGTGTGTGTAAATATTCAGGTTAGGGTTGTAGTCTTGGGGCAGATTTGCTATATGCTTGGAATGTTCATGTTTAGGGAAATAATTTGTTACGAATTTTGTTCATGTATAGGAGATTCAAAGCTAGTGGAAAGCCAGATACTTGGTATAATGTTTAGGGAAGTAATTTGTTACGAGTTTGTTCATGTATAGGAGAGTCAAAGCTAGTGGAAAGCCAGATGGCTGTGATTCTCGTTGTTTAAAGTAATTATTTTGCGGGACTTGTTAAACATTATTAGTTTATATGATGACGGTCAGGTTAAGATAAAGTTTGGTATTTATGCTCGCCATTTCGCGAGACATTTGTAAATTAGCAAATATCTATGATCCTTATATATGACTCTTTTACTTTTGGTCTAATGGATAGGTCTAGGAACTATAGGGCCCTAACATGTTCTTGTTATGTTTAAGGATAACTAGCTATTCCCTACATACTCATTATATACATCTTATTTCTAACTTTGTTTTATTAATCACAGTATATATGAGGTTAAATTTAATCAATGTTAAGACATTGATATATTTATATAATTTGTTTTTGTCACGCTTAGCTTAATGTGGCGTTCACTATTACCGAGTCAGTAGTATGGGGGATTTAATCATCCTTCCAAATATTGTAAATTTGTGTACGAAATATTATTCAATATAAATTTCTATTAATCTTATTGTAAATAATCACACCAATAAATTAGCCGTTGGGCCATGATTGTGAACTTTCCTTCGTTATTGTTTATATTTAATTGCATTTATGAATTGTCCCTTAGGCATAGTTGTGTATATTCAGGCGTGACATGGGAATTACTGGGCTTGTAGGAAATAATCAATAAGATCCCCTGTGATTACTCATCTTTTTGTACAATTAGACCCTGACTGCCCGAGATAGATAATTAGGGGCTTAGGTTGTTCTAGTGAGGGAATAAGCCCGCGGGTAGGGTACAGTGTGTAAGCTATCCTCTTACTTTTAACGAAAATTACAGAGCTGGTATTATCAATCCAAGCCTCACATGTAAACATACCAAAATACTTTACTTATGTATGGTACATCACATGTTAAATCTCACATGGGTACAAAATAAATTTAACATTGGTATAGTGTAACCTCTTGTTGTTGTTGTTGTTATTGTTATTATTATTATTATTATTATTATTCCCACATTACACCCTTGGATGTTGCTAATGCTATTAAAAAATTGAGTTCTTCTAGATGTGCCGGGACAGATGGAATTCCAAGTTTTATTGTTAAAGGCTGTGCCAGCATTTTCAGCCCTTTGTTAGCCTATATCTTTAACATTAGCCTGTCAAATGAAACTTTTCCTCGTACATGGAAACAATATGTTGTCATACCTATCTATAAAAAGGGGGTAAAAACAAATGTTTGTAATTATAGACCAATTTCTCTCTTAAACACTTTCTCCAAAGTATTCGAGAAAATCATACATGAGCATACTTTTCACCACCTTAAAAATAAATTTTCAGATAATCAACATGGCTTTATAAAAAATAAATCTACTGTAACTAATTTAGTAGAATTTTTTGGGCATGTTGCCCCTCAAGTCTGCCCAAGGTCAGGTTGATGCTATTTATTTTGACCAAAGTAAGGCATTTGACTTATGTCAGCATAATATTATTCTCGCTAAACTTGGTAATTTTGGACTTTCTCACTCATATGTAAATTGGTTCAGCAGTTATTTGCATGAAAGATCATTCATTATTAAAATTGATTCACACAGCTCAAATACATTTTTAGCACCCTGTGGCATACCACAGGGGTCTAATTTAGGTCTTCTTCTCTTTAATGTGTTTATTGATGACATTGGTAAATATTTGAACTCTTCTAGTTATTTACTCTTTGCTGATGATGTAAAATTATTTAAAACTATCAAATCAATTGCAGATTGTATAGATTTACAAAATTATGTAAATGGTATTCTACAATGGTCTTTGGAAAATGGAATGTCTATCAATAAATCTAAGACCAAATCTATATCTTTCACTAGGAAAACTAATCCTTTCTTTTTTACTTATAAATTGGGCAGTGATAACATAGTTCGCACCCTTTGTATTAATGATCTTGGTGTCCTCCTGGATAACAAACTTTATTTCCACTATCATGTTGACCATGTCATTTCCCAGTCATTGAAACTACTTGGGCTTATTAAATTTATTACTTCATCATTTAAGAAAGTTGACTGTTTTTTATGTCTGTACTACGCCCTGGTTAGATCTAAGTTAGAATATGCTACTGTTGCTTGAAATTCCATTACCTTAACTGACTCTCTTAGGTTAGAAAACGTTCAAAGAAAATTTGTTGCTGCATGCTATGATAATTACTTTAGTAACCGGATTTATTATGATTATGATAGAATTCGAAACCTATTAGGGCTCCAAACTCTCTTCTCGCGTAGACTTTATTGTGATGCCCTTTTTGTTTTTAATATTTTCAATAACATAATTTCTTGCAAATTTGCCCTTGATCATGTAGGCGTTCTTATCCCTTCTCGGGCTTCTCTTAATCATCCATCCATATCCATATCCATATTGCCAATTCTAGATTTGTCGAATTCGACTTTTATCATAAAAGGAAAGCTAAACTCAGAGAGTTATTTAAGGATATCCCATATAAATAATTTATCTTGTAGAGGTTCTGCCTATATTATTTAATACTATTTAAGTTTACATTGTTTAAGTTTACAATATTCTGATCTATTTTTTGCATAATGTTACTGCTTTTAACCACTATTTGGTTATTTATTTTTAATGTTACTTTTTATTCTTATCATTATTAACTACTTTTTTGTCTCGTGGTTGTTTATCGGTATATGGCATTATTTGGCCATTTTTTGTCTATCATGTTTTCTTATGTAAATGTATGTATTGTAGGGTATGTACTTGTGTGCTTTTCAGTGCTGGCCTGTTATAGGTCTTATGACTGTTGGTCGGCACCATAATAAAGGAAATTGAAATTATTATTATTATTATTATTATACAGCTAACACATTAGCATATCTTTGATCTTAAACACTTGTAAAACAAACCATCTGAAAAGCTTCTTGGTTATGTAAACAATAGGTTTACTGCAACTAACCTGGTCAAAATTTTGGTTCATGATACTCAAGTCTCTACTCAAGGTCAGATTGTCATTTATTTTGATAAAAGTAAAGCTTTTGATTTTTAATGTATTAAATAGCCAAGCTATTATAGTTGTTAGGCACTGTTATAGCTGCACAATAGTATTTCTCCTTAAACTTATTCATTAAGGAAAACCTCTATTCACTTGTTGAGGTATTTTGTTATAATTGGAAGAAGGAATATGAATAGGAACAAATAAAAGGGAACCAACACAATATGGCTTTTACAATTAATTGAAGAACTCTCTAGGTTAAAAGAAAACAAAAATGCACAGAAGGTTTATTCAAAGCTAAAATATAAAAATTAAAATGTACTAAAAGTTTAAAAAAAAATCAATATAAGACAATATAAGCAAATGATATATAGGCTACTTACTTCCCAGTTTTGTTAGGAATTGGTTATATAAGCTCATTTCCTCTTTTATTAGATTGTATATTCTTGGAATGGGTGGTAGTGTTAGGATTACCACCCTTTTTCCTATTCTCTGTAAGAAATTGACGATTTTTACTGCTCTCATTTTCATTATTTGGAGTCTTGTGCCTTGCTAAAAAAAAGTCGCAAAGTCAGTAATTATTGTAACCCACAAATTTTTTGTTTTATTGAGTCATTTATTATGTACCTAATAAATTAATTTTTGGTGGGCAGATATTAAATTACTTATACTAATATTTAATTTCTTGATCTATTCATACTTAGAGCAATCCCTAACATAATAGTTACCACAGTTTAAAAAAAAATCTTTGATCTATATAGTAGATATACGTCATTGATAATCCTATCTATAATTATTGCTCGTTCTTGTTCAACCCAAATTGGAACTGTTAGACATATAATGACAATCTTAATAGTAGCAAGAACTAAATATAATAATTTTACTAAAAGAAACTCAAAGTGATCCAAAAACAGTCTCAAACTGTGTCATGCAATTACAAGCAGGAATTTAAACCCTGACCTTCCTATACTGCCAAACCATACCAGAAAGGATTAACTGCCTAGTATGCATACCCACATGTACGAGGAAAATGATGTTAGCTATGTTGACTATTAAAATGGTAACTATAAGTAATAAATGGGAGTTATAATATTATGATAGTATGGGAAAGGAGTTTGTCATACCAAACATGAATTATAGTATCAATAATTTATCAGGGAAAAACAGTATTTCTACTAATTAATTTACAAGAACTAAACCCTCTTCTATGGTCATATGGTCTAAGATCTCTCTCTCGCAGTAGATTGGCTACCGATGATAGGAAGATTGAGGTTCAAATCCCAGTCGAATATACTGAGGGTGGTTTTCCCTAAAATGTTTTTCCGCACTCCTACCACACAAATACTTGTACACTTCCTCCAAATTCAACCCTCTTCATCCTTAGTACATATGTCTATACCATGAACAGGTAGTTAGACATGGTGCTCAAAAAATAATACAAGAACTAAGATTAATGAAGACCAAGTAAACTTTATTTAACAGGAGCAAGTATGACTGTATAATTGGTCTAAATCCAGCACGCAGTCTCTCATATGAACCAACACGCAATGTGGCCCAATTTTTTTATATATTTAGAAATAGACTATTTGGGAATGTTATTCTTGGTCACATTTAAATTCATCAAGTTCATAACATTTCACATATGTGCAAATTATCAAAGACTATCTGATACAAACTACAAATACAGTATTTCTGGATAAAAATAATGGTTTAGTATTACTATTTTATTCAGTGTTAATAAGTTTTTTTAAATAAAAAATGCACCACACTGAAATTCTTTTAGCCAGGTAGTCGAACTGGAACCCTAAAAATAAATTGCTTAGGAGGCAGAACCGGAATTGGAATCAATAATTTTTTAGGTTTGTAAAGGCTCTTATCATTTCTTAAAGGTTCTAATTTTTTTAAATTCTTTCTTATAACTTTTGAATTATTATTGTCACAATCATTGTGTAGGGTTTTATCATTTTACTCTTTTGCTAAGCGCTTAGGAAGTTATTTAGTTTTGAGTGACAGAAAACATGTCTAAGAGGGGGGAATAGTGAAAGATGAGATACACCCGAGCTGTAAAACCAGTCTAATCTAAATATGAAGAAATGATTTTAAAAGTGTTTTCTCCATTTATGGGGTGGTTGGCTGGCCAGTTTAGAGGGAGGAGTAAAAGGGGGGTGGAGGGTTGTGAATGACCATTCTTTGCCTTCAAATTTTATATATTGATTTTATATTTCTTTATGTAATTAACTTTTATTTGGTTGTAAATGATTTTTTAGATACATTTATCTACTTACAAATTTTATAATGGTAGCCTAGTGAGGTCTATTAAAATAAAAAAATAAAAGAACCTGAACCCAATTAAGAACTTAAAAGAGCAGGAACTTGAATTTTTTTCTAACCGCAACCAGAGCCGGAATCTTAAAATGTTTGTTTGGAGAATTGGAACAAGAACTAGAACCAATAAATATTTTGGTTCAACTCCCTGCTTTTAACATACCATAAGAGGCTGACAAGATATTTTTTTAAATTCAGCCCCCCAAGTATTTTTAATTTAATATCGTTATTATTAAATTATTGTGGTTCATTTAATTTGTTATTAAATTACTCTACATTTCTGTTTGGCCCTTCTAGTTATTATGAGACTTATTTACTGTCCTTTCCTAACCATTACTTAGTTTTATTGCTATTTACTGTTTAATCTTATTCATCAAACAGCTTAGTGTGTGCTGAGAGGGGAGCGCCAAAAAGCTCCTCCTTCCCCACACAGATGACCCCACAGGGGTTTGGCCGCCCATATTGCGTTTCGGTTAGTGAAGCTGTCCAACAGAAGAGCTTTGCCAAGGGGCAGCCACGAAGAGGTACCCTGCAGGGATTTTCGAGAGAGCTAACCCGTCAGTTTGGTTGCTCCCACTCCAATTTGGGAGCCAGCCAAGCAGCATGCATCACACAATGGAATGGACTTCGTCAACAACCCTGAAGAGCGGACAACACTACTTGACGTTACAGTGAAGGAAAAGCAGTGAACAAGCAGTGAAGACCAAAGCTACTGGTTATCAGAGAGAATACAGTTGCCTTAACATTATTTGTGTCCGATGTTTCTCGTGCTGTGGAGAGATTGTGGCCTCAGCAGCACGTCTCTCGTGCAGCATGTTACTTTGTAAACACAAATTGACGAGTCGTAAAAATAATAGTTCTTGGATCCGATTATCTCACTTTCCCGTCGTTCTTTGGTCTGGAGAATAAACGGATATAAATCGGCAAGGCAAAGAAACAAATGACAAAAATGAAACCCAAAATCAATCAAGGAAATGCAATTTAAAGTCTCTCACAATAATACGGCATGTATAATCGTTTTTTGAAAATCGAACAAGACCAGCTTTAATATTAATACCGAATATTATGTTATGTTAAGATCAAACATTTATCTTTGTACAGAAAAAAATAATTTTAGGAAACTGACTTTAAAAAATCTAGAGTGGTCTGACGTTCACTTGTCTTCAAAGAGCCTGCTACAGTGAAGGTTTCCTTTGAAGTAATTAATTAATGGAAAATTTAAGCAGGGTAATACAAACTAGCAAAGCATTACAATGCTTGTAGAAAGTAATTGTGCTTGTGTATATTTAGAAAAGTGTTTTTTATATTACTTCCTTTAGAAATTTGCAGCTATAAAATTAATTTTAGTTTCAATATTATATGTTTTAATATATGTAATATTAACACGGGTATAGATGTTACATATTTTTTAGGCTAATACTACATAAATGACTGCCTCTGCAGTCTGGTGGTCAGAGTTCCTGGCTACAGATATAGAAGTGCTGGGTTCAAGCTTCGGCGCTTTCAAAATGTATCTGTGAAGCAGTTAGTCTGGAACGGGGACCAAACTCAGCCTCATGAGGACAAGTGAGGAGCTACTTGAATAAAGAAGTAGTAGCTCAGGTCTAAGTCGTTGTGCTGACCACATTACACTATCATTGCCAACATACAGTGGCCGTTCAGTCAGTGTAAGCTTGATTTCAGGCTCACGCCATGGAATACTACATAAATAATCGGGCTATAGTCTTAATGTACTGTTTATAATTCATGTAACAATACTGTTAATCCTTATTCAATATTGGTGTTGTCTAGCAGTACCAGTAATTAAAAGAAACATTAGCAGTAATTTCTAGCATATACATATTTAATGATTCTAATGATTCTTTTACACCTACATGACCATGCCCTATCTGTTCTCAATCAGTGCTGACACCATGTTATTAATAACTGCCCAATGTATATTTAATACATGCTTTTACACATATCAGGCATGTTGCCTTTTATGTATATGCTGTTGTTGGTAACAATATTTTTACTTTTCATTTGGCTACACTGATGCTGATAACATTTTCTCAGTTGGCTCCTTATGAAAGAATGTTATTCAATGCTCTCGTTACACATTCTAACACAAATGTTGGTTTATTTATACTAAGTTATATTTTTGTAGTTACCAGGTAATCATTTGTTCCAATCATCAAAGTGATGTCATCAGACAACATTTTCCCTTGAAAATGCCAGCTTTTTATTCGCCTGCACAGTGGTCCCAGTTTTTGTCCACACACACATAGGCCCAACTGCAAGGAACCATTTGCTAAAAACATAAATATTTACATTTGTAATCTCTCTCCTTTTCCTAATTGCAAAAAAATGTCACTTGGAGAATGGAACTTATAGTAAGTTGTCTTGTAAAACCAAACTTTGGTTGACTACCATACTTGAAACTTTTCTAGAACTGATTTATGTCTTTGTTTAAGGTACTGTGTATGAAAGGGATATCTCTCTGCTCTCTTGAACTTAATTAGGACTAGCTAAAATAAAACAAAACTTAAAGGTTCAGTAATTCTTGTGTTTCCCCTTTAAGGCTAAATTGAAGGACATTAAAACATAGACTATACAATTTTAATTGAAATCAAATTTTTACAGCACTACCTACTAGAGTAGGCCCTACTGTGATGCTTTGTAGACGTTCAAAAATGTTGCATTATATATATGGAATGGTTTTCTAGTGGGAAGAAACATATGGTTCTAGCATACCAGTATGTTGAGGATTCTCTTTAGTGATGAGCTGTCCAAATCTCACTAACATTGAGCACCCTGGTGGAAAAGCACAGGAATGGTAAACCATGGAAAACCGTAGTTGGTTTCGTATGGTTCTTTATGGTCCAAGGAAAACCAAGGAAATCCAGACCATTACTCATGTGTGGGCTGCTATGGATTTGTCAGGTTCTCCCAGGGACAGAGTATACCAATGGGAACCAAACATTGTCTGGAACACTCAGGGTCTGTGGTTTAAAATGGTTTTCTTTGGAAAAGGCCAAACCAATGCAAACCAGACATTGTCTGGAACACTTTGGGTGTGTGGTTTGACCTGTTTCTTGATGGTATGTGCCAAACCATTGCAATCCAGACTTGGTCTGGAACGCTCCGTGCATATGGTTATATCTGGTTTCCCTTGGGACAGAACAAACCAATGCAAACCAGACATTGTCTGGAACGCTCTAGATCTGAGGTTTGTTCTGGTTTTCTTTGGGACAGAACTAACCAATACAAACCAGACTTGTCTGGAACACTCCGGTTATGTGGTGTGATCTGGTTCTCTTTGGGATAGAAGTGTATAACCCGAACGGGTAGTAAGACGCGGTGCTAAATAATAATAATAATAATAAGTCTTTGGGATAGAACAAACCAGTGCATACCACTCTTTGTCTGGAACACACTAGATCTGTAGTTTAATCTGGGTTTCTTTGGGACAAAACAAACCAGTGCAAACCACTCTTTGTCTGGAACATACTAGATCTGTGGTTTAGTCTGGGTTTCTTTGGGACAGAACAAACCAGTGCAAACCACTCTTTGTCTGGAACATACTAGATCTGTGGTTTAGTCTGGGTTTCTTTGGGACAAAACAAACCAGTGCAAACCAAACTTTATTGGGAACACTCTTGATTTGTTGTTTGGTCTGGGTTTCGTTGGGACAAAAGAAATCACTGCAAACCAGACTTTTTCTGCAACACTCTTGATTTATAGTTTGTTTTGGGCTTCTTTGGGACAGCACAAACCAGACTTTGTCTGGAACACTCTTGATCTGGGGCTTAGTCTGGGTTTCTTTGGGACAGAAGAAACCAATGCAAACCAGACTTTATCTGGAACACTATTTATCTGTGGTTTGTGCCGAACCCTTCCTTCACCTCTGACAATACGCCCTGGTGGAAAAGTACAGGATTATACCATAGGTAACCAAGGAAAACCGTAGTTGGTTTCGTATGGTTCTTTAAGGTCCAAGGAAAACCAAGGAAATCCAGACCATTACTCATCATGTGTGGGCTGCTATGGATTTGTCAGGTTCTCCCAGGGACAGAGTATACCAATGAGAACCAGACCTTGTCTGTAAAACTAAGGGTCCGTGGTTTAAAATGGTTTTCTTTGGGAAGGGCCAAACCAATGAAAACCAGATTTTGGTCTGGAACACTTTGGGTGTGTGGTTTGATCTGTTTCTTGGTGGTATGTGCCAAACCATTGCAATCCAGACTTGGTCTGGAACGCTCCGTGTATATGGTTATATCTGGTTTTCCTTGGGACAGAACACACCAGTGCAAACCAGACTTTGTCTGGAACACTCTTGATTTGGGGTTTATTCTGGGTTTCTTTGGGACAGAAGAAACCAATGCCAACCAGATTTAGTTTGGAACACTCTTGATCTGTGGTTTGGTCTGGTTTTCTTTGGATAGAACAAACCAGTGAAAACCAGACTTTGTCTGGATCACTCTTGATCTGTGGTTTGGTCTGGGTTTCTTTGGGAGAGAACAAACCAGTGAAAACCAGACTTTATCTGGATCACTCTTGATCTGGATTTGGTCTGGTTTTTTTGAGACAGAACAAACCAGTGCAAAACAGACTTTGTCTGGAACACTCTTGATCTGGATTTGGTCTGGTTTTTTTGAGACAGAACAAACCAGTGCAAAACAGACTTTGTCTGGATCACTCTTGATCTGTGGTTTGGTCTGGGTTTCTTTGGGAGAGAACAAACCAGTGCAAAACAGACTTTGTCTGGATCACTCTTGATCTGTGGTTTGGTTCTGGGTTTCTTTGGGAGAGAACAAACTAGTGAAAACCAGACTTTGTCTGGATCACTCTTGATCTGTGGTTTGGTCTGGGTTTCTTTGGGAGAGAACAAACCAGTGAAAACCAGACTTTGTCTGGATCACTCTTGATCTGTGGTTTGGTCTGGGTTTCTTTGGGAGAGAACAAACCAGTGCAAAACAGACTTTGTCTGGATCACTCTTAATCTGTGGTTTGGTCTGGGTTTCTTTGGGAGAGAACAAACCAGTGAAAACCAGACTTTGTCTGGATCACTCTTGATCTGTGGTTTGGTCTGGGTTTCTTTGGGAGAGAACAAACCAATTCAAACCAGACTTTGTTTGGATCAGTACGCTTAGAGGTTTATTTGGGTTATGGAATAGACAAGGCGATCCCGGATAGTTCAATAGGTACAGAAGTTTGCGAGTAGAGCTGAATAACCAGGGTTCAAATCCCTGTTCTTTCGTAGTTTTTCTATCCTTACACAATCGCTCCATCAGAATGTCATCTGAAAATACATATTGGTTTAATTTAAAATAGTTAAAAAAAAAGCTATAGTGGGACTCATCAGACGCATCATTGGGTACGCAGACTGAACGTCAAGTTCCTCTAGTTTGATTTGCTGCTCACAGCACGGTCCGCATTCGAATCCCGGGAGGATTTAATGAGTGTATTTTCCTAAACGGATTATCACTCTTCCGCCACACAAATATATGTGCACTTTCTCTAAACTTTACCTTCATCATATTTACACACCCTTTGAGTATTAATTAAAAGTGTGTCTAGCCCGGACAGGTCTTAAGGCATGGTGATGAGGGGGTGGGCAGGGGGAAGGAGGAGATACAGACATACGCATAGATTCCAAAATTGGAGCTTAGGCCAGGGAATATGTCTTTGTAATATCTTGGGTCACTCGAATATATAAGCTATCAACTGTATCAACAGGAAGTAATGAATACATTAAAATCATTAAAGTACACAAGGCATTTATAAAAGTACGAAAGAAGTTATGACTGGAATTCAAACCCCGATCGCCCCGTCATCGGAAGTTCAGTCTCTTGCGAGAGTGACGCCTAACCTTTCATGCATCTACAAATTGAAGGTTCTGTTTTGTTAGATTGAGTAATATTGACATAGGTCTGTCATAGACAGGATTAAAAACTAAAAGCGCAAAAGAATGTTAAAATAATTTAAAATACTTCACAATCATTATTTAAAGGAGTGTTATCTGTGGATGAGAGCAAAATACTACTCATATTTCATACAAAATAATTTATCAATAAACTTTTCATTTTGGTATTCTTTTAATCACCGAGTCTTACTAACCATCCGTTCGGGTTATTAACCTTTTTGCTATTGAATAGCAAAATAAACCAAACTATTTTAATCCTGTTAATATAATTGTTTTTTAAATATGACTAAGTAATGTTTATTACTTTCTAATACTTACTTAGTCTAAGGTATTAGGAACTCGAGAGTTCATTGCCACACTTACTAAGTAAGCCACCTATTCTTATCTTGAGCTAGTGCTATCCGGTCTACCGCATTACTCATGAGGATGACATAAAAGATGTATACTTGTTTTGGGGGAGAAGTTCCGCTAATAGTTTACTGATGACTTTTTTTCTCGAAATACTAATATTTTAAAAGATGGCTTTAGTGATTTGGTTCAAATTGGTTAATTGTTAAGTTTTTTGCATCATAAATAGTTATATATAGAAAATTTGTTTTTCCAAACAAAAAATCATTTAGTAATAGTAGTTAACTAATTACTGAGTTTTGTAACGTTAGTTTTTTTTTTTTTAAATGGCTCTAATTATTAGGTTCAAAACTGAAAACAGGGGACTATTTTGCATTGTAAATATTAATGCATCTTTATTTATCTAAAAAATTTAATTTAAGGGTTGTTTAGCTTCCATGAATGATAGACAATTTTAACTGTTTTGAGATTGATCTTGAAGATTGAATTCAAATGATTACTTTTTCATGATACCATGATAACAAATTACTTTAGCGTAATTTACAAATTATTACTTTTGAGAATTTAAATTTTGTTAAATAGCCATATTTAAACAATTTTGTTTAAAATTTATTAATAAAGAGTGTTTATTGTGAGTAACAAAATGATTTGTTTGTTTTGATGAGGAAAACATACCTAAGGATAGTTTACTCAAAGAATATTTTTTTAATTTTGAAAATTATCTTTGAAGCTATAATACTTGCACAATATGAGAAAGTTTGTGTGATTGTGTCATACCATTTATTTACTATACTATCTCATGTATTTATTTTCATTGAATTGTTGTGTTTAATTTACTTTAATTGCTTACTTGTAGCTAAAAATGATAATGGAAGTTACTATTAGTGAAATGTTCAAGTGACATATTTAATGTCATGTCAGCCACTTCAGTGGCCGCATGGTCTAACGCGCTACTCTCGCAGCAGACTAGGCTGCCGATGACGGGGAGATCGAGGTTAGTATCTCGGTCGAGTGTACTGAAGGGTTTTTTCCAAAATGGTTTACCACTCTCCCTCCTCGCAAATGCAGGTACACTTTCTATACATATAACCTTCCTTAACCCTAAAACAATTAGAGTGATTAGTACATAAGTGTATAACCCGAATGGGTAGTAAGACACAATGCTAAAAGAAATAATTTCATATCTAATTATTTATGTTGGCCATTCATGTTACACAATATATATTTTATACTATTTCACAAAAATCTGTTTTTTTTCTTTAAAAAGATATTTCTGTCCATGTAATGTGTATTCCAAAAAGCTTTTCATATTAGTAAGTAAATTTTCTTAGGGCTGATTGTATAATGTATACATATTTTTTTATTTCTGGTTGCTGCTTATAACATTATATAATGTAAAATATTTGTATTTAAAGACAGGCGGTCTATGTATACTTTATGATCATCTCTAAAACCGTCTTCACAACTCAAGCTTGTATTTGTTTAACTAATCTAAAATTCGCATATGTAAATTGATTAAGTTTTATTAGTTTTACTCTGTAAGACCATTTGTATATTTTTCTATTATCGTGCCTCAAAAAAGTTTTACAAGTCAAATGGAAAAATATATATATGTAAGATCCACTGTTTTTTTCATTTTGGGACCACATAGAACGTTAGAGCCATCATAATCTTGAGGCTGAAAATTCCCATGGTTACCATAATTTCTTTAACCTATGAGAAAGTGAAAAGGCTAATATTTTTATAAATAATGTTTAGTTCAGTAAAATTAGATAGTTTGAAAACAAAAATAAGTCTGTATTCAATTATATAGATTTACTATTACTAACTAATGTTCATCCATATTTTCGGGTTCGGATTATACGCTAATTTGTTTTGAATACAATAATATGAGCTATTTATCAAATGTGAACAGTTAGTAAGACGAGGTGCTTAGGAAATATAAAAACATTTTCAATTAATGAGTTAAAAAAATAATATTCATTTATGTGCCCACCACACGCAACGCATACATTTTAAATATTGGTTTGAATCAATAAATATTTTCCTGCTCCTACTGTCAACTGTAGACCTCAACCTAAAGTACAATACCTGCTAACTTTCAAAAGGGGTGGGGGTTGAACTAAGCAAAGAAAGAGGAAAGGAAAGGCCACTGGTTTCACAACCAAGCTCTCGTGTGCGCGCGTGCATACACACACACACACTCACAAAAGAATATCTCAGCCCAGGAACGTTTTAAAATTACAAGAGGTTTGTGGATTTCTGTCTGACTATTCTAGCACCTTAGATATCGATGCTTAAATTGTACACCTACCACTCTCAGGTGAATACATTAATTCCTATTTATGGTTTAAAATAGTGGGAACATATTTTAAAGCTTCACAATATTGGAATAAATGGCTTGTCTCGTCACTTGTAAAACGATCGTGGCAACGCTGTAAATGGAAGACCCTTGTAAATTGCTAAACGGTACAAGTAGTTCCCCGTATTCCTACAAGCAGTGTTACACTACGGTTACCAAACTATTTCAAATTTTAATTGTATAAATAATTTTTTAAAGCTTAGTATTAAACTAATAAATTATAAATAAATAGCTAAAATAAGGAGAAAAATATTATCTAGCCTTGTGAGTTCTTCTTTTTCCAACATTAATACTTACATCCATATTAATCTTGTTAAAGTAAATATTCATTTTAAAAAATATAAAAAAATAATAGAACACTAAATAAAAATTCTAATCTAAGAAAATTGAAGTAAAAATAGTTCTGCTTTATATAGTAAAATTCTATTTTGAATTTCTAACTTAATGAAGTCATTACAAGCAAAATAGTGCGAGGCTGAAAATGTGATAGTTTTCATTGTATAATTTAATTGGTATGATTAGTAAAAGTTATACAGAGTCTTCGTTCTCGATAATATAAATCCCTTTTCATTGGTGAAAGCCGATTTCAAATCCATAAAACGATTTAGTCACAAAATCTTATTTTGTAATACCATGTTTTTATGGGTGAAAGAGTGTTGGGTGCCCCTTACAGTATTTGTGATGGGGGTGAGAAGCCATGGTTCTGGCGCATAGCCATGGTTCTGGCGCATAGCCAGAATCACCTGCACAAACAGCAATTTAAAAGATTTAATCCAATTAGCTTACAACATAAAATCTAATGTGGTGGCTGCGCTAATGCATCAGGGTGCCAAATGTTAATATTGTCTGTGACATGTGTTGAGGTTCGAATTTCTGCCGGGTGCAATGAGGGTGTACCTCCTATGAACTACACTCCTCTTCCTAATCATCTCTACATCAATTGTAACTTACATACACCTGCCTTGGTGGCGTAGTTAGCTAACGCACAAGTTTCGTGTTGAGCTAGACTGCTGAGGGCGGGGAGATCGAGGTTCGAACCTCGCTCGTGTGAACTGGGGGTGGTTTTTCCTAAATTGTTTTCCACTCTTCCTCCACACAAATGTGGGTTCACTTCCTCTAAATTCAACCTTCCAATTCCCAACCAATTAGACTAAGCGTATAGCCCGAATATGTAGTGAGACGTGATGGAAAGTATATATAATTGTACATACCAATAAGGTAGAAATCCCCAACTCTTTCCCTGTGTAATGTACCTAGTCACCACTCCTCCTCTCCTTCTCAGCTTATCATCGGTCCACGGCAGTCAGTTTGTTTGTTGGTAGAGCATCTCGGGGTAACTTAATATTATGGTGGGGGTAGAGGACGTCGCAGATTAAAGAAATGGAACTTGTGAAGTAGAAGTTTTAATATGGAGAAACATTTAAGACATTTGCACTAGGTTACTTAAGTTAAAGATGAAACAGAATACGTAATACATGAAAAGATGATAAAATAATTAATGCCGTGGGCCTTTAGCCACATGGCCTAGTCTTCCTCCAACCCATCTCTAAGCACGTATTAGAACTTTACAATACCCGTCCTTTCTACTCGCGTGCTGATCGGGAAATCTCCCAGCACGTCCTATCGACTCGCGTGCTAATTAGGAAGTGCCTTGCGTCTGACGCTTCCCTTCTACTTAGGGTCAAAAACAGACGCTTAATCGGGGATGCTGATTGGCTAGCAGTTCGCGCCAAACCTTCCCTTTCCACTGTGAGGCCACACGTGCAAGACACAGGTGCACCTCACAGCTTCCGGGTACTGATAAGATTAAAAAGCAAGTGAAAAGTAAAAGTAATAAATTTAGATGAAGCTAAGATTCCCACAAAGACTTTACGAAAAATGAATAATACTAGATTTAAAAGTTAAAGGCTGAAAAATGAAGTTAATGATTTGAAATTTAAAACAAATATTGCTTACAACTTTGGTTAAGATTTAGACAACATATATTTAATATTAAACCCCACACTTAGATATGATTAAAACATTTGATTCTAACATATAGCTTAAATTAGGCCTAGATGAATGGAAAACAATAAGGTGTTATAAATTTAGTTATTTCAGTATGATCCTATTAACATGTAAATAATGTCAAACTAATTTAGTTATTTAAAAGAAATGGTCTAGAGACCTGACCACTTTACAGTAATCTTTCCATCTCCTGCTTGATAACACTGTCACGCCAAATAAATTGGTCGTGCACTCGGCCAGGAAATCTCGCATTTACATTTAGAGTGCGTAGATCTCTATCACATATCTGTAACAAAGAAAAAAAACCACTATATTCACATAGATTCTTGTATGTTATAAGACATCCCTCCCCCCTTTTCCTGCTAAACACTAACTCTCATTAGATAGTCTACTGGATTGCCAGTGACAGAGGGGTTGGGGGGGATACACCGAGGCTGCTAACCTACTTTTTTTTTTCATTCTGGTTTTCACATCCTATCATGGACGTGCCTGAATTTCCAATTATTATTTTTTGTGGGAGAGAGGGGTTACAAATTGGCTATCACCAACTTTGAGGGAAGGGGGAGACATATATTATTTCTAACTTTGGGGGACACACAGACTTTCCCCTAAATTAACATTTGTTTACCCCCCCCCCCAGATGTAGTGTCTGTCCTAGATTAAATTAGATTAAAAGTCATATGAAGCTATGACGGGCCTAGCCAGCCGGTAGTGGGAAATATATGGCTTGAATAAAAACTGACCACAGGCTGGAAACAGTAATGGATGTAAAGTAAATGTAGATTTCCTATTAACTAGCCTACCCTTTTCGTTCTTGATAGTTAAATAGTCAATAATAATATTTATGTTTGGATGTAGGAATAAAAATAAATAACATGGTTAAAAACATGAGAAATAGTTTAGCATCTTAAGTATTATTAAATACAGTAATTTATTCAACAAAGGCCACTTACCACCTACACATTGAGTGAGTGATACTCATGGTGATTAAAATACTGCTCTCATGATCATGAGGAGTTGTAATGGCAATGTGAGTGCACTCAATCGCACCAATTACCCCTGGGAAGCCTAGAACTTGGGAGAATCTGAAAAAAAAAAATTATACATACAAAATATATTGCCTTAAGGGTAATTTTCCTTAATTGTTTCCCAATCTCTCGCCATGCAAATGCGTGTGTACTTCCAATAAATTACACCAACAATTCAACCTTCCCAATTCCTAAATGACTAGCCTAACTAGGTGTATAACCTCAACAGTTACTCAGACGCAGTTCAAAAAATAATAATTGTGAATTATTGTGCGGATCCAAATCTACAGGAAAAAAATACCATATGATACTGCAGTAGTTGTATGAGTACAAAAAAAAAATTATAAAAATAAGTAGAAAACTAATAAATTCATAGAAAACAAGCTCTATTTGACACGAAAATAATTATAGTCACAAAAATTGTGTTAAATTTTAAACCACTTCTAACAATAATGAATTATAAAATATTTGAAATGAAATGTTTGTATTATGTAATGTTTGTGTTACTGTATGCATTATTTTTGGTGGTTTAACAAGTGAAGGTTTTTTTTAAAGATTTTGGTTTGATTAAGAATTTGAAAACACATTGTAGGCTTAAGTAATTGTGCAGCCATTGGCATAAATTTATACAACCTTAACCTATTTTATTTTGAAAATATTTACTAAATTTAATTGAGGAATTATTAGTCTGGCTGTATCCGAATAGTCCAATTATGCACTGTCGCCTTGATCCGTAACCTTAAGAGTTGCATTAGAATTCACTTGATCAAGTGTATATCTGTCTAAATAGTCATGAAGTGTATCGACTCACCCTCCAAACGCCCTTGAGACCAAGGACAGTCTAAACGATGCATCGGTGACATGCTAATAAATGGCGTTTACATAGTTTCTAGGATCATTGCTAGAAAGCAGCACAAGGCTATAGAAAGGCCGTTGCTGTTCGAATAGTGTGATGCAGTCTTCGTTGGGAAGTGCGTGTCAAGTGTGAATTTATCAAGACTACACATTTTTTTACATTATATGTTGGGCACTTTAAATGTGAGTTTGGGGTTATGTCTTCTTAAAACATAGCCTATTACTTAGGTTTATACTTACCCATGCTGTACCCTCTCTCTCTGGGCTGCGGTGGTCGGAAATACTATCCACCGTTCTGCTAATTGGGCTGATACCGCATTGCAGACAGCATGGATGCATGAGCCAGTTGATGTCTGACTCAATGAGACAGGCATCTTGGCCCACTCCACGCTGGTAGCCACCCTCAGCGAAGAATCTTAGCGCAGCAAGTACCTACATCCCGAATAAGATAGCATTATGATAATAATGTAGGCCTACTTAAGCAAAATAGAACAATTCACATGTTCAAATTTGACAATGTGCATTAAAAGTTTATTTACCTGGATGTGGACGGGAATTCCTGATGCTAGGGTTCTTTGGAGCCTGCCCCTCAAGAGATAACACAGATCCCGACCCATAACACGACTGATTCTAAAAAAACTTTGGAATGCTCTCTCGAAGATTTCGAAAGGATTTCTAATATCACGAAGCATCCGCCTACGCAATCGCATTCGTTGCCTCTCTACCCTTCTTCTTAGTATAATTAATTGAAGATGGGCAAGCGCTTCCATATCAAAATGTTTTATAATATAAAATAATAAAATTAATACAAACTAACGTGAACTTTAAATTATCAAAACTAATGAGAAAAGAATCCAACCCTTTAAAGTGTTATAGTATACACTGTTCAACTAGTGGTCCAAACCTAACCTAACACAATTATTAATATTACTGAAACAAAGCTCCAAGAAGTCCGCCACATCCACAATAACCTAACCGTTTTTAGCCAACATTAGAAAAAAAAATGGAACCGAGCGAAAATTTAGTTCCAAAACTTCGAATAGATGGCAGTATAGTAGAAAAGTAGTTTTTAAAAAATCCCATAGGGAACACTAAAGTAAAATATTAGTTTACAATCAATTCATAGAATGCACTAGGATAAAAGGAAAACATAAACTGTGTGGAGCCTGGTCCTGCCGAGCTTATACATTGATCTCTATAGTATGGATGGACATACACATGCACATTCCAAGGACAAAAGCGTGACGCTCAAGTGTATCGTCTGCTACACTGAGGGGGGGAAAGATTTAACGGTTTCTTTAAATGTTCTTATGCGAAAACATGTCTCTGATGAATAAAAGTGTTATTGTTTGAAAATAGTGAAATATTATACCATACTTTCCTGGAGAAACATTTACATTAAAGGATATACAATCCAGTTTTACAGGTAATACTGTACAAATACGAATAAAACCTTAGATATTTCAATTTTTATGTAGTTATCATCAATGTTGTTTACAGTCTGCCACGACAACACTTATATTTAAAGTTGGTTACTAGCGTGTATATTGGTTTCAGAAACCATATTTTATTGAAAGTTCGATAAATATAATGAACAAGGTATCTTAAAAATTGATTACATTTGTTTGAATGACAAACTTTGAATAGTTGCCATGCATTCAAACTATCACTTAGGTTATAGGCTTGTGGAAAGTATTATTGTAATAATACCTGTTTTTTTAAGTTGGCTCATATCTTTCAGAAATCATATTATGTTGACATTTCGATAACTATAATGAAACAAGTTAGCTAAAAACTGTATTACATTTGTTTGAATGACACACTTTGTGTAGAAGTCTTACGTTCAAATGATAATTTAGGTTATTGGCTTGTAGGAAGTACAGTATCTTATAAACCCGGATTTTAGTAATAATTCCAATCTGTAAGGCTTTATTTCGTACCAGAATACTATCATATATATAATATTTTGGTAGGATGAACGGCAATTTAGAACAGAAGTAGAAATTTCCTTTCTGGAAGGTCTTTTATCCTAACTAGACACAAATATAGGGTAGGATTCTGGTACGAGATAAAGCCTTAAAAGTAAGCTTCCTTCAAAAATAATCGTACATATTAGGCTACATCAACTTATTTAAAGAAAAAACTAATCTGTTTTGAACTTTTATATGCTCTTCAAAGCTTTAACTAACATATTATTTAATTTAACCACTCTCACATTGATGTATCTCATATAATCAATCAAATTAATGAACGATGTCAAAATGCCACATTGCCTTGTATGGGTGAAAGAGGGAAAGAGATACCCGAAAGTTTACTTATCTCTTACCCAATGGTATGCAGACGACAGCTCGAAAATTTCAGCCACATATGTCCATCCAGTTATAGTATAGAGATCAATGAGTTTATAGGATACATGCATAAAATTACATTAAATAAGTGTGGAATCTGCGGAGCTAGCACACATGGTAGGAATAATAGTTATAAAAGTGTACAATAACCTTACACGAGTGAGGAGTCTGGTTCTACCGACAGCTGTTTAGTTTGATCTTTACATTATAATAACTTTGATACATTTTTGTGTTGGAGAAGTTTATTAATATTTCATTCTGAAATAATGTTGCAAATAAAATGTTTTGAGTTCTTTTGTTATAATGAACACTTATAAAATTTAACTTCGAGACGTAAATTGTTTGACAGATAAAAAATTAATTAGTGATTAATTTTATATTTGATCGTTGTTTAAATGTTTTCGCTAAACCTTATTTATAGTAATTTGTTGAATTCACGAGTAGATGGAAGTTTCTAAACTGAAAGTTAGGTCATATTGTCCCGTGGGAGTTTGACTTAAGTCTGTTAGCCAAACTCTCGCGTATTTTAAAAAATGTCTAATAAATATTCTTTATATTTATTATTTAAATTGTTTGAAGTCTGCTTTAAGTGTTGCAGTGCAGACGCGTTTGAGAAAATATAATAAGGCCCATAAGGCTCTTATAAAAATCTTACAAATTTATTAACTGATTTATTATTTGTTTACTTGTATACTTTTCAACACTGTGGGTTGTTTGTCTCATAAAGACTAGCCCATCTGATTGTTTGATATGTCTAGTATTAGAGAAGTTCTCTCTAATGAACTGCGCTAAATAACTGTTTGTTTCTAATATGATTTTCCACTGAACTCAGTACGATTATTGAGACCATGTAATTAATTGAATTCTTCTTTGCTAATTGTTTTTTGCTTTGAATAAACCATTTATGGTATTATTATTTAAATCTTGCATTTCATGTCCTTTGTATAAACTATGTAGATTGCAACCCTCCCCCTTCCTTTAAGTTATCGATGGTCGTAAGGAAAGGTTGGAGAGAGGGGTGTAACAAGCTAGCACACATGGTAGGAATAATATAATATACAAGTATACAATAACCTTACAACAGTGTGGAGCCTGGTTCTGCCGTTATTTTTGGATGTAGGCCTTCAAACCATATTGGACTCGAAAATAGCACTGTACGACCGCCCGTTTAAGGTGCTACAGTTTCTATATTTGAATCTGCGGAATGAGCACACATGGTGGGAATTATAGTTCCAGATGTAAAAAGAGACCTTCGCGGAACCTAATTTGAGAAACGATGCCATCGAAAAAAAAATTATTTATTAAAACTAAAACACACAAAGAACATAAGTAAAATCTCAAAATAAAATAATGGCAGACCTAAGTAACTGTTAACTAGCAAGCTGGCAGAATATGGAGGGGGCTAACGCCTGTGAGACTAGTCTTTGTGGGAGGAGGGTCCGGACCCCCCAAAATCCTCCCCCCCAGCTACGTCCCTGCCGGGAGGATACATAAGCTATTACGCTTGTGAGATAGAGATGATCAATGTATAATTTAGATGTAGGTAAAGAACCTGTGTTCCCGTGTTAGGAGAGCGGAAAACAATTGATCAAAAGCACTCTCTGTACACCCGGCCAAGATGCAAGCCTTTTCATCTCCAAAACATGCAAAACACACTAGGTGAACATGAGATATAATCCACCAGTTTGGGTACAAACGAAATAAAGATTGGGATTCCTACAAACCCTGAACGATGAGATTATACAACTTTAAACGTTATTTAATAAAGGCATCAAATCATATTACTTTGTTCACAAGGTTTCATCAGGTGTATAGTAAGGTGCACACTCACAGTTTCTTTCTGCCTTCTTGTGCAGGACCACATTAGCAAACCGCACCATCATAGAGGAACCCATCAGCTGGTGGTTTAAAAATGACGGCTCCTGAAATCATAAGGAACATTTTAAAATTCAACATGATAAGTTAAAATAGATCTAGTGCATGTAGTACAATGGTGTAGTGCGTTAAACACTACAAAATAAATGTTGATTTTTTTTTCCATTAGGGAGCTGTGTAATGAGTAATGTTGACCATGTAGGTCTGCGTCATTTTGACTCGGCTAATGAGAAAGATACGAGACAAATCTGAGGTAAACGAGTTTAAAATATATGTAACTGGAAATAAAATACTTTATAAAGTGACTTGCGTTATAAAAATACATTTCATTCGACTTTGACTTGGTAAACACTTCCTTACAATATACTTTTTTTCCCCTCCTGTGGTCAGAATTTAGGAAATATTTGTGTTTCACTTGTAGGTAAAACAAGCATAACTTTCAAATTAACTAAAGGGACTCTAATTTTTTTAATGGGTGATGTAGACTTAGAATAAAAAATTTGTGAAGTAGGTAAGCACAACGAGAACATAAATAAAATAAAAATAATTTATAAACAATTATCGTACAAATTATGACGTCACAGTGCGATCTTTTTGGTCTGGTTAAACGGTGCCAAAACGTTGAGCTATCATTATGAAGTATTTGCATGTAGTTATAGTTCAATAAACTAGCTGTATCCAAAAGTTGGGAAACTGTGTACAATGTTAAAAGGGTGGTTTACTTTAGATTTTAGTTTTTTTCACATAATTAGAAATTAGTTATATCCGCTTCGGTGGCCGCATGGTCTAAGACGTCACTCTTGTAATATACTAAATTGCTGAAGACTGGGAGATTGGGGCTCAAATCCCATTCGGGTGTACTGAGGGTGTTTGTTTCTAAATGGGTTTCCACTCTCCCGCCACGCAAAAGAAGGTACACTCCCTCCTAATCCAACTTTATTAATCCCTAACACATTATAATAATTTGTCCAAACAAGTAGGCTATAGCCCAGTGGTTCCTAACCTGTGTGCGCACCACTTTGTGTGCCGCGAAATTTTGGAAGTGTGCCGCCAAAATTTCCTAAGATTTTAATTTAATAAAGATGATAATTTTGACTTATTAAAACATTCATATTAGATTTATAACGGATACGTGACTTAAAAAAAAGTTTGTTTCTTTTACTTTGAATTTATTTGCCTCCAAAATAATGAATTAAAGCTAAATGAAAATCAAAATATTTTATCCGCTTTTGGATTCCCGTGTCTATTTCCGGTTTATTAGAAATATATCAATTTGTTCAAATATTACGACCACACAAACAGGTATCTACTTTTTAAGACGTTGTATAGGAAGGTGAAAAATAGATTAGAATTTATTTTTCGCTCTCTCTTGCAATTATTGTTAATGACTGATGACTGTAAGGGGCGGATTTATAGGCACTAAAAATTTGAAAAAAGGCAGGCAAATAGGCACTAAAAATCACAAAAATAGGCACATAAATAGGCATTATAAAGTAAAAAAGGCAATAAATAGTGTGTAAAAAAAAATTGTACTAATTGTGTCTTATCAACAAAAAGGTATCGTCGAGATTAATAAAAATTTATGTGTTGGGCGCCACTCCTGGAAACTAGGAGAAAGAATAATAAAAAATATAAAAAATAATAAATACAAATAAACTTTAGCTCGACTAATTTGAACAAATGCACGATGACTCTAAAAACTCAGGACCACTGGGTGTGGTTGGAGAACGTTTACCTAGATATTACAATGTCAATGTTACAATGGTGTGCTGTAAGTTTCCACCAGAGTTGAGAGTACTTAAAACAAAAAAAATAAAAAAATTAGCAATTAAAATACAATGGATCATTAAAACAAAATGTACTAATTGAGATTACAATAAAAAAAACCAATTGTTGAAACTTTTGTGGGTTATTATTATTATCATTATTGTTTCCCTTTTACTACATCCCAAACCTACCTAAGGATATCCGAATAAATATAATGCTAATATGACAAAATAAAATATATGGTATTACATAAATTCTTAAACAAAGTTAAACAATTAAATGAACAATCTCTGAACAGGATTAAATTTAGGAGTTTTAATATTTATATAATAATAGTGTGAAAGAAAGTAATATATAAATATAGGCTAAACATTTATATAATATATAGTTTTGAGTAAGACAAAAAAAATGGTATTGTTGAGGAACAAGAAAAAAGAAATCAATAGAATTAATATTTTTACATAAAAATAAAATATTAATCAATTCCCTGGAATAGATAGAGTCTGAATGTATTTAGTCCTTTCTGAAAGTTTTTGCATATATCCTGATAGCTTGATAAAAAAAATGAGAAATAAAATATATTTAAAATTGAAGATTTGGCTGGACCTCACCAATGAATTCATCCATGTTGAAACAGAATGTCTGAAGTCTGTTTCCTTTTTGTCCACAATTTGAAGAAATAAACATTCTAGTTCGTCTCCAGACACTTAACTTTCCATTTGAGTACTTGAACTTTTACTTTCGAACCATTGTTCCACTTGAAAAACTAAATTTAATTAGGAGCTACATAGATTTTTCTCCATGTTAAATGACACTCCGGAAGAAAAAACCCTCATCCTCTTCAAAAAATGTTCTAGCTTTTAAATTTAAAAACGTTATATTCTCTACTAAGTCCAAAGAGAAAACTAATACGTTAAAATAAAAGATAAAGTGTTGGCTATGAACTGTTTATAAAATAAAATACAAATTTAGTATCAAGATTTAAATATATGTCTGTGTTTCTTAAGAGAATTAAATGTTTATTTTAATCTGTCATAATTGAAATGCGCGCTAGTTTGGAACGTCTTCTTTTTCTTTTTTCTTACTACTTTTACAAGCACGAGACTCGCCACTCACTTGTTCATCATATCTGCGCATGCGTTGAAATAAATCATGGCTGACATTCAAAATAAATAGAAGAGAAGTCAACAGACCTCTTAGAAGAAAATTAATATGTTTAATAAAAGGTAAGTGTTCTTCCTTTGCTCAAAATTAATTGTTTAAATTATTTAAAACAGTGTTAGATGTTCTATATTCTGTCCTTTTAATTCATTTAAATGGATGTAAATATTATTATTTGTCACGCCGGCGACACAGCGTGTTTCAAACGAAAATAAACTTGAAAATATTTACAAAGCTTGGGAAAAATATAGGGAAACAAATGGTAGGGTGGCAAATAACGTTACAGTGCCCCCTTTTTGTTGTACGAATCAATTTTAAGCCTAAAAATTACTTCGTGGAACAAAATAAATGTTTTTGCCACAAAGTAGGCCCAGAATCTTAAGTATCACAATCTAGATTCCATCTCCTTTTAAAATTAGTAAATTAGTCTTATCAAAGTGCCTCTACTTGTTCTGGTTCAAGGCGATAAGTAAGGATGGCATTGTTTTTTCTCTAGTCTTTCCGAAAACAGCTGCTTTTTGTAGAATTAAGTTTAACTTCCATGTTCACGTAGTAAGTCTGTAGCTACATAGACGGTTATTCAACCTAATATAACCTCTTGTCGTCTGCTGTAAAGGATTGCTCTTTATCACAAGAAAAATAGTACAACCGCCACGCCTTATATTTATACTTTACAAATATTATTTAAACTTCACACGAATAACGAAATCTCTTTCTTTGTCTTGTAGCATAAACCGGAGCACTTTCAGTGAAGCTGAATATCCACATTGACTTCACTGCACTCGTTTAAACTCGCTGATAACACTTCCTCCGCTGAGACTTAGGTGAGTTAAAATCTAAATTTCCTCTCACAAAAATGTCGAAACGGCTTTGGTATGTTCACTTGAGGTCCTTCCCTCGGAAATACATGTATTATTTATCACTTGGGTGATTTCATATAGGAATAAATCATATTTATATGGCACACAGAAGGAGGCCTAATTTGAACACTTCAAAAATGTTGTTTTTTTTACACAAAATCAACAAATAAATTAAACATTTCAAATTACCACATGTATGTACATTTACTTCAACACCTTCTTAAACTATTGAAGATATATCATCAGACAATATCAATTCCTAGTACCAAATTATAGCAAAAAGCAAATTAACTACTTGGCACTTTTGTGGTATCATAACCAACTTTCATAGGCCAAGTGTTTATAGTCAAATTTTCATAATTATCTTTATGAAATTGATATATATATACTCTCCCCTACAAATTAACAGGTACCTGCTGTACTAAAGTATCACCAATTAATGTTGAAACCCTTGAAAAAGGAAAATCACATCTACTCCATCCTAGGCCTTCGTCAACCCTCAACATGTATAAAATGTTTTTACACATAAATCATTTAAACATTAAACATTTTGATTTGAGACCTGTATTTACAACAACTATAGATCCTTATTAAACTAATTAACACATTTTAAACATAAAGAGATCATTATTTCATAACAAATAATGGAAAAAGTAAATTCACTCATGGTACTTTAGTGACCTAGAATACAGGAAATCTGATAGGCCAAACACTTATGGCTAGAATTTAACAATTCTCTCAATGAATTCAGCTACTACAACCTCTGCTTTAGGTGATGTAACAATGTCATTAAAATATATTTATAATTAATACTTCAGAACTTGAAAAAGGAAATACTCCTGGTGTAATTTTCTTCCAATTTTTCACAATAAAAGGAGTAGGCCAAACACTTATGGCTAGAATATCACCATTCTCTCATTGAACTCTATAAATACAGCTTTTTATGCATCTATTGACATACACAGAATTAACATATATTGATGTTTAGTATTTTAAAATCTGAGAAAGCAAATCATAATTTTGCCGTTCTAGGCTATCGTGTCACTTGAATGTTACATAGTAGACCTGGCATTTATACCAACTTGTTTAGGACATAAGATATACACTCATTGGGTTAGCCCCCTACTCTCTTGGTGTATGACCACTTATATCATTACATAATAACTTATTTGGCTCTGAAAATCTTTGTTTTTTCCATTGAAACTGATTCATTTTACAATTAATTACATATTCACTTAAACAAATTGAGCTTATAAAATAAATTCACACACCACACAATAGACCAAAATATCTTAATTAATTAAACAAACATATCCCTAAAAAATATTTACAATCTTTTCTCTTTTCTTACAGAACCGTCGGAGTGGCCCCCTAAAACTACTTGGCATGATGTTGTGACGTTGGTGAGGTTTTAAACTTCTGGGTCATCTATGAGCTCTGATTCGTTGGATTACACGTTGTGAAGGTAATTATATTTTTCTTGAAGACCTTATTTCCTCCATCCTTAGTTTATTTATCTATTTAAAATGTAATACTTTATCAAGTAGTTCTTGCCCTGTTCACTTGTTTTGAGCTTTGCCTATCTCAGCAACTTAATAATTGGACTCCATGGTGAAAAATAGATTCCCTACACAGCTTTTAATGACTTCTTGATGACTCCTTATACTTCACTGATAATTCGACGACTTTGATAAAACTTGCTTTTCGACGATATAACATTTAACAACTTTCTTGTTTTCTCCTTAAAACAACATATTTCGACGTAACTTATACACACATCAGGAACTGTTTTTGATGGACTCATCTCATTCACAAGGTCCTGGAATAATAATCGTCTATATCCTCAGGCAGTCACTGTCTTATCAACGACCAGTGATGCAGATATGACCTCCCAAAATTGACACTCCTACTCCATTTAAAATACTCCTCTTCCTGGATTATCTCGTAACTTAAAACTTGTCATCTCATTCATATTGCTGGCTTTCTGGGGTTGTTCTGATTTTCCATGGGTGTCCTTGCATAACCTCTCTTCTTGATAAAAATCAGAACTACAATAAAAGTCAAAAAATCATCTTCGAATAGACCAAATAGATACATTTATAAATAAAAATGACAGATTTTAGTTTCTTTAAAATATATGCATATTTTCTTCTATTTACTCTCCAAAACTTGACGCTTCACAAGGTGTAATAAACTTTCATCCCATGTGGATACGATCCTCAGACCTCGACTTTTACTGATCTCTACAAATCCATAGCTTGTATCTTCCAACGCCTTATGCTGCTTATTGAACTATCCCTGTTGTTACGGTTTCTTTCCAAGTCCAGTGCTTAGAGATTGACACTGCTCTCAACTTTCAACTGTTCTAAACATTCCTTTTAGCCAACCGTCAAACCACATGATTCAAGGGATTAACATGCTTCCCAAAACTTTCAACTATTCAAAACATTCCTTACAGCCAACTGTCAAACCACATGATTCTAGGGATTAACATGTCTCCCAAAACTTTCAACTATTCAAAACATTCCTTATAGCCAACTGTCGAACCACATGATTCAAGGGATTAACATGTCTCCCAAAACTTTCAACTGTTCTACACTTTCCTTATAGCTAACTGTCGACCCACATAATTCAAGGGATTAACATGTCTCCCAAAACTTTCAACTATTCTAAAGATTCCTTATAGCCAACTGTCGAACCACATGATTCAAGGGATTAACATGTCTCCCAAAATCGACACTAAACATATTAAATTACTGTTACAGGTTTGGCGTTGCTGCCCCCTACAACCTTGAGGTGGACTAAGTATACACAGTGTTGAATAGTTACTGCATTCTCTCCGACTCGATGACATTTGGGCCCCCTGCGGTACCGGATTGCTGACCTGGGCGAGGAACTACTCGGTGAGTATAAAAACAAACCCTTCACTTTGTAGGTGATAATTACTGTTTCCAAAAACCACATCTTCATATGAGAGATAGTCAACAGTAGGCCAATTACCAATAAATGGCCTATTTGAGTACAAATCTCAAAACAAAACTGGTTAGATAACCACAATATACCTGGATCAAAAATCCTCTGTGTTTTACTAAACTCATTGGGCTGACCTTGTGGAAAATAAGGTCTTGTAACACAACTTCCATGCATCCATACTTTCCCTAAGCTTGTAAAGCATTTGTGTCGTTTCTTACTGACGTCGCTTTGTTCCTGAATATTTTGTTTTTTCTTGTTGTAGGTGTTTCGTTGCTTTGGCCATCGGTGTGTTGACTCTCTTCTGAACCTGTTGTCGGCACAATGATGTGAGAAACTACGATGCAGGGGATCCTCAAAACCCTTTAGGCATTTTTCATTTCTGTAGGATGAACGAAGATTTTTCTTCTCAACTGCGGTAACTTTCAGATGCGATTCCACAACTGTACTGCCCCATATGCTCTGAAGAATTGACGCAGTTGGCACAACAATATTTGATAACTTTAAAATTTCCGGATCTTGCATCATGACATGTTTGCGACCACATATTGACATTTTGTTACATGGCGATACGCCCAAACGTCTTGAAAATAGTCCTTCATACAATATTCGTGGTATTTCAAAATATGTTTTCCTCATTAGGACCGACATATTTGTCTCCTTAAACTGCTTTGCTTCTAAACCAAAACTGGATGTGTCACTGAGAACATGACAAACTAACCGAGAGCCGGACTGATTACTGCAGTAGCTATTAGGGTTTCCACATATTTGCGATTCCCATGAACATTTACCAAGGCATTTATCAGAATAGGTACCTAGGTATTTGAAAGGATAAATACAAGACATCCTTACTGACTTGTCTTCGCTACCTTCTAGCGGTACTCCTTTTCTCACCATAAAATTGATTACATCATTTGAACCCATAACACTGGTCTTGTCTTGCGTCACCTTTATGGCATGCACCTCAATGCTAAGGTCTTGCATACCTTTCTCCAATTTTATAGTGTGGTCGAGTTGCTGTGCCACAGAATGCTGTGTCGACTCCAGCTCCTTACTAAATCGCTCTTCAGTGGCCTCCACTCTAACCTCAAAGTCGGTCCTGGTCTTGCCTATTGCCGCTGAAAACTCCTCCCTCATACTGGCCTTTAATGACTCGATGTGACGCCGGATCTCACCACGGGTTTCCTCCTGAGTGGAAACGAGCTTAACTTCAGTCTCCGAGAGCTTCCTTTCGAGGGCTGACTGCCCTGCCCTCATCTCCACTAACAATTGTTGGATACCCGCCATAAGGTCCAACGAAGGGGTACTATGGAGAACTTCCATAGGGAAGGGAGGGGTTTTGTCCACGTCTGGTGACGGACCCTCAAAATAAGTCTGTGATGAGTCGTCGCTCAAACCCTCAACCACAACTTGGTCCCTAACCACCTTGTCCTGCCGTGGTATCGTGGTAGCAGAATCATCCTCAAACCCTATATCAATTGATTGTCCCTCCATTATTATGGGCAAACCATCAACCTCATTCCTAATGTTAATCTTAGCCTGTCTTGTGTCCCTACTTCTAAGAAAATACCCTTCCTGGCTCATTACCTAAACCACATTTGAAAATTCTAGGTGGCTCTCTCCTAACCTTATCGAAAAGCCCCACGTTATGGCGACACTGTGTAAAAAAAATAATTGTACTAATTGTGTCTTATCAACAAAAAGGTATCGTCGAGATTAATAAAAATTTATGTGTTGGGCGCCACTCCTGGAAACTAGGAGAAAGAATAATAAAAAAAATTAAAAAATAATAAATACAAATAAACTTTAGCTCGACTAATTTGAACAAATGCACGATGACTCTAAAAACTCAGGACCACTGGGTGTGGTTGGAGAACGTTTACCTAGATATTACAATGTCAATGTTACAATGGTGTGCTGTAAGTTTCCACCAGAGTTGAGAGTACTTAAAACAAAAAAAATAAAAAAATTAGCAATTTAAATACAATGGATCATTAAAACAAAATGTACTAATTGAGATTACAATAAAAAAACCAATTGTTGAAACTTTTGTGGGTTATTATTATTATCATTATTGTTTCCCTTTTACTACATCCCAAACCTACCTAAGGATATCCGAATAAATATAATGCTAATATGACAAAATAAAATATATGGTATTACATAAATTCTTAAACAAAGTTAAACAATTAAATGAACAATCTCTGAACAGGATTAAATTTAGGAGTTTTAATATTTATATAATAATAGTGTGAAAGAAAGTAATATATAAATATAGGCTAAACATTTATATAATATATAGTTTTGAGTAAGACAAAAAAAATGGTATTGTTGAGGAACAAGAAAAAAGAAATCAATAGAATTAATATTTTTACATAAAAATAAAATATTAATCAATTCCCTGGAATAGATAGAGTCTGAATGTATTTAGTCCTTTCTGAAAGTTTTTGCATATATCCTGATAGCTTGATAAAAAAAATGAGAAATAAAATATATTTAAAATTGAAGATTTGGCTGGACCTCACCAATGAATTCATCCATGTTGAAACAGAATGTCTGAAGTCTGTTTCCTTTTTGTCCACAATTTGAAGAAATAAACATTCTAGTTCGTCTCCAGACACTTAACTTTCCATTTGAGTACTTGAACTTTTACTTTCGAACCATTGTTCCACTTGAAAAACTAAATTTAATTAGGAGCTACATAGATTTTTCTCCATGTTAAATGACACTCCGGAAGAAAAAACCCTCATCCTCTTCAAAAAATTGTTCTAGCTTTTAAATTTAAAAAACGTTCTATTCTCTACTAAGTCCAAAGAGAAAACTAATACGTTAAAATAAAAGATAAAGTGTTGGCTATGAACTGTTTATAAAATAAAATACAAATTTAGTATCAAGATTTAAATATATGTCTGTGTTTCTTAAGAGAATTAAATGTTTATTTTAATCTGTCAGAATTGAAATGCGCGCTAGTTTGGAACGTCTTCTTTTTCTTTTTACTTTCTCTCTATCTTACAGGTAGAGAAAGTATTGTGATCGTCAAAAAAATCGAACTTGAGATTTTGATGAATTTTGACGTTTCATGACTTCCTGAATCCGAAAAAGTGGTTTTTGAATTTCCGTCTGTCTGTCTGTCTATCTGTCTGTACCTCCAACTAGAGCCTAAACTATTTTACCGATTGAGCTGAAACTTGATATCTAGGGTTTTCATAGGGTTGCCCCGAGGGGTTTTTGGAATTGGATATCTACCCCTAAAATTAAGGGTAGTTTACTGAAGGGAAAAAAGAGAAAAAGTCGATTTTCTCAAAATCGGCTCTAACGATTTTGATTAAATTTCATTTATGAACATAAATAAATATTCCAAACAAAATGGCTACTCTCAGTATTTCGGCAAAATCACTTTAAGGGCTCCGGTCTGATGCGTAAATTAACATTTTTTATAATAGCTCCGAAACTATTTGAGATATGAAATTACTTAGCATTACAAATATGTATATATATTTATAATACAAATATTTTATTCGAAACATATTTTTATAAAATCAATAGTTTTCATTCTATACGCAATTATATATATATTTTTAGCTTTTTGGACATTAAAGCTTAAGTATTGCGATCGTAAAAAAAACTAACCTGAAATGTTGATGGATTTCGACGTCTCATGACCCCCCGAACCCTAAAAAATAGTCTTTGCAATGCCGTCTGTCTGTTTGTCTATTAAAACTTAAAATTAAGGGTAGTTTACTGAAGGGCAAAAAGAGAAAAAGTAGATTTTCTCAAAATCGGCTTTAACGATTTTGATTAAATTTCATTTATATACATTAATAAATATTCCAAACAAAATGGCTACCCTCAATATTTCGGCAAAATGGCTTTAAGGGCTCCGGTCTGATGCGTCAATTAACATTTTTTTAAATAGCTCCGAAACTATTTGAGATATGAAATTACTTAGCATTACAAATATGTATATATATTTATAATACAGATATTTTATCCGAAACATATTTTTATAAAATCAATAACTTTCAATCTATACGCAATTATATGAATTTATTAACTTTTTGGACATTAAAGTTTAAGTATTGCGACCGTAAAAAAAAACTAACCTGAAATGTTGATGGATGTCGACGTCTCATGACCCCCACAACCCTAAAAAATAGTCTTTGCAATGCCGTCTGTCTGTGTGTCTATAAAAACTTAAAATTAAGGGTAGTTTACTGAAGGGCGAAAAGAGAAAAATTTGGTTTTCTCAAAATCTGCTCAAACGATTTTGATTAAAATTCGTATCTAGGCGTTGATTAAGATTATAAATAAACTGGCTATTTTCATTTTCCTATGAAAATGATTTTTAGGGTACTTTACAGAAGCGTTAATTTCCATATCTCCACAACTATTGGAGAAACTAAACAACTTATCATTGCAAAATTGTAGGACTATTAGAAATAAAAAACTTTTATTTGACATATATTTTTATAAAAGCAGCAGTTTCTGAGATATTTGCAATATATTAATACAATTTTGTGAGCTTTAGTTGTAAACATATACTACTTAAGTCTTAACGCAATAATTCTCCAATGCCATAGAGTAATTAAATATAAGTAAGTATCCAAAAAAAAGTATGTTAATTTTCTTTAAATCTCTTAGGAGAAATGTTTGCATAGCAATGATTTATCTCCATTTTAGACTCAATAGTCAATATTTACATTTTTATTGGTCAAAATGTATAAATGAATAATTAAATATCAATGCGATGACTTGAAGATCTGCAACACCTTATAAAATGTTAAAACTTTAACCAGAATCGAAATTTTAATACGAAGTGTTGACCCTTGTGGAAGACATTAAACTGTTTGAAATGTCTAAGGTGGACAAAGATGCGCCTCTTTTCTCATTGATTCTATATCATTGTATATTATTTTATGCGTGTTCTTATGTGGAGTGGTGATGATACAATGTACATTATTCTGTTCAGAAATCTTACGAGTTTATAGAAAGAGAGAGAAAGTCTGTGCGGTGCTCCGTACCATTTATTTCTTACTACTTTTACAAGCACGAGACTCGCCACTCACTTGTTCATCATATCTGCGCATGCGTTGAAATAAATCATGGCTGACATTCAAAATAAATAGAAGAGAAGTCAACAGACCTCTTGGAAGAAAATTAATATGTTTAATAAAAGGTAAGTGTTCTTCCTTTGCTCAAAATTAATATTTTAAATTATTTAAAACAGTGTTAGATGTTCTATATTCTGTCCTTTTAATTTATTTAAATGGATGTAAATATTATTATTTGTCACGCCGGCGACACAGCGTGTTTCAAACGAAAATAAACTTGAAACTATTTAAAAAGCTTGGGAAAAATATAGGGAAATAAATGGTAGGGTGGCAAATAACGTTACAATAGGTACCAAAAAGAAAAAAATTGGCACACAAAGAGGCATAGTAATGCAAAAAAAAAATAAGCACCAAAACACTCAAAAATTGTATTATTCATTCTTAAAATCCAGCATACACTTTCTATAGACACAAATTAATTACTATTAGAGCTAATTACCAAATACTTCTCAAGATTTTCAGGTGTAGATTTGGTTCCGTTTTTTTGACATGTTTTTATACTGTGAGAAACTTCTCTCGACTTCACATGAAGTCATCGGGCAAAACTTCAGACAGGCTATCTCAGCTGAGCTAAGCTTGACTTCTGGGAGTGATGTAGTTTGTCCTTCTAAGATGTCTGCAATACTTGCCATCACTTTCCACCCAGGATCTCGCTGCAATACTCTGTTAAGTTTGTCGACTATGGCCGTGCCAACTGAGCCAGAAGCCTGATTCAGGTTTTTTCTATGCCCCGAAAACTGGTTTCTCCAGCTTTTTCCAAGGAATATTTGCAGCTACCATTGCAGAGCATAAGTCATCAAAAAATTGCTCTTGGGTTTTAACGGCATCGTTAACTTCAGGAAAAATTTGTTGCGATGCTGTTTTCTTTCTTGAATTCTTCATATGTATTGCAGTATTTTTGTGTTGTTCTAGGTGATACTTCTTCTCGCATTTTACCCAAATATTATTAATGGAAATTTTCATCCATTAATATATGTGCATCCTACAAATTAAAATTAACAAAGCATCCCCTACAAGAGAACTAAGATTACAATATTTGTTTTGTAAGATCTTTATGTTACGCTTTGGTAAATATTTACACTTTGTCGTTGAAATCCTTCAATAAGAAATGAAACCTAGTTTGAACAATAGCAAAGAATCATGGTTTACTTTTAAACGGTAGACAAAATTTTAATATATATATAATTCTTCTATACGTGTGTATGTCACTGAACTTCTCCTAAACTGCTGGACCGATTTTGATGAAATTTTTTGTGTGTGTTTGAGTGGGTCCGTGGATGGTTTAGATTCACAATTGGACCCGGTAGGTGGCGCTGCAATCGGGTTCTAGGATTTATTTTTTATTTTTTAGGGAATTTTTTTTTTGGGGGGGGATTTTTTTTAAAAAGATTTTTTGCATATCAGAACATATAACCTCAAAATTTCACCCCCCACCAACCCCCGCAATATTTATAATAATGAATATAATATTAATAATTTACCGTTAAAACCTTCTGAAATTTGTAAGCAAGCTTCGCAATTTTTTTCGATACAGCTGATATTTGTTGAGTTGTGGGAGAAATACCAAAAATGAAAAGATGTTTTATTTTGTACACTGAATTTGTAATATTTGTGTAACTCACTAATTGGAGTTCATTGTGAATTTGTAATGGTGATGATCAAGTAGTATTTGTTTTATTATCAAAATCAACTATGCCACCCAAACGAAAAGCCAACGTTCGGGCAGGACAACGTCTGTCGGGTCCGCTAGTATGTAATAAAAACCTTGACTTTCAAAATTAATAATTTCATTTACCCTTTTGAAAAGATAACGTACCTCTTTGGAACATGGCTGACAAAAAATTGTTTTTACCATCCGTTGTGACATTCCTATCACCACCAATCCACTGTTTGAATAATACACTTTTACACGATTTCTCTTTAGGTATTTTCTATTAGTTCAATAATTTACACTGAGTCCAATACAAAGAAATATAAATGAACAGATATGCACATCTAACAACAGCGTAATATACACAACCACTGAATTAACTGACACTGCTGTGCGCTAGAAGAAAATCTTCGTCACCAGTCTGACCAGTCTGAACCTATCAGACCGCTGGACACATGGGGTTTTACTACCTATCACGAATATCCACGTGGAGTAACCTAAGGAGTGAAGGGGAGGCAGGGGGGGCAGCCGCAAGTATTTAGATATAAAAAAAGAGGGTGGGAGTAAGAGAGAGATAGAAAAAGGCACTTTAAGGCTCCCATTTGTAAAATAGGCACTACACAACTAAATAGGCATTTTTAGGCACTATAAAAGTTATCACATTATCTTTGCAATCATCGAAAATAAAATTATACCTCAAAAGCCAACTTTTCAAGACATAGGAATAAAAAAGGCATTTAGGGCAAAATCCGCCCCCTACTGATGAGATTTGGGGGGAAGAGAGGGGTCGAGGCAGTTATTAGGTCACCGTGAACATTTCTTCATAGCCTAGCCCTTCCAAACATCCTTTTGGGACAGGTTTATTTTCTTTTACAATGGGGATGGGTCTTTTACAACGTTGCCGGTCCGTCTAAGAAAAGTTACTTCAGAAACTAAGTCTACACCTAATTTCATTGCCGAGGGAACTGCATGCTTACTACTGAGCAACAGCGTTGTCATTCTTTTGTTTTCCGTGATCAGTCTTGCTCCGAATGTACATCAAATTTGGCAATGCTGGGCTGTCGTTGTTGCCAGTAATTGATGTTTCTTCCTCCAGCACGGTCGTAAAGTGACAGTAGTCTGAGTCTCGTGTTCCTAATAGCTAGCTCAAAAACATGAACCAAATAAACACTTACATTTTACTAGTACTCTGTGTAGAAACATATTTGTTATTGATCACGTTAAGATTTTGTGTGTATCTGTATATTTTTGTTGTGTGTTTTGTATTTTTGCCGTTAGGTTGTGGAATTATAGTTTTATGTGCATATTAATATATCTATTTGAATAATAGTGTATTGTTAACAGTTAAAATATAACACAAATTATGGAATCTCCGGCTTGTTACAAACAATTATATTCCAAGAGGAAAATATTAAATAGTAAAGAAAGGGCAATGGTGTCAAGACGGAACTTGTTCAGTAAATCCAGCGGCAATGCAGACTGCAGAAGCTACAGGCGTGTCTTATAAGTTAGTAATCTCGACACCTTTCCAGAATTTTCTGGGAAGTTTCTATTGCATATTAAACACTCGTGTTTTCTTCGCACCTTCAGTCAGTTGAAGTTCAGTCAGAATACAGTCGAGAGTCGAAACAAATCAGGTAGCAGTGCAATGTTATTTATTTAAATGTTGGAAAAGCCCACCTGGCATCGGAGCAGTATGATTGCTTGAATGATTTGATATCAGTTTCTGTGGTAAAAGAGAATTTTGCAAATAAGAAGTTACCATCAGAATTTTTATGTCAGATACGAGACGAATTTGAAGTTTTGTCAGATAGAGCAAAAATAATCCTTCTTCCCTTTGCAATAACTTACTTATGTGGATCAGGATTCTCTGCCTATGTGTCTACTAAAATAAAACATTCCAGCTCAACGCAGAGCCAGATATTCGGTTGCAGCTGCCCTAAATTCAACAAGATATAGCCACATTGTGCAAATCAAAACACGGCAGTCCTATCCCTCTCATTGGAATTTAAGTTCGCGGTCTATACTTTATTGTTCTTTATTTATGCCAAGTGACTTTTTTTTTGCAGCCATGAAAATAGTTTTAACACTATCTGTGTGGGTAACATATTGTGGATTTACAACAATACCTGCTTTGAATTCTTTATCAAATGTGTTGATTTAGGTTAATTTATGTTTTTAGTTGTTTTGCATTTACGTAGTTAAATTCCTTATTTATCTTAAATTAAGGGAGAAAATAACATTTATAATGAAATAAAACTTTATGTTTAACAGGCCCAAACCTTTAAACATTCGTTTCCATCTTGAATACTGCTGTAATTCGGTTTAGTATCTATCTATGTAGAGTCTATATGAAAATATTGTCGCCCTTATACCAAAGACACTCATGTGCAAAATTGTTGTTTTGAGATAACGATATTTAAAGTTACAATTTTCAATGGCTTTCTAGAGGAAAAATTAAGTTTGGATCAAAATTTAAGCTATTTAGAAATCTAAAATAATTCTTGATTTTAATCATACGATAAAATATTGACTCACTACTTTAAAAAATGCAGTTAGGTAAATATAGCAAAAAATGAACGTGCATGCCTTTAGCATCAAGGAAACTATAGTGCTCCGTGACAAATTTTTCTCCTGAAAAGTGCTCCGCGATTAAAAGAGTTTGGGAACCGCTGGTATAGTGCATCTAGGGTGCATAAAGGTTGCATCTAGAGTCCATCTTGGGTGCATCAATGTTGAATCTAGGGTGCGTCTGGGGTCCATCTATTGTGTATCTAGAGTGCATCAAGGGTGTATCAAGCGGGCGTCAAGGGGGCATCTAGTGTGCATCTAGGGTGTATCAAGGGTGAATCAAGGTTGCATCTAGGGTGCATCTAGGGTGCATTTAGGGTGCATCAAGGGTGCATAGAATGGTGCATCAAAGAGTGCATCCAAGGATGCATCCAAGGATACATTGAAGGTGTCATCCAAGGCTGCATCCAAGGGTGCATCAAAGTGTGCATCGAATGGTGAATCAAAGGTTACATCCAAGGGTCATCGAAGGGTGCATCCAAGGGTGCATCGAATGTTGCATCGAAAGGTGCATCGAAGGGTGCATTGAAATTTGCACCGAGGGGTGCATTGAAGGGTGAATCCAAGGGTGCATCCAAGAGTACATTGAAGGGTACATCCAAGGGTGCATCGAAGAGTGCATCCAAGAGTTCATCCAAGGGTACATAGAAGGGTGCATCGAAGGGTGCATCCCAGGGTGCATCGAAGGGTCCATCCCATGGTGCATCGAAGGGTGTATCGAAGAGTGCATCGAAGGTTACATCCCAGGGTGTAACGAAGGGTGCAATGAAGGGTGCATCCAAGGATGCATCGAAGGGTGCATCGTAAAGGTGCATCGAAGGTTGCATTGAATAGTGCATCGATGGCTTCATCCAAAAGAGCATCGAAAGGTGCATCGAAGGTTAAATCGAAAGGTGCATCCAAGGGTGCATCGAAGGGTGCATCGAAGGGTGCATCCAAGGTTGCATCGAAGGTTGCCTTGAAGGTTGCATCCAAGGGTGCATCGAAAGGTGCATCGAAGCGTGCATTGAAAGTTGCACCGAAGGGTGCATTGAAGGGTGCATCCAAGGGTGCATCCAAGGGTGCATCCAAGGATACATTGAAGAGTGCATCCAAGGGTGCATCGAAGAGTGCATCCAAGGGTTCATCCAAGGGTGCATGAGGGGTGCATCAAGGGTGCATTGAAGGGTTCATCCAAGGGTGCATCGAAGGGCACATCCAATGGTGCATCGAAGGGTCCATCCCAGGGTGCATCGAAGGGTATATCGAAGAGTGCAATATAGGATGCATCCAAGGGTGCATCCACGGGTGCATCCAAGGGTGCATCGAAGGGTGCAAGGAATGGTGCATCAAATGGTTTCACGAAGGATGCGAGAAATTTTTTAATATGATTCTAAAAGTTTTTGAGATGGGTGCAAGAGTGCATGAAGGGTGCATGAAGCTTGGATCAAGGGTCCATAAAGGGTGCATTATGGGTGCATGAAGGGGGTTCACGAAGGATGCGAGAAAGTATTTAGTAGGATTCTAAAGGGTTTGAGATTGGTGCAATTGTACGAGATCAATACCTCTCCTTTAGCTAAGCAAATATTTCCTTTTTATTGATTTGTTAAGTACATGTGTGAAGGGTGAAAATGTGAAGGTGAGCAAGTGTGGAATTATGCAAGTGTCTGAGTGTATAATAAACCAAGTGTGCAATTGTAAAAGAGTACATGTAGTCAAGTGACCAAGCATCCAAGCTAGTTAGTGCGCAAGTGTCCAAGTGTGCAATTGTTCATGTGTAAAAGTGGGAATGTGTCCAACTGCCCATTGTCAAAGTGCACAAATGTCTAAGTGCCAAAAAGGTTAACTGTGCAAGTAAAAATTAAGGGTGTAATTAAAGTGCATTGAGGGAGCATTAAGGATGCATTATGAGATAATGAAGGGCGAATAAATGGTGCATTAAGAGAGCATCAAGGGTGGATTAAGAGTGCATGAAGGGTGCATTAAAAGTACCTGAAAGGTGCATTAAGAGTGCATGAAGGGTGCGTTAAGAGTGCATGAAGGGTGCATTAAGAGTGAATGAAGGGTGCATTTATAATGCATGATGGGTGCATTAAGAGTGCCTTAAGGGTGCATTTAGAGTGCATGAAGGGTGCATGAAGGGATCATGAGGAGTGCTTAAAGGGTTCATGAAAGGTGCATCAAGGGCGTATCAAGGGTGAATTTAGGGTGCACGAATGGTGGATCAAGGGTGCATCAAGGGTCCATGAAGGGTGCCTGAATGTTGCATGAAGGGCGCATCAAGGGTGTATCAAGTTGCATCAAGGGAGCATCAGGGGTGATTCAAGTTTGCATAAACGGTACATCAAGTGTGCATCTAATTTGAATCCAGGGTGCATTAAGGTTGCATCTAGAGTCCATCTTGGGTGCACCAAGGTTGCATCTAGGGTGCGTCTGGGGTCCATCTAGAGTGCATCTAAAGTGCATCAAGGGTGTATCAAGCGGGCGTCAAGGGGGCATCTAGTGTGCATCTAGGGTGTATCAAGGGTGAATCAAGGTGTCATCAAGGGTGCATATAGGGTGCATTAAGGGTGCATCAAGGGTGCATAGAATGGTGCATCAAAGAGTGCATCCAAGGATGCATCCAATGATACGTTGAAGGTGTCATCCAAGGGTGCATCAAAGTTTGAATCGAATGGTGCATCGAATGGTGCATCGAAGGGTGCATCGATGGGTGCATCCAAGAGTGCATCAAAAGGTGAATCGAAGTTTGCATCGAAGGATGCATTGAAGTTTGCATCTAAGGGCGCATCGAATGGTGCATCGAAGGAAGTATTCAAGGGTACATCGAAAGGTGAATTGAGGGGTGCATCCAAGTTTGCATCCAAGGGTGTATCGAAGGTTGCATCCAAGGGTGCATGTAATGTTGCATCGAAAGGTGCATCGAAGGGTGCATCGAAGGGTGCATCGAAGGGTGCATTGATGGGTGAATCCAAGAGTGCATCAAAAGCTGAATCGAAGGGTACATCGAAAGGTGCAACCAAGAGGTCATCGAAGGATGCATCGAAGGTTACATCCAATGGTGCATCCAAGGTTGCATCCAAGGGTGCATCCAAGGGTGCATACAAGGGTTCATCCAAGGGTGCATCCAAGGGTGCATCGAAGGGTGCATCGAAGATTGGATCCAAGGATGCCTCCAAATGTGAATCCAAAGATGCATCCAAGGGTGCATCGAAGGGTGCAAGGAAGGGTGAATCAAGTGGTTTCACGAAGGATGGGAATTTTTTTAAAAATGATTCTAAAAGTGTTTGAGATGGGTGCAAGTGTGCATGAAGGGTGCATGAAAGGTGGATCAAGTGTGCATAAAGGGTGCATTAAGGGTGCATAAATGGTGTATTAAGGGTGCATGAAGGGGGTTCACGAAGGATGCGAGAAAGTTTTAAGTAAGATTCTAAAAGGGTTTGAGATGGGTGCAATTGTACGAGTTCAATACTCTCCTTTAGCTAAGCAAATATTTCCTTTTTATTGATTTGTTAAGTACATGTGTGAAGGGTGAAAATGTGAAGGTGAGCAAGTGTGGAATTATGCAAGTGTCTGAGTATATAATAAACCAAGTGTGCAATTGTAAAAGAGTACATGTAATCAATTGACCAAGCATCCAAGTTAGTAAGTGCGCAAGTGTCCAAGTGTGCAATTGTTTATGTGTAAAAGTGGGAATGTGTCCAACTGCCCAATTGTTAAAATGTGCACAAATGTCTAAGTGCCCTAATGGTTAACTGTGAAAGTAAAAATTAAGGGTGTAATTAAAGTGCATTGAGGGAGCATTAAGGATGCATTAAGAGATAATGAAGGACGAATAAATGGTGCATTAAGAAAGCATCAAGGGTGGATAAAGAGTGCATGAAGGGTGCATTAAGAGTACATGACAGGTGCATTAAGAGTGCAAGAGGGGTGCGTTAAGAATGCATGAAGGTGCATTAACAGTGAATGAAGGGTGCATTTAGATTGCATGAAGGGTGCATTTAGAGTGCATGAAGGGTTCATGAGTGGTGCTTTAAGGGTTCATGAAGGTTGCATCAAGGGTGTATCAAGGGTGAATTAAGGGTGCATGAATGGAGCATCATGGGTGCATAAAGGGTGCCTGAATGGTGGATGAATTGTGCATCCAAGGGTGCATCGATGGGCCCATAAAGTTTACATCGAAAGGTGCATCGAAGGGTGCATTGAAGGGTGCATGAAGGGTAAATCCAAGGTTGCATCCAAGGGTGCATTGAAGGGTTCATCCAAGGATGCATCGAAAGGTGTATCGAAGGGTGGATCCAAGGGTGCATCCAAGGGTGCATTGAATGGTACTGCAAGGGTTCATCGAAGGGTGCATCCAAGGGCGGATCGAAGGGTGCATCCAAGGGTGAATCCAAGGGTGCAATGAAAGGTGTACCGAAGGGTGCATCGAAGGATGCATCTAAGGGCGCATCCAAGGGTACATCGAAGGTTGCATCCAAGGGTGCATCCAAGGTTGCATCGAAGGGTGCATCCAAGGGCGCATCAAAGGGTACATCGATGGATTCATCCAAGGGTGTATCGAAGGGCTCATCAAAGGAAGCATCCAAGGGTGCACCGAACGGTGCATCCAAGGGTGCCTCAAAGGGTGCATTAAAGGTTGCATCAAAGTGTGCACCCAAGCATGCATCCAAGGTTGCATCGAAAGGTTCATCGAAAGGTGCATCGAAAGGTGCATCGAAGAGTGCATTCAAGGGTGCATCAAAGGTTGCATCAAACGGTGCATCGAACGCTGCATCGAATGGTGTATCGAAGGGTGCATCAAAAGGTGCATCGAAAGCTCCATCGAAGAGTGCATCGAAAGGTACATCGAAGGCGGCATCGAAGGGTGCATCTAAGGGTGAATCCAAGGGTATATCGAAGGTTGCATCCAAGGGTGAATCGAAGGGTGCATCGATGGGTGCATCCAAGGGTGCATGAGGGGTGCATCAAAGGGTGCATTGATGGGTAAATCCAAGGGTGCATCTAAGGGTACATCCAAGGGTACATCGAAGAGTACATCCAAGGGTGCATCGAAGAGTGCATCCAAGGGTGCAATGAAGGGCGCATCGAAGGGTGCATCAAGGGTGCATCCAATGGTGCATAGATAGGTTGCATTGAAGGGTGCATCGAAGTGTGCATCCAAGGGTGCATCGAAGGGTGCATCGAAGGGTGCATCGAAGGGTGCATCAAGGCTGCATCCAAGGTTACATCGTATGTTGAATTGAAGGGTGCATCGAAGGGTGCATCCAAGGGTGCATCGAAAGGTTAATCAAAGGGTGCATCGAAGGGTGCATCGAAGAGTACATCCAAGGATCCATCCAAGAGGCATCCAAGGGTGCATCGAAGGGTGCAAGGAAGGGTGCATCAAGTGGTTTCAGAAGGATGCGAGAACCAGGGTTCACCAGGGTTAACCAAGGTTCACCAGGGTTCACCAGGGTTAACCAGGGTTAACCAGGGTTCACCAGGGTTCACCAGGGTTCACCGGGTTAACCAGGGTTCACCGGGGTTAACCAGGGTTCACCGGGGTTACACAGGGTTCACCGGGTTCACCGGGGTTCACCGGGGTTCACCGGGGTTCACCGGGGTTCACCGGGGTTCACCGGGGTTCACCGGGGTTCACCGGGGTACACCGGGGTTCACCGGGGTTCACCGGGTTCACGCGGGTTCACCGGGTTAACCAGGGTTCACCAGGGTTAACCAGGGTTAAACCCGGGTTAACCAGGGTTAACCAGGGTTAACCAGGGTTAACCAGGGTTCAAACCCGGGTTCACCAGGGTTCACCAGGGTTCACCATGGGTTAACCGGGTTAACTCACCGGTTCACCTCACGGGGTTAACCAGGGTTCACCGGGGTTCACCAGGGTTACCGGGGTTCACCAGGGTTCACCGGGTTACCGGGTTCAACCGGGTTCACCGGGTTCACCAGGGTTCACCAGGGTTCACCAGGTGGTTCACCAGGGTTAGTACCAGGGTTACCAGGGTTCACCAGGGTTAACATCCAGGGTTAACCAGGGTTAACAGGGTTAACCAGGGTTAACCAGGGTTCACCAGGGTTCACCAGGGTTCACCAGAGTTCACCAGGTTTCACCAGAGTTCACCAGGTTCGATTCACCAGGGTTCACCAGGGTTACACCAGGGTTCACCAGGGTTCACCAGGGTTCACCAGGTTCACCAGGGTTCACCAGGGTTCACCGGGGTTCACCGGGTTCACCGGGTTAACCAGGGTTCACCAGGGTTACCAGGGTTCACCAGGGTTAACCAGGGTTAACCAGGGTTCACCAGGGTTAAACCAGGTTGTTAACCAGGGTTCACCAGGGTTAACCAGGTTCACCAGGGTTCACAAGGGTTCACACCAGGTTCACCGGGTCACCAGGGTTCACCAGGGTTCACCAGGTTCACCAGGGTTCACCAGGGTTCACCAGGGTTAACCACGGTTCACCAGGGTTACACAGGTAGGTTCACCAGGTTCACCAGGGTTCACCAGGCTTCACCAGGGTTCACCAGGCTTCACCAGGTTAACCAGGGTTACCAGGGTTCACCAGGGTTAACCAGGGTTCACCAGGGTTACCAGGGTTCACCAGGGTTCACCAGGGTTCACCAGGGTTCACCAGGTTCACCAGGTTCACCAGGCTTCACCAGGGTTCACCAGGCTTCACCAGGTTCACCAGGGTTACCAGGGTTCACCAGGGTTAATCAGGGTTCACCAGGGTTAACCAGGGTTCACCAGGGTTCACCAGGGTTAACCAGGGTTAACCAGGGTTAACAAGGTTTTACCAGGTTTACACCAGGGTTAACCAGGGTTAACCAGGGTTCACCAGGGTTCACCAGGGTTCACCAGGGTTCACCAGGGTTCACCAGGGGTTCACCAGAGTTCACCAGAGTTCACCAGAGTTCATCAGAGTTCACCAGAGTTCACCAGAGTTCACCAGAGTTCACCAGAGTTCACCAGAGTTCACCAGGTTCACCAGGTTCACCAGGTTCACCAGGTAGTTCACCAGGGTTCACCAGGGTTCACCAGGGTTACCAGGGTTCAAGGCCAGGGTTCACCGGGTTAGTTCACGGTTCTACCGGGTTCACCAGGGTTACCAGGTTCACCGGGTTCACCAGGGGTTCACCAGGGTTCAACCGGTTCACCGGGTTCACCGGGGTTCACCGGTTCACCGGGTTCACCGGTTCACGGGTTCACCACGGGTTCACCGGGTTCACCGGGGTTCACCGGTTCACGGTTCACCGGTTACCAGGTTCACCAGGTTCACCGGTCACCAGAGTTCACCAGGTTACCAGAGTTCACCAGTTACCAGGTTCACCAGGTTACCAGGTTCACCAGGTTCACAGGTACCAGAGTTACCAGGTACACCAGGTTCACCAGAGTTCACCAGGTTCACAGAGTTCACCAGAGTACCAGAGTTACAGGTTCACCAGGTACCAGAGTTCACAGGTTCACCAGAGTTACCAGGGTCACCAGGTCACCAGGTTACCAGGTTCACCAGGGTTCACCAGGGTTACGGGTCACCAGGGTAACAGGTTACAGTACCAGGTTCACAGGTTACCAGGTTCACCGAGTTCACGGTTCCGGTTACCAGAGTTCACCGGTTCACCAGGTTCCCAGGTTACAGATTACAGTTACAGTCACCAGGTTCACCAGGTTCACCAGTTCACCAGGTTACCAGGTTCACCAGGTTCACCAGGTTCACCAGGTTCACCAGGGTTCACCGGTTACAGGGTTCACCAGGGTTCACCAGGGTTCACCAGGGTTACCAGGTTCACCAGGTTCACCAGGTTCACCAGGTTCACCAGGTTCACCAGGGTTCACCAGGAGTTCACCAGGGTTACCAGGTTCACCAGGGTTAACCAGGTTCACCAGGTTAACCAGGTTCACCAGGTTCACCAGGGTTACCAGGGTTACCAGGGTTACCAGGGTTCACCAGGTTCACCAGGTTCACCAGGGTTCACCAGGTTCACCAGGTTCACCAGGGTTCACCAGGGTTAACCAGGTTCACCAGGGTTAACCAGGGTTCACCAGGGTTCACCAGGGTTCACCAGGTTCACCAGGGTTCACCAGGGTTCACCAGGGTTCACCAGGTTCACCAGGTTCACCAGGTTCACCAGGGTTCACCAGGTTCACCGGGTTCACAGGGTTCACCAGGGTTCACCGGGTTCACCAGGGTTCACAGGGTTCACCAGGGTTCACTCAGGGTTACCAGGGTTACCGGGTTACCAGGGTTCACCGGGTTCACCAGGGTTCACCGGGTTCACCGGGGTTCACCGGGTTCACCAGGGTTCACCGGGTTCACCAGGGTTCACCGGGTTCACCGGTTCACCGGTTCACCGGGTTCACCAGGTTCACCAGAGTTCACCAGGTTCACCAGAGTTCACCAGTTCACAGGTTCACAGGTTCACCAGGTTCACCAGGGTTCACCAGGTTCACCAGGTTCACCAGGTTCACCAGGTTCACCAGGTTCACCAGGTCACCAGGTTAACCAGGTACCAGGTTACCAGGTTCACCAGAGTTCACAGGTTCACCAGAGTTCCAAACCAGGTTCACCAGAGTTACCAGGTTCACCAGAGTTCACCAGGTTCACCAGGTTCACCAGGGTTCACCAGGGTTCACCAGGGTTCACCAGGTTCACCAGGGTTACCAGGGTTCACCAGGTTACCAGGTTCACCAGGTTACCAGGGTTCACCAGGTTAACCAGGGTTCACCAGGTTCACCAGGTTACCAGGTTACCAGGTTCACCAGGACAGGTTCACCAGGTTCACCAGGTTCACCAGGTTCACCAGGTTCACAGTTCCAGGTTCACCAGGTTCCAGTTCACCAGGTTGTTCACCAGGTTCACCAGGGTTCACCAGGGTTCACCAGGGTTCACCAGGTTCACCAGGTTCACCAGAGTTCACCAGGTTCACCAGATTCACCAGAGGTTCACCAGTTCACCAGGTTCACACAAGGGGTTCACCAGGTTCACCAGGGTTCACCAGGTTCACCAGGGTTCACCAGGGTTCACCAGGGTTCACCAGGGTTCACCAGGGTTCACCAGGGTTCACCAGGGTTCCGGTTCACCAGGGTTCACCAGGTTCACCAGGGTTCACCAGGGTTCACCAGGGTTCACCAGGGTTCACCAGTTACAGGTTACCAGTTCACCAGGGTTCACCAGGGTTCACCAGGGTTCACCAGGGTTCACCAGATTCACCAGGGTTCACAGGTTCACCAGGGTTCACCAGGGTTAACCAGGTTCACCAGGGTATCAGATCCAGGGTTCACCAGGGTTCACCAGGGTTCACCAGGGTTCACCAGGGTTCACCAGGGTTCACCAGGGTTCACCAGGGTTAACCAGGGTTCACAGTTCACCAGGGTTCACCAGGGTTCACCAGGGTTCACCAGGGTTCACCAGGTTCACCAGGGTTCACCAGGGTTCACCAGGGTTCACCAGGGTTCACCAGGGTTCACCAGGGTTACACCAGGGTTCACCAGGGTTCACCAGGGTTCACCAGGGTTCACCAGGGTTCACCGGGTTCACCAGGGTCTAACCAGGGTTCACCAGGTTTAACCAGGGTTCACCAGGTTTACCAGGGTTCACCAGGGTTCACCAGGGTTCACCAGGGTTCACCAGGGTTCACCAGGTTCACCAGGGTTCACCAGAGTTCACCAGAGTTCACCAGAGTTCACCAGAGTTCACCAGAGTTCACCAGAGTTCACCAGAGTTCCCAGGGTTCCCAGAGTTCACGGGTACTTTAGGGGTTTTACCAGGGTTTACCAGGGGTTTTACCCGGGTTCACCCGGGTTAAACCCGGGATCACCGGGGACCGGGGTTCACCGGGTTCACCGGGGGTTTACCGAGGTTCACGGGGTTTCCCCGGGGGTTTACCCGGGGTTTCCCGGGGTTCACCGGGGGTTTACCGGGGGTTTTAAAACCCGGGGGTTTACCGGGGGGCACCGGGGTTCAAAGGGGGTTCACCGGGGTTCCCGGGGTTCACCGGGGTTCCCAGGTTCACCAAATTTACCAGGTTTTCCAAGTTCACCAGAGTTCACCAGAGTCACCAGAGTTACCAGGGTTTAAACCCGAGTTCACCAAGTTCACCAGAGTCCCAGAGTTTTCCCCGAGTTCACCAGAGTTCACCAGATAACCAGAGTTAACCAATACACCAGAGTTCACCAGAGTTACCCGAGTTCACCGAGTTCACCAGAGTTCACCAAGTTACCAGAGTTCCCAGAGTTTCCAGAGTTCACCAGAGTTCACCGAGTTCACCGGGTTCACCAAAGGGTTTACCCGGGTTCACCAGGGGGTTTACCAGT